>CAMXCT020006578.1:2589-437589 GCA_947184155.2 Cladocopium goreaui | reverse complement strand
AACAACAACAACAACAGCAGCACCAGCACCAGCAACAGCAACAGCACCAGCAACAGTACCAGCACCAGCACCAGCAGCACCAACAACATGTCCTTTTGCCAGGTTGGCTTGGATTGCACACGCCGGAATGCGGGGCCAGCATGGGGTTTAACAAGCTATTTGTTGTTGTTGTTGTTGTCGTTGTTGTTGCCTTCACTTTATCGTCTCCAGTTTTTCAGCTCTGGGGCTTTGCCAGCGTATTGTTCATTGTCTTCGCACGCCCTTGTGTGCCTCTTTATTTGCTGCTTGTAGTGAATTTTCAATTTCAATCAGTGACCCATTCTGGCAACTTTTACCAGGCTTGCTTTCTCCATGGCTTTGTCACCGTTGTGTTGTTAAAGCCGGGCTTGCTGTCTTCGCACGCCGGAGCGTGCAGCCATCCCGGCCTTCTGGATCCATTTGCCAAGCTGGCTTGGCTCGCACGCCGGAGCGTGGAGCCAGCCTGGCTTTTGGATCCTTGTCTGTCTCTTCTTGTGCTGCTGGCTGAATGGTCCATTCTTCTTGAAAACTATTGCCGGGCTGGCTGTGTTCGCACGCCAGAGCGTGGAGCCAGCGGCATTTAGGAACTTGTCGTCTTTCAACCCTGCCAGCGCCGTGTTGTGTTGAGAAGTTGCTGCCGGGCTGGCTGTGTTCGCACGCCGGAGCATGGAGCCACGGCTTTGACAGTAACTCTGTGGAAGAGTGCCTTGGTTGGCACGCTGGGGCGTGGAGCCAGCCTGACTCTCCAAGTTTTCTTGTTGTCTCTCTCCACGTTTTTCAACCCTGCCAGCGCCGTGTTGTGTTGAGAAGTTGTTGCCTGGCTTGCTGTCTTCGCACGCCGGAGCGTGCAGCCATCCCGGCCTTCTGGATCCATTTGCCAAGCTGGCTTGGCTCGCACGCCGGAGCGTGGAGCCAGCCTGGCTTTTGGATCCTTGTCTGTCTCTTCTTGTGCTGCTGGCTGAATGGTCCATTCTTCTTGAAAACTATTGCCGGGCTGGCTGTGTTCGCACGCCAGAGCGTGGAGCCAGCGGCATTTAGGAACTTGTCGTCTTTCAACCCTGCCAGCGCCGTGTTGTGTTGAGAAGTTGCTGCCGGGCTGGCTGTCTTCGCACGCCGGAGCGTGGAGCCACGGCTTTGACAGTAACTCTGTGGAAGAATGCCTTGGTTCGCACGCTGGGGCGTGGAGCCAGCCTGACTCTCCAAATTTTCTGGTTCTCTCTCTCTCTCTCTCTCTCCACGTTTTTGAACCCTGCCAGCGCCGTGTTGTGTTGAGAAGTTGCCTGGCTTGCTGTCTTCGCACGCCGGAGCGTGCAGCCATCCCGGCCTTCTGGATCCATTTGCCAAGCTGGCTTGGCTCGCACGCCGGAGCGTGGAGCCAGCCTGGCTTCTGGATCCTTGTCTGTCTCTTCTTGTGCTGCTGGCTGAATGGTCCATTCTTCTTGAAAACTATTGCCGGGCTGGCTGTGTTCGCACGCCAGAGCGTGGAGCCAGCGGCATTTAGGAACTTGTCGTCTTTCAACCCTGCCAGCGCCGTGTTGTGTTGAGAAGTTGCTGCCGGGCTGGCTGTCTTCGCACGCCGGAGCGTGGAGCCACGGCTTTGACAGTAACTCTGTGGAAGAGTGCCTTGGTTCGCACGCTGGGGCGTGGAGCCAGCCTGACTCTCCAAGTTTTCTTGTTGTCTCTCTCCACGTTTTTCAACCCTGCCAGCGCCGTGTTGTGTTGAGAAGTTGTTGCCTGGCTTGCTGTCTTCGCACGCCGGAGCGTGCAGCCATCCCGGCCTTCTGGATCCATTCGCCAAGCTGGCTTGGCTCGCACGCCGGAGCGTGGAGCCAGCCTGGCTTTTGGATCCTTGTCTGTCTCTTCTTGTGCTGCTGGCTGAATGGTCCATTCTTCTTGAAAACTATTGCCGGGCTGGCTGTGTTCGCACGCCAGAGCGTGGAGCCAGCGGCATTTAGGAACTTGTCGTCTTTCAACCCTGCCAGCGCCGTGTTGTGTTGAGAAGTTGCTGCCGGGCTGGCTGTGTTCGCACGCCGGAGCATGGAGCCACGGCTTTGACAGTAACTCTGTGGAAGAGTGCCTTGGTTGGCACGCTGGGGCGTGGAGCCAGCCTGACTCTCCAAGTTTTCTTGTTGTCTCTCTCCACGTTTTTCAACCCTGCCAGCGCCGTGTTGTGTTGAGAAGTTGTTGCCTGGCTTGCTGTCTTCGCACGCCGGAGCGTGCAGCCATCCCGGCCTTCTGGATCCATTTGCCAAGCTGGCTTGGCTCGCACGCCGGAGCGTGGAGCCAGCCTGGCTTTTGGATCCTTGTCTGTCTCTTCTTGTGCTGCTGGCTGAATGGTCCATTCTTCTTGAAAACTATTGCCGGGCTGGCTGTGTTCGCACGCCAGAGCGTGGAGCCAGCGGCATTTAGGAACTTGTCGTCTTTCAACCCTGCCAGCGCCGTGTTGTGTTGAGAAGTTGCTGCCGGGCTGGCTGTCTTCGCACGCCGGAGCGTGGAGCCACGGCTTTGACAGTAACTCTGTGGAAGAATGCCTTGGTTCGCACGCTGGGGCGTGGAGCCAGCCTGACTCTCCAAATTTTCTGGTTCTCTCTCTCTCTCTCTCTCTCCACGTTTTTGAACCCTGCCAGCGCCGTGTTGTGTTGAGAAGTTGCCTGGCTTGCTGTCTTCGCACGCCGGAGCGTGCAGCCATCCCGGCCTTCTGGATCCATTTGCCAAGCTGGCTTGGCTCGCACGCCGGAGCGTGGAGCCAGCCTGGCTTCTGGATCCTTGTCTGTCTCTTCTTGTGCTGCTGGCTGAATGGTCCATTCTTCTTGAAAACTATTGCCGGGCTGGCTGTGTTCGCACGCCAGAGCGTGGAGCCAGCGGCATTTAGGAACTTGTCGTCTTTCAACCCTGCCAGCGCCGTGTTGTGTTGAGAAGTTGCTGCCGGGCTGGCTGTCTTCGCACGCCGGAGCGTGGAGCCACGGCTTTGACAGTAACTCTGTGGAAGAATGCCTTGGTTCGCACGCTGGGGCGTGGAGCCAGCCTGACTCTCCAAGTTTTCTGGTTCTCTCTCTCTCCACGTTTTTGAACCCTGCCAGCGCCGTGTTGTGTTGAGAAGTTGTTGCCTGGCTTGCTGTCTTCGCACGCCGGAGCGTGGAGCCAGCCCGGCCTTATGGATCCATTTGCCAGGCTGGCTTGGCTCGCACGCCGGATCGTGGAGCCAGCCTGGCTTTTGGATCCTTGTGTGTCTCTTCTGGTGCTGCTGGCTGAATGGTCCATTCTTCTTGAAAACTATTGCCGGGCTGGCTGTGTTCGCACGCCGGAGCGTGGAGCCAGCCCGGCTTTTAGGAACTTGTCGTCTTTCAACCATGTCAGCGCCGTGTTGTGTTGAGAAGTTGTTGCCTGGCTTGCTGTCTTCGCACGCCGGAGCGTGGAGCCATCCCGGCCTTCTGGATCCATTTGCCAGGCTGGCTTGGCTCGCACGCCGGATCGTGGAGCCAGCCTGGCTTTTGGATCCTTGTGTGTCTCTTCTGGTGCTGCTGGCTGAATGGTCCATTCTTCTTGAAAACTATTGCCGGGCTGGCTGTCTTCGCACGCCGGAGCATGGAGCCACGGCTTTGACAGTAACTCTGTGGAAGAGTGCCTTGGTTGGCACGCTGGGGCGTGGAGCCAGCCTGACTGTTTTCTTGTTGTCTCTCTCCACGTTTTTCAACCCTGCCAGCGCCGTGTTGTGTTGAGAAGTTGTTGCCTGGCTTGCTGTCTTCGCACGCCGGAGCGTGGAGCCAGCCTGGCTTTTGGATCCTTGTGTGTCTCTTCTTGTGCTGCTGGCTGAATGGTCCATTCTTCTTGAAAACTATATTACCGGGCTGGCTGTGTTCGCACGCCGGAGCGTGGAGCCAGCCCGGCTTTTAGGGCTTTGTAGGACGGCTGTCTTCGCACGCCGGAGCGTGGAGCTAGCAAGGCTTTTAAAAGTACTTTGTACAAGCATGGCTTGGTTCGCAGGCTGGGGCGTGGAGCCAGCCTGACTCTCCAAGTCTCCTGTTGTCTTTCTGCACGCTTTTCAACCCTGCAAGCGCCGTGTTGTGTTGAGAAGTTGCTGCCGGGCTGGCTGTCTTCGCACGCCGGAGCGTGGCCAGCCTGGCTTCGGGGATCTTTTTGCCAGGCTGGCTTGGCTCGCAGGCCGGAGGTTGGAGCGAGCCTGGCTTCTCGCAAGGCTTTATGTTTCTTTCATTTTATATTTTGTGGAAAACTGTTTGCTGGGCCGCCTGTGTTCGCACACCGGACCGATGGAGCCAGCTCAGCGCTGTATTGGATTGACCAGCGAAAAAAACTTGATTGTTATGTTTGCCAGCTGACCTTGCGTCCGCCCTGGAGCAAGGAGCGGACCTGGGTTTTGGAATCCTTGCATGTGCTTCTTTTTCTGTGTGCTTCCTAAGTGGCGACAAGACGGCGTTTGAAGCCTTCTCTTGTTGCCTTCATCGCTGCACCGTTTGATGACCGAAAAATGTCGTTTGTGCTGGTCCTTGCCAGGCTTGCTTTCATTGCTGTCCTTTCCATGTTTTGAGCCATGGGCTGGGCTTTGCCAAGGTCGTATTGTTTCACCCGCAGCACGTGCGCTACGCCCCACAGGTACTTCACTATATACACCTCTCATATGATTTTTGCAAGGTTTCTGTAAGGCTTCTTTAGGGTGAATTTAAAGTTTTTCCTAGGGTTTTGGCAAGTTTTCCTTAGGGTTTCTGTAAAAGGTGTTGAAAACAGTGCAGAGGGTCAACAATCACGTCCCTCGCGAAGCCTGGTGAGGGACATGAAGTTTAACAATCTCAACCTATAGTGGAAGGCCACAAAGTACCGTCAGAGTCACCAAAAATGAGGTTGTTTGGGGCATAGCACAAGTGCTGGCCGTAAAAGGGTATTGTTTGGTTGCCAGGTGGCCTTGTTCGCACACTGCTGTGTCCGTGTATAAGTAGTCTATCTCGCTTCTGAGGGGAGACCTATTATATTTCATTCTTACCGCGCCCCGCGCCTGGAAGGTGGCAGGAAGTCGATGACTGGCATTGGAGAGCTGCGCCTGGAAGGAGCCAAGCACGGAAGCGGTTGGCAAACATGTGGCTTGCCAGGGATGTGGATTGCCAGGGAAAGGGGAAAACATAAATCATTTGGTATCTAAAAGCACAATCCTGAATCTGCCGGCGAACTGGCACCCACGTAACTTACCAGGTAAGGAGCTTGGGGCGCCCAAGCCACTCAATCGAACTCTCATCTGCTTGCCGATGGATTTAAAAGACAACATGCAGAAACAATGAAATTCCACCTATTCTTCCCGCGTAACTTCCTGCAATTACAAATCTCTACGGGTTGACCACCGGCCCAGTTGTTTGAGACCTTCGACCATCAACACCTTCATCACCATCACCAACGCCCTCACAATCACCAACACCATCATCATCAGAATCATCACCACCACCATCATCATCATCGTCGTCATTATCGTCATTATTAACGTCATCATTATGGTCATCATTATGGTCATCATTATCATCATCCTTATCGTCATCATTGTCATCATTGTCATCATTGTCATCATTGTCATCATTGTCATCATTAGGTCATCATCATCATCATCATCATCATGATCATCAACATCGTCGTCATCACCACCATCATCATCGTCGTCATTTCCGTCATCATTAGTCATGATTATGGTCATCATTATCGTCATCCTTATCGTCATCACTATCGTCGTCATTATAGGCATCATTGTCATCATTGTCACCATCATCATCATCATCACCACCATCATCATCATCTTCGTCGTCATTATCGTTATCTTTATCGTCATCATTATGGTCATCATTATTGTCGTCCTGATCGTCATCATTGTCGTCATCAGTAAAGCCATCTTTGTCATCACTGTCATCATCATCATTATCACCACCACCATCACCATCATTGTCGTCACTATCGTCATCATTATCGTCATCATTCTGGTCATCATTATCGTCATCCTTATCGTCATCATTGTCATCATTGTCATCATCATCATCGTCATCACCATCATCATCATCGTCGTCATTCTCGTCATCATTATCGTCATAATTATGGTCATCATTATCGTCATCCTTATCGTCATCACTATTGACATCATTATAGTCATCACTGTCATCATCATCATCATCACCACCATCATCATCGTCGTCACTATCGTCATCATTAGGTCATCCTTATCGTCATCATTGTCATCATTGTCATCATTGTCATCATTGTCATCATCATCATCATCATCATCATCATCATCACAATCATCATCACAACCACCATCACCATCACCATCACTACCACCACCACCATCACCATCACTACCACCACCACCATCACCATCACCATCACCATCGTCATCATCGTCATCATCATCATCATCATCATCTCTTGCTGGGCTGCTTGAGCCCCAGATGCTCTGGATCTGCAGCGGCAAAATGAGGTAGAGCTTATGTTTACTGACATTGTTTGCTTCCACCATCTGGGCATAAACTTACGAAAGAGCCTGAGTTCCGCAACTGCTTGCAGATACATACAACTAGCACTATCCAGTGAGCTGGTAAACCTCATACTTCTTGAAAAAGCTGCACTAGTTAAGACATGCAGTATTGAGTTTTGAGCATGCTGGAGCATGTCAATGCTGTGTTATATTCACATCGCAAGATTCGGGGCTTTAAGTTCGCAAACTATGTGAGCCGCTGCCCGGATCCAGTGTCTCGGCCGTATGGCTGCATTGTGTTCCTTTTGCTTCTGATGATGACGGATGAACAATTAAAGCACATGGAACGAATACAACTGAGCGGGCGCCACAAGTTTGCAGAGAAATGGTGTTAGCTTTGATTCTGGTTTTCCCGCTCTGTTTTCTGGGCCGCCACAGCTGACATGTAATAATCTGTGAAAGGGAGGAAGGGGATAGGACGGGAAAATGATCAGGAAAGACAAAAGAACGGGAAAACGAAGAGAAAAGAAAGAGCAACGGAAGAGGAAAGGAAGAGGAACAGAAAAAGCAAAGGGAAAGGGGAAAACGGAAGAAAGAGAAAGGCAGAAGAAAAAAAAGAAAAGGGAGACCAGAAAAGAAAGAAGGAACGAGGAAAGAAAGAAAGGAGGAAGCTGCCTACAAAAAAGAACGGGAAAGTAAAGAAAAGGAGGAAAGCATCTTTCTGTTGTCAAAGACTGCTTTTTTGAACACATGAGGATTGCAAATGCATCGCCAAGGGTATCGCTAATTTGTCCTCGTGCCTCGATGGTTCAACGGCACTTCTTGCAAAGCATCGCTTGAAGAACAACAAGCCAGCAATCTATTACAAATCTGCCAGGCGAGTCCGAATACGCAACTTTGCGCGAAGCAGTTTCAGATGTTGACACTATGCAAAATTTATAGGCCATATATGGAATAGCATTTGGGACGGCCCTATCAATTTATAATGCTTGGTGTATTGTCCAAACCTGAAAGAGCATTTCCGACTAAAGTGGGTTTATTGGATTTTCACCGTCCCTCATGTACAGCTCCAAAACTTTTAAGCCAGGGTCTTCGGACATAGCGCTGTTCGGTATCCAATGTTTTGGTGGCAAAGCCGAATCACGCTGCACAATCGTTAGTTTGACACAAGATTGTTGCAGCTGACTTCTGCACATGTTGCTGAAAAACTGCCTCGGTCACTTAACACTAGCTATAGTTAATCCCGGCACTCAGCCCCAAACTGCTCGCGGCCAGCGCCGCTGCTGGAAGCCGCAACACGGCCACACCTCTTGATAGACTGCAGTCATGGGTTGGAGATGATCAGGACCAATGACAATGTTAAGGTAACTCTATAAACCATGGCTCTAAAGTTATGAAACCTTTCGTCCAGCATTATGATGATTAACATTGGGTTATGTATGTTTTTTTGGTGTCACTTACTAAACATACATAAAGTTAGCCTAGCTAAATCATTCAGATATGTGACATGTTTTCATTAGTTGCAAGTCATGGACATTTGATTAATCATGGCCAGCTACAAAAAGTTAGGCTTGCTGGATTCTTTCTTTTGAAATGTTCAGTGCTGATCAACGATGGCTTCCTGGAAAGTTTCTTTGTGTTTTCATGAGCCACCTTGCGTTGCAACACTGGACAGCAATTCGACTTTCATTTTGAATTTTGACAGGTTTTGATGACAAGGTTTTCAGTACTGCGCGGCAACCTGATACAAGCAATCTGGTGCTGTGAGCCTTAACTGTATCTTTTCCTTGTCGCTTTGCATTCACTTGGTTTGGCATTATGATGTTCACATTTGCAGGTATTGGGCTTGCAAACGCGAATCAACACACACAGAAAAATCATCTACTGTCTGACCCGAACCTGAACGCATGACTATATAGCACAGTTCCCAGCACTATATATTTGCTTACTGTAGAAAAACATGTTGCAACCTGTCAGATACATACATACATGTATATATCTATATATTAAAATAAAATAATTGAAAGCATGGGTTTCTTAATTCACACTTTTAAAAATACATTTGAAAAATAAAGCATCAAGCCAACATATTTCAAATTCAAGTATGAACCAAAAATGAAAAATATATAGCTATAAAACCAAAACCTGAAATTCAAGAAACAGCGTGATAAATGTACAAAATTCAAAAAAAACAGAAAAACTAGAAAACCCGGAAACACACAATAAAACAAAAGCCAGCAAAACAATGAAACAATCAGAAAATCACAAGAACATTAAAACAAAACAGACCAGAAAAAAAACATGGAAAAAACATCAAAATCAGACAAATCAGACACTAAGAACAATGAAAGTTTGCAGAAAACATGAATGAAATCCGAAAGCAGACATCACATAATCAAATGAACCAAATATAACGCTTTAAACATAACTTAGAAAAAGCCAACGGATTCAAACAAAATCGCAAAAAGACAAAAAAAAACACACAAACAAAAAAACAAAAACATGAAAAGATCATAGCACATGAACATATCTGAATAACTGAAAAACTCTGAGCTTTCCAAACAAAATCAAACAAACTCTGAAAAATGTGAAAAATATGAAAGTCTGAAAAGATCAGGTTTAAAAATTTAAAATGCCAAACAAGCCAAGTTTAAAATCTGAAAACCTGAAGGAATCAAATTAATAAACGTTGATGTACGAAACCTCTGAAAAAACTCTTATGTTTAAATTTGATTGAAAGCAAAAACAAAACATAAATCTCAAAACCTGAAAAAGTGAGAGCCACAAAACATCAGATTGTTTCCGCTTATTTGTTTGATTTCTTTTTTTCTGATGTTTTCTTTTTGTCACATTTATCAGCTTTTCTGATTTTGAAATCTGATTTTTTTCAGGTTTTGAATTTATTTATGCCCTCTATAGGTTTTCATTTTTTCACATTTATTTTTCAGTGTTTTTCAAATTCTAACATGTTAAACCCTGATTTCTTTTCAGATTTGCGGGCTTGAAAATCTGTTTTTTTCCGATTTTCAGATTTAAAATTTTGTTTTCTTCACATAGTATTTTTTTACAATCTGTTTTTTCCAAGCTTTTAGATTTTTCATGTTTTTCGTTTTTTTGCTTTCATTTCAGAATGTTTGATTTTGTAGGGAAAAGAGTTTTTTCAATTATTTGGACTTTTCATTTTTTTGATTTGTTCAAACGGTGTTTTTTTCATGTTTTCCTTGTGTCAAATGTTTTTTTTTTGAGTCTTTGCGATTTTGGTTGGTTCTGTTGTTTTTTCTATTTGTTCATGTTTCATATTTTTCATGTGTTGTTTTTTACTTTCTTTTTCATAATTTCCTTTAGGTTGTGCCGATGTTTTTTTGATTTTCTGTGTGTGTCTGATTTGGCTTGGTTTATTCAAACTTGTAGCTATTGATTTTTCAACATGTGTCAGTTGTTTTTTCATTTTCTGATGCTTTCTTGCATTTCTCTTGGTTTTCTGATTTTTATTCATTTTTGTTTTGTTCTGATGCTTTCTGGTGATGGATTTGTTCTTTTGGAAAGAATAGTTGTTTTTTGAATACAGCAACGTCAGGCAACACGGCTCATTATGTCACCTCGCACAGCTGCAGCAAAATGATGGTCACAAGACCAATTTAGAGAAAGGGCTGCCAAGTGGTCAATTCAACTTGAACATTGCGCCATTGTTGGACTTTGCATCCTTTCTGGCATTGACCTTTGGAATGTAAATATATATATATTATATGTATACATGTCGTCAAAAACCCGCAAAGCTGCTTTACATGATTGAAAAAAACATACTAAACTAATTGACTTGATCAGCCCCTCCCCGCTGCCCAGGGTGGCGCCCGCCAAACTTACAGTAGCAGCGGCTCCCATTATTGGCTCACAACATGTTTGTCTTCAACCCCAATACCAATCCCAATGAAAATGCGAAGCTAGCGTAAAAAAAGAAATACCAATAAAAGCAAACCATCACCAGCGCCCAGTCCATTGTATCAGATCGTTTTTGTTCCTGCGAAATTTCAACACTGGAGTTCTTGTCGTGTTGATGCAGGGAAGCGACTTGACAGCAAAAAAGAAAAAGTAAACTTGAGGCTGCAAGGCAAATTCCATGTTCAAAACGCTGCCAGCAAAACTCAAGCTGACTCAAGTTAACTCCTCGCAACTTTTTGTAACTTTTGACAAGTGCTATAAGTCAGTTATGGTCGCTACTTAGCTTTAACTAACGGGAATCGGTGAAGTATGGCTTCAAGTTTCAACCCTGAAAGCGCTACTCCGTAATGAAGGGCGTCGGTTGCGCAAAAAGCTGCCGAAAAAAAATAAAATTACTTTACTTCGTGTGATCCCCACCATGACATTTATACATTTTGTTACTTCTGGCATTCTATCTGACATATTTTCTGGCATTCGATCTGGCATTCTATCTGGCATATCTTCTGGCATTCTACCTGGCATATCTTCTGGCAGATGTTCTGGCATATCTTCTGGCAGATGTTCTGGCATATCTTCTGGCATATCTTCTGGCATATGTTCTGGCATATCTTCTGGCATTTCATCTGGCATTCTATCTGGCATATCTTCTGGCATATTATCTGGCAAATCTTCTGGCATTCCATCTGGCATTCTATCTAGCATATCTTCTGGCATATTATCTGGCAAATCTGCTGGCATTCTACCTGGCAAACATTCTGGCACTTTATCTGGCATATCTTCTGGCATTCTAGCTGACATTCTATCTGGCATTCTATCTGGCATACCTTCTGGCATTCTATCTGGCATATCTTCTAACATTCTATCTGGCATATCTTCTGGCACTCTATGTGGCATATCTTTTGGCGTGGATACTCGCGGTTGAGGTCCGGCAGGGAACAGTTGGCATGGATACTCGCGGTTGAGGTCCGGGAGGGAACACTGGGCGCGGATGGTCGTGGTTGAGGTCCGGCAGGGAACACTGGGCGTGGATACTCGCGGTTGAGGTCCGGCAGGGAACACTGGGCGGTGATGGTCGTGGTTGAGGTCCGGCAGGGCACACTGGCGTGGATGGTCGTGGTTGAGGTCCGGCAGGGAACACTGGGCGTGGATGGTCGTGGTTGAGGTCCGACAGAGAACACTGTGGATCGCGAGTCGCAGTTGAGCAGGAGGACGAGGAGGACAACGAGAGGAGGAGGAGAGGAGAGGAGGAGGAGGAGGAGGACCAGGCAACTGACATAAAATCTAACAACCCTCACCTGGCAGGTGGGGAACTGGTCACCTTTAGAACTCCGTCTGCAAAGATTGTCCCCACATTGAGTTGCTAGCCCACACAAAGCATGTTGAAAATAAGTCTTTACGCAGATCAACCTAGTACAGGCTACTGTGCTGGAACCTGGGGATCGTCTAGTCAAATTAACAGCCGGTGTGCAAGATATTTAGGGTCCCCAATGGGGTAATTCAGGTCTTACTTGGACTTGGACGAAGATCCAATCTCTAATGGTGCACCCAGGTGCACCCACCAAAATACTAACTATCACCAATATCATCCCCATAGATCTTCCCAATGTCAAACACCTAGACTTATTCGTTAATTATTTTGAGGGTTAAAAGGTTTGGGGGTAAAGGGGCACTGGACGGGGTAAACTTTCCATGGAAAATCTTGAGGTGCTTGCACATTTTCCAAAATATGTTTTTTAAGCAGTTAATTCGGGCTCCATATTGGATGGGAAGAAATCAAGCAGCTAATCTGGGGTCGAATTAAAATTGGTTTCGGACGGAACCCATCTGAATCTTCCATCTTGGGTTTGGCATCTCTTGTGATCACATCTGAACCCCCAGGAAATCTTCATGTTTTTAGGCACCCTTTTACATCTCGCATTCAAAATCTTCAAAGCTATCTAAGGCGCCCTGTGTTGGGGAGCTCCATCCAAAGTGCTCCTTCTAAAATTATGAGGGTGAGTTCAATGGAAAAGGATACTAGACCAGGGAAGTAGTTGCGTTTCACTTGAACCTACACAAATCTATGCCACTTGAACGTGAGACGGAGGCCTAAAAAAGTCATGATTTAACTTACCATTTTATTTGGGGTCAGTAGGCCAATGCTTTCCAAAATCTCCACTTCAAATTTGGCTGGCTTAGGTGGTTTGCTCAGGTTTGAAGGTTCAATTTGACAAGCTGGCCAGAGATTGCCAGAGACTGTGGCTCAAGGTGACACGCAGTATGTGTACATGTAATATATACATATTGTGACCTCCATGGCTAATTGTGCAGCATATTTGCTTGGTGTGCTTGAAATCATGTTCGGGTGGCAAGCTACATTGGGATCGCTTCCGGCCTCGCTTCAAGATGGCTAGGGCCACCGAAAGACATGATAAAAGAAAGTCAAGTTTTATTTAGTGGGTTGAAATGACAAATCAAGATGATATAGTCCTTTGCAGGACCATCTGCTGAAAACCAGACAGCAGAACACAAGTACCGAAATAAACTGCATTTCCCCGAAAATTAAATGCATTTCCTTTCATGGTATTACCTTGCTGTAGGCGCTGAAGGAAGAAATCCAAAGCCGTATATACACTTGTTTGCATGGACCATTTTGGGCTCTCCGGCTGGCCGAAAGCAGAAGATCCCCACCTCACATCAATGATCAGTGGACACTGGGGGACATTCACAATATTGAGAACAGCAAGACAAAGATCATGATTCGAAAACCGGAAACTGCTTTCGCACAAAAAGAAAGCAAGGGTTTCGATCGACTCATCCCCTCACGACCCACCGAAAGCAGCCCATGATTTGCCGAGGGGCGCCCAGAGCACCAGGCGATCGTGACCTGGGGCGCAGGGTCCTTTTTCTAGATACACAAAACAGGCAAACATATGCTTGGGGTGTGAGCATCAACCACTAAACGGTTATAGAATTTAAACATACCAATGAAAGTTTGACAATAATCACAACAAACGGTATACTGACCTGAGACAAATCGACAAAAACAAAAGATAACAGGACTCAGTGAATGCTGATGTCCATCACAAACAAACGAGGTCTTCCGTGCAAAGGCTACTTTCATGAATCTTCAGTTCTGGTTGGTGTCAGGAAAGGACCTTGTGAATTATGAAGCTCTTTCTCCTTTTGTTTCCCACTTCGATGTAAGACTCTTTTCTCATTGCCAAACATCCGCACCTGGTGGCCGTGTGAGACACAAGGTGTGATGCGCGCCACACCTGAGGCACGTGGGGACCAGCGCGGCGAACCCCCAAGCCAACAAGGCTGCTGTGGTGTCCAAGGGGATTCCTCTCCAGGGCGCCTCAAATCTTCAATGCCCTTTACTGTGTTTTCCCTTTGAAGGCGATGCTGTGATAAATAACATATATATATATACATATAAATATATATATATATAGATAAAGATATACTGAAGGCCCAGAAATTGTTTTTTTTTTCAATCCTGACTTCGTTTCAATCCGGATTTTGAAAGCTCCATCATTGTTTTTTTTCAGAAGTATAGTTGAATTCTTGTCATCTTTCAATAATTATTGATTTTTTTCGACGTGGGATTGAAAAAACAAAAATATACAAAAATATTGAAACACAAACAGTGTGGGGGGAATCGGAGGATAATGCAATTATAATGTTGTTGTTGTTGTTGTTGTTGCTGTTGTTGCCGTTGCTGTTGTTGTTGATGATGATGATGACGATGACGATGACGATGATGATGATGATGATGATGATGGTGACGATGATGATGATGATGACGATGATGATGATGATGATGATGATGTCGAAGATGGTGATGTTGAGGAAATGAGGCGCAGGGGGAATGATGTTGAGGATGATGAGGTTAAGGATAATGATGTTGAGGATGTTGATGGTGAGGAGGAGGATGTTGAGGAGGATGATGATGAGGATAAGATAAGAATGCGAAAGATGAAGCGGAGAATGATAAGGTGGAGGATGATAATTTTGAGGATGAGGATGACGATCTGGAGGAGGATGAAGATGAGGGTGGTAATACTGAAGATGAAGTGGAGGAGGACAAGGTGCAGGATGATGTTGTTGATGATGAAGAAGATGATTATGATGATGATGATGATTGGGGTGATAATGATGATGATGATGATGATGATGATGATGATGTGGGCGATGACGATGTTGAGGAGGAGGACCCATCCCAAGACCTAGGACCACACTTGGTGCGAGCCTGCGCAGTCGAAATTCACTTCAACATGCCACATAAGCCACTTTACACGGACATTTAAAGGAAAAAGGCGCGAGACCAGAGTGAGCACCCTGATCAAGCACCGGCCTTTACACCTACCGTAAGAACTCTTCAGTGTGGACACACTGTTTGGGGAACCAATCCTTACTGTTTTTTGGGGTATATTCTTTGAGATATCTGCAGCCATGTTCAATTTAAAAACTGCCTGGGGCTTGGGAAAAAGCCATGTGGAAGTTGCATTTTCTCTAATGGATTGAAACAAAGCCAGAGGTGGGGCTTCCAGGAAGCCCATGCATGAAGGAAGAAAAATGGTTGCAGCAAAAAGAGGCTTGGAAAAGAGCCAGTGGCCTGTAAGGCCCATGAGAGGCCTGAGAAAAGGCCATAGGGAAAGAAGAGGAAAAGGCTTATATAGATATAGATAGATAGATAGATAGATATATATATATATATATTTCATGGTTGAGCATCGCCAGTATTCCATGGTGGACACGAAATAATGCAAACAATACAACTATTAACTATCAAGAAACGGACCCATCTTTCACAACCCGTCTCAGCAGCCGCGTTGGTTGGTAGACGCCCGCTTTCTCAGACTTAGTCACCCCCAAAATGATGATGAAATATGACTGTAGGGACTCATGGCCACATGAAGCCAAACCGACTTGGTGTGTATGGTACTCGAATCATCTTGGGAAGGTGGCCTGACTAAATTGGCCCTCAATTCTGAGTTGCCCAAATCCCCAAAAGCATTCTATACACCCACCCATCACGGAATAGCCGCCGCGTGGCTCCAGAGATTCCACGGAGATGATGCCCTGGGTTCCTGCATGTGCCACCACTGCTCTTTTGAAAACTGGTGAACATGGAAAACTTGTGCCATCACAGTAGTCTAATTCGCCGCACGCTAAGCCACCACAGGAAAATGTGGCATTCATCCTTCTACTTTCTCTTCGAGAAAAGCGCAGCCAAAATAGGGATGGCCTGCTATCAAACTAAAAGATGTGTAGTGCAACTACAATCTTGGCCTACGCACAAACAAGCAGGACATGATGTGCAAGAATGCCTTGGGAACGGCTATCATCAAACGATTCCACCCACAGTTTTGTGTGTGCTGGTGTATGGGCGAGGTGCAGAGAACAAATGTTCAAACTATTTGTCATACTCTTGCTGGACCCTATTGGGCTTGGATCGGCATTTTCACAATGAAATTGAAATGTGTTCTGGCCGTGTTTGACATGTGGGTCTTTTACCCCAAGTTTTTATGGAATGCTGACATGTTTGCAAGGTGGCACACAGAGCAGCCCAGCATTGGCTAAGGCAAATCGCAAAGTCCAACTTTGCTGTTTTTGAATTACAATTGGTCGTGCTTTGTCTTGGAAAAGGTTCGTGATTTGCTCCGATGGATGACCAGGATTCGGGATGCCTCTTGTTTAGGATTCCAACCCAGGCAAGCTCTTTGTTGCCTGGAAGTTCTGGAGATGTTGGGTAATTACTCAGCACGGGTGGCCAGTGTCCTTTGACGCAGCAGCTCCGTGAAAGAAACGGCTATGCTAAACATATCTTGTGGAGATGTGGAGGTTTACATGGATGGTGAGTGCTATCTACATATCCCAACATTGCCTAGGGGCGGAAGCCATGTAAAAATGTGTCCCTGCGACGATGCAAGCATGTCATTTTTCTGCCAAATCCGTTCCAGTAATGGGGCGGTAAGGCCTGCTGCAAAGCCAATCTCGAAGCGGAAGTCTATCACCTTGGGCCTGGGCAACGATGAGGCCAACCACGCTTAGTCTTGCTAGTTGCATAAAATCCACCGTCACTCTATGTGACAGCCCACATTCACATTGATCTGATTCTGTTGGACAAATAAAATATTGCAGTCCGAATTCCAGACAGATCCTATTTGACTCCACCAGTGAAGGAAGACCGGCCATGGAGCTACCTGCGAACGCACAGCGGTGGGGCCCCGACACCAAGACCTGGGGGAGACATTCCTCCTCCATGTCGCCTGTGGACAAGGGATGAGCGACGGGTTCGTGCTAAATGCAGGTGCCTACTTGTGATGGCTAGTGGCATGTGGCTGCTTGCAGCAGCAAAGGCTTTGCTCAAAGATCAAATTAACTCAAACTGGGAGCCCCCACTACCCACCCCTTGACTGTGAAATCTACTGGTGATACATCCCAGGGGTGGTCCCGGACCCCTTGCCCATGAAATCTTTTAGTGATAAATGCTGGGGGTAATCCCTGCAATTAGGGGCAAGAGAATTGACTGGTCCTTAGAACTGCTTTTGGGGAGGGCGCCTCTCGCTCAGGTGGTGTGCTTCACATGGCAAATCAAAGGAAAGAAATGGGAGAAACCAAAGAAGAAACACAGATCATCATAAGTAAGTTCAACTGGCTGGCTATGTTGCAAGGCCTCCTGCAAGGCTAGTTCCCCGTTTTGGTTCTTATGCTTGGAAACCTTTCACAACTGCACTGCATCGACAACCACGACCAGACCACCTTGACCCAATTGGCCATATTGATTTCCGCCGCAGCTCCAGACTCGCACCTGAGAGAAGACTAGGGGTTCATCTTGTACTTGTCTACTTATAAGCATACTTATATCAAGTTTAAGTTAAGACTTTTCTCTGTTAAGTTAGGATATTTTTTAAAGTAATGAATAAGTAAGTCATGTTTTGGGTTACTTAGTTTGAACTTAAGGTACTTATAAGTAGGAATAAGTTCTTGTTGTGGTAAGGTTTGTAAAAGTTATTTCTACTTATGTTACTTACTTATCTTTTTGGTGTTTTTTGCATGTTTCGTTGCGCGGCACTGATTTTGAGTGTACTTTTCGTCATGCAGAAAATATGGCTCAAGTGCTCAATTGTTTCTGCTGGTGCCAAAAATTCTGCAGGTTTTTCGCTTTTTTTCCTGAAACATCACCGTTTGTCTCAGTCGCTGTGATGTCTTCCTTATCCTTGATGGCCAACAAGGAAACTCGCACCATTCTCCGTTTCAGGAATCTTCTTCGGACAGTTATCGAAGATAATCTCTTCGCAAGTAAATCCATGATGACCGCACCATCCATGTGGCAATTCCAGACTTTGGAGATTCTTGGCCCAGCTATCACGCAGCCGTTGGATCCTACCACTATGGTAAGGTCCAGACAACGAGGCGTGATCTCCTCCGTCTGCGGGACGCGTGGCTCCGCCACGATCCCAAGACGACCCTACCGGAAGCATCCTGGCTCCACACGGCCGTAGCTGAAACTGAAAATATGCTGGAAGCACTCGCTCCGCGTATGCTGGATTTGTATGTTTCAGCTGCGGAGCCGCGGACATCCATGGATGCTGTTCCCGCGGACAAGAGATAAAAATCATATTTAATTTACAATTGTAGAAGCCGCGGACATCCCTGCCAGGGTACACAGCCGCGGACATTGGCGGACATCTGGCGGACATCTGGTGGATATCTGCTTTTCACACCTCGCACATCTACGCTTTTTGTAATGCAGGCAAAAAGCAACCTGTGTGCTGCTTGCCTGCTTCTCCACTAGGTACAGACCTGAATGTGGAATGTTTCCCATTTGCTCTATATTCACCAGCGACTCGTATCATGACTAATTGATACATTTTGGATGCGCGTCAGATTCCAATATCATCCTTCTGCATTCATCCTGCTGAATTGCTGCTGTCGCTCCACATGCATCTTGTTTCCCTAAATCCATTTCTGTTTGCATTTACTGGCTCAAGCTTGCGCAGAACAGAACAACAAAGACCACGCAGAAGAGCAAGCCTATAGGCTCATGGCATCCCCTGCTGAGCACATCTGTTTCACTCCTCCATTTCTGACAGCCATCCGCAAAAGCAAAAAAGGTGTGATACTTGCGTTGAGCTGAGAATGGTCAACTCAAAAAATGAAAAACGATAAGAACGCCACAACACCAAAACAACTCAAACAAGTTATTTCTAGCTTTTCTTACTTATTCTTACTTATCTACTTAGTTTTTGGATAAGTAGCTAAGTAGAAATAAATCATGCTATAAGTAGACAAGTACAAGATGAACCTCTAGGACAGCGTGATGGGCTGAGCGCTTGTCGGTAAACATCTATGAGAATAAACAAACGCGCCCATACAATGATATGTTAAAAAATGTTGGATTCTTACCGCTATGAATGAACCGGAAAGGTCTATGGCTTGAACTTGTTTCTCATAGCAACAATAGAAAACGAAGGAAAACCCAAACCAAAACGGAAAAAGTTAGATGGGATTCATGTACCCCTGCAACCTTGGTCCGGCCAAACTGAGCAAGTGTACCTGGATTATATCGCTTGCTGCCTGCTGCCTCACTTCCTCCCCCTCCAAGAAGCATGTTTTTTCCCCACCTGCCAGGTGCGGGTTGTTAGATTTTATCAGAGCTGTTCTCCTCCTCCTCCTCCTCGTCCTCCTCCTCCTCCTCGCAGTCCAGATCCCAGTGGAAGAAGTTGTGGGCCCTGCCGGTTTTTGTACGGGAAGCCACCGGGAATCAACCCGAAACGAATGATCGAGTTGAAAGCTGCCTGGTCGCACGTGTGGTAAATCACACGAGGGAACTCGTCCCAGATTGGTGAGCCTTCCGGCCTCGCAGAGAAAGCAGGATGCACCGTTGGATCATCCACCTTTGCCGCATCGAAGTCGGGGTCAAAGGTGTACATGGTCTTGATCATCGATGCCATGCCGCCCTGCTCGACGAGAAAAGCTCTGTGCCCTTGAATTGCACGGATTCTCACGGGTGTCCATCTCAGCTTCCCCGAAGAGAGGCTGTTCACTTGGATTCGGAGCCTCCGCATGGGCGAGTTTCGCACCACCATGAGCACCTCTTCTTCCCTCAGATGTGCAAAGTCGCCTTGTAGGTGTCGAACAAGAGCACGGAAGTCCATGGACAGGTCGGTTCTTCTGATCTCGGGGGACGGTCTGCGGTGGAACATCCGGTGTCCACGGAGATAGTCTGACATGGCGTGAGAGATGGAACTCAAACGACCATAGTCGACCCGTCTCATCGGCACCCCAGCCATGTTGTCGGGCTCGATCCACACCAAGTCTTGGGCCGACGTGAACTTGGAGGTGTCGAACTCCTGAGATCGCGGCCCATGCCCTTCGTCAACGACCTTCAGCTTCTGCTTCGGCATAGCCTTCTTGGCAGGCTTTGTCTTCGGCTTGAGCTTGCTGGCACAGCCGGACCTCCACCGCGAGCTCCAGATCCCAGTGGGCACTGCCGGACCTCCACCGCGAGCTCCAGATCGCAGTGGGCACTGCCGGACCTCAACCGCGACTTCCAGATCGCAGTGGGCACTGCCGGACCTCAACCGCGACTTCCAGATCGCAGTGGGCACTGCCGGACCTCAACGGGAAGAATGTGAGAAAAGATGTCAGATAGAATGTCAGAAGATTTGCCAGATAGAATGTCAGAAGATATGCCAGATAGAATGCCAGAAGATATGTCAGATAGAATGTCAGAAGATATGTCAGACAGAATGTCAGAAGATATGCCAGAAAGAATGTCAGAAGATATGCCAGAGAAAATGTCAGAAGATATGCCAGAAAGAATGTCAGAAGATATGTCAGATAGAATGTCAGGAGATATGCCAGATAGAATGCCAGAAGATATGTCAGATAGAATGTCAGAAGATATGCCAGACAGAATGTTAGAAGATATGTCAGAAAGAATGTCAGAAGATATGCCAGACAGAATGTCAGAAGATATGCCAGAAAGAATGTGAGAAGATACGTCAGATAGAATGCCAGAAGATATGCCAGATAGAATGCCAGAAAAAATGTCAGAAGATATGCCAGATACAATGTCAGATAGAATGCCAGAAGATATGCCAGATAGAATGCCTGAAGATTTGCCAGATAGAATGCCAGAAGATATGTCAGAAGATTTGCCAGAACATATGCCAGATAGAATGCCAGAAGGTATGTCAGATAGAATGCCAGAAGATTTGCGAGTAAGAAAATGTATAAATGTCATGGTGGGGATCATTCGAAGTGAAGTAATTTTTGGTGACTGCACGTGCACTTGTAACTGAAATTTCGAGTCTATAATTCCCCACCTGCTACGTGAGGGTCTCTAGATTTTAACAAATGCATCCCCACACACACACAGAGCTAACTCTGACACCACACCGCAGTCACTCTCATACACTTGCCAGCTTGCTCGGCATGTCATCGCCGACTTCAGCTCTCTGGCCTGCGGCGAGCTTGCCAGCTCTCTGGGGCGCGCCGAACCCGAACCTCATGCCGATTAAACATATATATATATATATATATATATGTTAAATAATATGAAAAAAACAATAGATAGAATGGCAGAAATAGTGCGAGAGATAGAATGTCATGTCAAATGCTGGAAGGAATGTGCCTTGAAACTTCAGATAGAATGCCAGAGAGGCAGCCAAATGGAATAAGAGAATGCGTGTCAGATGGAATGTGGCGGGTCCCGAACAATATGCCAGATGCAAAATTCAGGTTTAATCTCAGATAGAGAAAATCCAGACCAATTGCCAAAAAGAATGCCAGATAGAATGCCAGACAGAATGCCAAAAATCATGCCAAATAGGATGCTGCAAAGAATGTCGCATACAATGCCAGACAGACTATCGAATAAGATGTGAGATGAAAATGCCAGAGCCAAATGTCAGAATATATGCCAAATAGACTGCAAGATGCAAGGACCCAAAAAATGTCAGATAGAATATCAACATATATTATATATATATATATATCAGGAAAAATGCGAGCGTATATGCGAGGTAGACTGCCTCATAAGATGTCAGACGGACATCAAAATACATGTGCGATCAAGTGTCAGAATATATGCCAGGGTAAGGACCACACGAAACTGAAATATTTGTTGCCACCGCAGATGCCGGGGAACAAGCGACTGCACTGTTTGTGGGAGCACAAGATGGAACGCCTTTTGCGCGTTCATGATTTTTGCATGTTCTTTCAGGTAGCTGCTCAATTTCTTCCACGCTTCGCACAGATCAAAACAGGAATTACAATCGCCAACAGATTTCCAAACTTCCCATGTCCACAGCATCCATCCAGCCACCTTTGCTCTAAGCACCCATGTCCGGGATTTCCCCTTCCACAGCATCGGTCCAGCTACGCTCGCTGATGCACAGCGGCTGTCCTACGCACCCATGTCCAGCAACCCCCTTACGCCCACAGCATCCGCTCAGCCAACCCTGTGTGCCCCTTCCCCGCCCACAATCAAACATTTCTGACGCCCGCTCCCCACGCGGTCACCACAATAAACGAAAATCCCAGCATCGAAGATGTCATTTAGGGAAAAACGTTGCACTATAGGGACTTTAACTTTGACAATGGATTTTCGTTGCGTGTCTACGCACAGGAAGAAGATATAAGAACATGGTCCAGCCATTTGAATCTAAAAATCACCACAGGCCCCCTTCAAGAGATGCAAATATGTTGATTTGAAGGGGTACATGTATGCCCTTCAATTTGGGCCCGCAAAACCACAGTATAAGCATGCACCAGCAGGATTCCGAAAAAGCCAAGGGCTACATGCAAGTTGCCCTCCAATTTTTTTTGGTTCACGAACTTCTCTGCGAAAGTGTCTGTGGATCACAATTAGCTCGGGGCCCGGGCTCCAGCACCTCCAAACATCAGCGCCCGTTGCGGCGAGGTCCTTGGGTACATGGGCATGGGCAGCCTGTCGCACTTCCATGTCCGGTATCGATCTGCTAGGGCAGTGCAAGAAACAGTTTGCAAGATAGGTTCAAATTACACGGCTACATTAGATATACCCCTGGCAGACTGCGGGTGATTGTTCTGATAGTTCAATGATGCCTGCTATGACCTGACCACATGCATTCCACCCAAACCCCAACATTTCCGTGACCTAGTTTTGCTTACTTTATTGTTGGGGTCTGGCCCTAACTTCTGTTGACTTTACACGCCAACATCCCTTCATCATTCTTGACAAATACTGATTCAAATGCCGAGCCAGTCATCCGAAGATCCACTGCCAAGTCTCACAAAGATCGTGAAGTTTGCTCCGCAGCGCGAGTGCCTTGGATGCTTTGACTGAATCAACTTGCTTTGGCTGCTTGCTTGCCATATGTTGATCCTAGACAAGCAAACAAAATCAAACTTGTAGCACAAGAGGTCTGAAAACAAACGGACGAGCGATTGCATGACTTAGACAACACAGTACGAGATAGAATCAGCTGGCTTGTCACGAGGGTTGGTAAGTGCCAGGGTTAATGGCTAATGGCAGAGGGTGGTTGCAGGCATATGCGCTGCGCACACAATATTATGAAAATAGCATGTATGCCATGTATGTATGCATCATTGTGGGCCGCATGGAGCAATCGCATTTTTCAGCTTTTCGCGCGAATACTATTACCTGCCTTTAGGAGCTGCACAAATAACAAATGGTCCAAGCCGCAAAAACTATTATAATTACATTGGTTGACCTCGACAAAGACAACATAAAGATCTCAACACTGGCTCTTTAGAGAGAAACCGTATTTGCGTACCCCAAAGATGCCCGTGTTTGGGTTGGTTTTGCCTTTCGCCCATGGCCGTCCTGAGATCCCGCACACCACCTTCAATTCGCTCAACACCTGCAACACCAGCCACCATGGGCATTTTCCACCTCGCTTAGATAGACATTTATTTTGTGACATGAACGTATGTATATACAGATCAATATCGTGAAAATTGTGCTGGCAAAAAATGAAAATGTACATGGTGTATGCTTGTATGAACGGATGGACAGATACGTTGATATTGTATTGAAATAGATGTTCTTGTCGCATTTTGTGAAATGAATCCGGACCTACAACCCTTCATATATATATATATATATTACGTATATTATATGTGCGTGTGTGTGTGTGTGTGTTCGACATATACTTTGACAAACCAATCTGACATATGTCATTGCAAAAAAAAAAAGCCGAAAGAAAACTCAAGCAAACAACTCTGACATATGTGCGATATCATATCCTTTGACATGTCTCCTGACATGACTTCTGTCATGCTACCATAGATTCTGGCGAACCGCCTAACATATATTCGCTTGACTTCTAACATGCCCAGGCATCATCCGTATAGGCGGGACGAGGTCCGGGATTAGACAAGGCCTCTGAAACTCTGCGAGCTGCCTATTTGCCAGCCCCCACGCAAAACTATACTAAGGGCAAAGAAAACCAGGGACACACGTCACAAAGCGGAAAGGCTTGACTCACAACTACTTTGGTGACGTTAAGTGGTCTGTGGAATTAAAGTTTGAGAGGCATCCTTTCTAGTCGAATTTATTTGTAGCTGGACATGTTGACCCCTTTCAAGGCTCTAAAAACTAAAAACGGACATGTTCATTTTGTCGCTGAGCATGAAGCCAATAGACAGCTGGGTCTTTAATTCCAAATCTTGGCAGAAAGGTTTATAATTCTAATTCTTAAGCAATTTCTTGCTGATTGTGTATTCCAGTTGGAAGACGAAGGACATTATTGAAAGATTTTGACCCGGCACGCGTCCACCACCCTCACAACTTCGTGGCCTGCACCCTCAAGGGCGTCTGGTGGCTATCTGGCGAGGGATCATGCAAGTCAGGTGCGCTATTGTTCATCGAAGTGCCATTGTCTATGGCACTTCGATGAACAAAGCTATTTTTGCAGACTAGCAGCAGCACAAAAAAAAGCAGCAAACACATTCTGCGACAACAATATGTAAATATCTACATGTTCCCGGAGGACTAGCAGCAACCCCAACTTCTAAATGTGCTGAGGAAATTGGTGAACCCTGCTATGGGCAAGCTATTAAACCATGGCTGTGGAGCCAACTGATGAAGTACACTGGCTCGCCCGGAACCAAGCCACTGTTGAAAAAAAAAATGCAACTTTCATCGTCTGAAATGTTCCCATACGCCCCTCGGCAGAATGATAAACCTAGGCAAACCTGAAGCAAACATAACACTTAGCTGGTGTCAAACATGAAGTTGTCTGCCCGTTTCGGCATCTACAGCATGTACTTACCTTCTGCAAGCTGGAGACTGGACCCAATCTGAACCTGGTGAACAGCAAATTCAAATGGCGCGAGAGAACTTATCCAAAAGCATACAAGAGTCGTCCAAGATGGTGCCCCCAATCTAGACTTGAGGTCAACAGCATTCAACAGCCATTCTGAACGACCGAAGGACAACCAAACATCAACCGCCAAACTACAATCCTCAACAAAGTCCAGCCAATAGGCAACAAGCAATCCAAGATGGTGCCTGGATGGCTGAAGTTTTAACCTTTGCTGCAGAATGCGTTCAAGCCACAATTTCTTTTCGCAGGCCGGAGCCTGCACCATATCAGGGCTTTGTGGTCAACAGCCATTATTACTATCATGACCTACGAACAACCAAACGTCAACAGGCAAACTAGAGCCTTCAACAGACTGTGGCCAACACTTGCCAGAGAACAAGCAACAAGCAGCAAACCGGAGGCTTATCCAAGATGGTGCCCTGATGCTTGCTTACAGCTGGGCTGCTTAAGCCTATGTTAAACATGTCTGCAAGCCAGAGTGGCCTTTCGCAGGCCGGAGCCTGGAACCACTTTGGACTTGAGTTCAGCAGCCACCATGAACGACCTACAAACAACCACAATTCAACGGGCAATCTAGACTTCTCAACAGGGATGCAACCAACACTTAATTATTAGGAAACAAGCAATAAGCAAGGTCCGATCCAAAATGGTAGTCTGATGCTTGCTTGGAGTTGTTGGCCGTTCTTTCATCCTTTGTTAAGCATGTGACGTGTGTACAAGTGCAAGCCACACTTGCCTTCCGCAGGCCGGAGCCTGGACCCACTGGGGACTTAGGGTCAAGCTTCTACAACTATCAACAAGCAAACTAGAATCCTCAACTAATTAAAGCCAACAGTTGCCATCCAACCAGCAACAATCAGCAAACCAGAGACATATCTAAGATGGTGCCCTGATGCTTGCTTGCAGCTGTTTGGCTGCTTAAGCCTATGTTAAACATGTCTGCAAGCCAGAGTGGCCTTTCGCAGGCCGGAGCCTGGAACCAACCTGGACTTGATGTCAGAAGCCACTTAACGACCCACTAACAATCACACTTCAACGTGGCAACTAGATCCCCAAAACAATGCAACCAACAATCACCAGGAAACAAGCAACAAGCAACAAACCAAGGACTTGTCCAAGATGCTGCCCTCATCCTTGCTTGCAGCTGTTTGGCTGCTTAAGCCTATGGTAAACATGTCTGCAAGCCAGAGTGGCTTTTCGCAGGCCGGAGCCTGGAACCAATCTGGACATGAGAGGGGAAGCCATTATTAACGACCTACGAACAACCAAACTTCAATGGGCAAACTAAACTTCTCATCGCAATGCAACCAACACTTAATTATTAGAAAACAAGCAACAAGCAGCAAACCGGAGGCTTATCCAAGATGGTGCCCTGATGCTTGCTTGCAGCTGGGCTGCTTAAGCCTATGTTAAACAAGAGTGGCCTTCCGCAGGCTGGAGCCCGGAACCAATTTTGACTTGAGGTCAGCAGCCACCATGAACACAACCTACGGACAACCACATTTCAACATCCAAACATGACGTCCCAACGCAATACAACCAACACTTACCAGCAAGCAAGCAACGCTCATGCTTGCTGCTGTTTGGCTGCTTAAAGCATACGTGACGGCCAGAAAGGTTTTTCGCAGGCCGGAGCCTGGAACCAATCTGGGCTTGAGGTCACGAACACCCACACTTCAACGTGCAAACTAGACCCCCCAACACAAATGCAACCAACACGTAACTGCCAGAAAACAAGCAACAAGCAGCAAACCAGGGACTTATCCAAGATGGTGCCCTGATGCTTGCTTGCAGCTGTTTGGCTGCTTAAGCCTATGTGAAACATGTCTGCAAGCCAGGGTGGCCTTTTGCAGGCCGGAGCCTGGAACAAACCTGGACTTGATGTCAGAAGCCACTTAACGACCCACTAACAATCACACTTCAACGTGACAACTATAGATCCCCAACACAATGCAACCAACACTCACCAGGAAACAAGCAACCGTCATGCTTGCTTGCAGCTGTTTGGCTGCTGCAAGCCAATGCTGAGCATGCGTGACAGCCAGAGTGGCCTTTCGCAGGCCGGAGCCTGGAACCAATCTGGACTTGAGACGGGCAGCCACCATTAATGACTTACGAACAACCAAAATTCAACTGGCAAACTAGACTCCTCAAGTAAAATGCAACCAACACTTGATTCGCAGCAAACAAGCAACAAGCAGCAAACCAGGGACTTGTCCAAGAGGGTGCCCTGATGCTTGCTTGCAGCTGTTTGGATGCTTAAGCCTATGTGCCTATGTTAAACATGTCTGCAAGCCAGAGTGGCCTTTCGCAGGCCGGAGCCTGGAACCAATCTGGACTTGAGACGGGCAGCCATTATTAGCGACCTACGAACAACCAAACTTCAATGGGCAAACTAGATTCCGCAACAGAAACGCACCCAACAGTTAATTACCAGAAAACAAGCAACGAGCAGCAAACCAGGGACTTATCCAAGATGGTGCCCTGATGCTTGCTTGCACCTGTTTGGATGCTTAATCCTATGTTAAACATGTCTGCAAGCCAGAGTAGCCTTTCGCAGGCCGGAGCCTGGAAAGGGTAAATCATGTGTTCGTTTTGGCGATTCCTTCAGATGTTTCGCACATACAGAGGCCAGAGTGAAATCGTGCACTGGATAGGGTGTTTTGAGATCACTCAGAAGCGTCTCCTGGCATCGTGGTCCGACCTTCACCAGCCACCATTAACAACCTACAATCAACCACACTTCAACGTGCAAGCTAGACCTCCCAACACACATGTAACCACCACTTAATTGAAAAAAACCAGCAACAAGCAGCAAACCAGGGACTTATCCAAGATGGTGCCCTGATGCTTGCTTGCAGCTGTTTGGCTGCTTAAGCCTATGTGAAACATGTCAGCAAGCCAGAGTGGCCTTTCGCAGGCCGGAGCCTGGAACCAACCTGGATTTGATGTCAGCTGCCACTTAACGACCCACTAACAATCACACTTCAACGTCGCAACTATAGATCCCCAACATAATGTAACCAACACTCACAAAGAAACAAGCAACCGTCATGCTTGCTTGCAGCTGTTTGGCTGCTGCAAGCCAATGCTGAGCATGCGTGACAGCCAGAGTGGCCTTTCGCAGGCCGGAGCCTGGAACCAATCTGGACTTGAGACGGGCAGCCACCATTAATGACTTACGAACAACCAAAATTCAACTGGCAAACTAGACTCCTCAAGTAAAATGCAACCAACACTTGATTCGCAGCAAACAAGCGACAAGCAGCAAACCAGGGACTTATCCAAGATGGTGCCCTGATGTTTGCGTGCAGCTGTTTGGATGCTTAAGCCTATGTGCCTATGTTAAACATGTCTGCAAGCCAGAGTGGCCTTTCGCAGGCCGGAGCCTGGAACGGGTAAATCATGTGTTCGTTTTGGCGATTCCTTCAGATGTTTCGCACATACAGAGGCCAGAGTGAAATCGTGCACTGGATAGGGTGTTTTGAGATCACTCAGAAGCGTCTCCTGGCATCGTGGTCCGACCTTCACCAGCCACCATTAACAACCTACAATCAACCACACTTCAACGTGCAAGCTAGACCTCCCAACACACATGTAACCACCACTTAATTGAAAAAAACCAGCAACAAGCAGCAAACCAGGGACTTATCCAAGATGGTGCCCTGATGCTTGCTTGCAGCTGTTTGGCTGCTTAAGCCTATGTGAAACATGTCAGCAAGCCAGAGTGGCCTTTCGCAGGCCGGAGCCTGGAACCAACCTGGATTTGATGTCAGCTGCCACTTAACGACCCACTAACAATCACACTTCAACGTCGCAACTATAGATCCCCAACATAATGTAACCAACACTCACAAAGAAACAAGCAACCGTCATGCTTGCTTGCAGCTGTTTGGCTGCTGCAAGCCAATGCTGAGCATGCGTGACAGCCAGAGTGGCCTTTCGCAGGCCGGAGCCTGGAACCAATCTGGACTTGAGACGGGCAGCCACCATTAATGACTTACGAACAACCAAAATTCAACTGGCAAACTAGACTCCTCAAGTAAAATGCAACCAACACTTGATTCGCAGCAAACAAGCGACAAGCAGCAAACCAGGGACTTATCCAAGATGGTGCCCTGATGTTTGCGTGCAGCTGTTTGGATGCTTAAGCCTATGTGCCTATGTTAAACATGTCTGCAAGCCAGAGTGGCCTTTCGCAGGCCGGAGCCTGGAACGGGTAAATCATGTGTTCGTTTTGGCGATTCCTTCAGATGTTTCGCACATACAGAGGCCAGAGTGAAATCGTGCACTGGATAGGGTGTTTTGAGATCACTCAGAAGCGTCTCCTGGCATCGTGGTCCGACCTTCACCAGCCACCATTAACAACCTACAATCAACCACACTTCAACGTGCAAGCTAGACCTCCCAACACACATGTAACCACCACTTAATTGAGAACACATCAACCAGGGGCTGATCCAAGATGGTGCCCTGATGCTTGCTTGCAGCTGTTTAGCCTATGTGAAACATGTCTGCAAGCCAGAGTGGCCTTTCGCAGGCCGGAGCCTGGAACCACTCTGGACTTGAGGTGGGCAGACACCGTTAACAACTTACAAGCAACCACACTTCAACCTGCAAACTAGACCCCCCAACACAAATGCAACCAACACTTAATTAGCAAACAACCAGCAACAAGCAGCAAACCAGGGGCTGATCCAAGATGGTGCCCTGATGCTTGCTTGCAGCTGTTTGGCTGCTTAAGCCTATGTGCCTATGTTTAACATGTCTGCAAGCCAGAGTGGCCTTTCGCAGGCCGGAGCCTGGAAACAATCTGGACTTGAGACGGGCAGCCATTATTAATGACCTACGAACAACCAAAGTTCAATGGGCAAACTAGATTCCGCAACACAATGCAACCAACACTTAATTACCAGAAAACAAGCAACGAGCAGCAAACCAGGGACTTATCCAAGATGGTGTTTTGATGCTTGCTTGCAGCTGTTTAGCCTATGTGAAACATGTCTGCAAGCCAGAGTGGCCTTTCGCAGGCCGGAGCCTGGAACCACTCTAGACTTGAGGTGGGCAGACACCGTTAACAACTTACAAGCAACCACACTTCAACCTGCAAACTAGACCCCCCAACACACATATGCAACCAACACTTAATTAGCAAACAACCAGCAACAAGCAGCAAACCAGGGGCTGATCCAAGATGGTGCCCTGATGCTTGCTTGCAGCTGTTTGGCTGCTTAAGCCTATGTGCCTATGTTAAACATGTCTGCAAGCCAGAGTGGCCTTTCGCAGGCCGGAGCCTGGAACCAATCTGGACTTGAGACGGGCAGCCATTATTAATGACCTACGAACAACCAAACTTCAATGGGCAAACTAGATTCCGCAACACAATACAACCAACACTTAATTACCAGAAAACAAGCAACGAGCAGCAAACCAGGGACTTATCCAAGATGGTGTTTTGATGCTTGCTTGCAGCTGTTGGGCTGCTTAAGCCTATGTTAAACATGTCTGCAAGCCAGAGTGGCCTTTCGCAGGCCGGAGCCTGGAACCAACCTGGACTTGATGTCAGCAGCCACTTAACGACCCACTAACAATCACACACACACAATGCAACCAACACTCACCAGGAAACAAGCAACCCTCATGCTTGCTTGCAGCTTTTTGGCTGCTTAAAGCCAATGTTAAGCATGCGTGACAGCCAGAGTGGCCTTTCGCAGGCCGGAGCCTGGAACCAATCTGGACTTGAGACGGGCAGCCATGATTAACGACCTACGAACAACCAAACTTCAATGGGCAAACAAGACCCCCCAACACAATGCAACCAACACTTAAGTAACAGAAAACAAGCAACAAGCAGCAAACCAGGGACTTATCCAAGATGGTGCCCTGATGCTTGCTTGCAGCTGTTTGGCTGCTTAAGCCTATGTGAAACATGTCTTCAAGCCAGAGTGGCCTTTCGCAGGCCGGAGCCTGGAACCAATCTGGACTTGAGACGGGCAGCCACCATTAACGATCTACGAACAACCAAAATTCAACAGGTAACGTAGACTCTTCAAGTAAAATGCAACCACCACTTAATTCGCAGCAAACAAGCAACAAGCAGCAAACCAGGGACTTATCCAAGATGGTGCCCTGATGCTTGCTTGCAGCTGTTTGGCTGCTTAAGCCTATGTGAAACATGTCTTCAAGCCAGAGTGGCCTTTCGCAGGCCGGAGCCCGGAACCAATCTGGACTTGAGACGGGCAGCCACCATTAACGATCTACGAACAACCAAAATTCAACGGGTAACGTAGACTCTTCAAGGAAAATGCAACCAACACTTATATAATTCGCAGCAAACAAGCGACAAGCAGCAAGCCAGGGACTTGTTCAAGATGGTGTTTTGATGCTTGCTTGCAGCTGTTTGGATGCTTAAGTCTATGTTAAACAAGCCTGCAAGCAAGAGTGGCCTTTCGCAGGCCGGAGCCTGGAACCAATCTGGACTTGAGACGGGCAGCCACCACTAACAATCTACGAACAACCAAAACTCAACGGGCAAGCTAGACCTCCCAACACACATGCAACCAACACTTAATTAACAAACAACCAGCAACCAGCAGCAAACCAGGGGCTGATCCAAGATGGTGCCCTGATGCTTGCTTGCAGCTGTTTGGCTGCTTAAGCCTATGTTAAACATGTCTTCAAGCCAGAGTGGCCTTTCGCAGGCCGGAGCCTGGAACCAATCTGGACTTAAGACGGGCAGCCATTATTAACGTCCTAACAAGACCCCCCAACACAATGCAACCAACACTTAAGTAACAGAAAACAAGCAACAAGCAGCAAACCAGGGACTTATCCAAGATGGTGCCCTGATGCTTGCTTGCAGCTGTTTGGCTGCTTAAGCCTATGTTAAGCATGTCTTCAAGCCAGAGTGGCCTTTCGCAGGCCGGAGCCTGGAACCAATCTGGACTTGAGACGGACAACCACCATTAACGCCCTACGAACAAACACTATTGCACAGGAAAACTAGATTCCGCAACACAATGCAACCAAAACTTAATTATCAGAAAACAAGCAACGAGCAGCAAACCAGGGACTTATCCAAGATGGTGTTTTGATGCTTGCTTGCAGCTGTTGGGCTGCTTAAGCCTATGTTAAACATGTCTGCAAGCCAGAGTGGCCTTTCGCAGGCCGGAGCCTGGAACCAACCTGGACTTGATGTCAGCAGCCACTTAACGACCCACTAACAATCACACACACACAATGCAACCAACACTCACCAGGAAACAAGCAACCCTCATGCTTGCTTGCAGCTTTTTGGCTGCTTAAAGCCAATGTTAAGCATGCGTGACAGCCAGAGTGGCCTTTCGCAGGCCGGAGCCTGGAACCAATCTGGACTTGAGACGGGCAGCCATTATTAACGACCTACGAACAACCAAAAACTTCAATGGGCAAACAAGACCCCCCAACACAATGCAACCAACACTTAAGTAACAGAAAACAAGCAACAAGCAGCAAACCAGGGGCTTATCCAAGATGGTGCCCTGATGCTTGCTTGCAGCTGTTTGGCTGCTTAAGCCTATGTGAAACATGTCTTCAAGCCAGAGTGGCCTTTCGCAGGCCGGAGCCTGGAACCAATCTGGACTTGAGACGGGCAGCCATTATCAACGACCTACGCACAACCAAACTTCAATGGGCAAACTAGACCCCCCAACACACATGCAACCAACACTTAATTAAAAGGAAACAAGCAACAAGCAGCAAACCAGGGACTTATCCAAGATGGTGCCCTGATGCTTGCTTGCAGCTGTTTGGCTGCTTAAGCCTATGTTAAACATGTCTTCAAGCCAGAGTGGCCTTTCGCAGGCCGGAGCCTGGAACCAATCTGGACTTAAGACGGGCAGCCATTATTAACGACCTAACAAGACCCCCCAACACAATGCAACCAACACTTAAGTAACAGAAAACAAGCAACAAGCAGCAAACCAGGGACTTATCCAAGATGGTGCCCTGATGCTTGCTTGCAGCTGTTTGGCTGCTTAAGCCTATGTTAAGCATGTCTTCAAGCCAGAGTGGCCTTTCGCAGGCCGGAGCCTGGAACCAATCTGGACTTGAGACGGACAACCACCATTAACGCCCTACGAACAAACACTATTGCACAGGAAAACTAGATTCCGCAACACAATGCAACCAAAACTTAATTATCAGAAAACAAGCAACGAGCAGCAAACCAGGGACTTATCCAAGATGGTGTTTTGATGCTTGCTTGCAGCTGTTGGGCTGCTTAAGCCTATGTTAAACATGTCTGCAAGCCAGAGTGGCCTTTCGCAGGCCGGAGCCTGGAACCAACCTGGACTTGATGTCAGCAGCCACTTAACGACCCACTAACAATCACACACACACAATGCAACCAACACTCACCAGGAAACAAGCAACCCTCATGCTTGCTTGCAGCTTTTTGGCTGCTTAAAGCCAATGTTAAGCATGCGTGACAGCCAGAGTGGCCTTTCGCAGGCCGGAGCCTGGAACCAATCTGGACTTGAGACGGGCAGCCATGATTAACGACCTACGAACAACCAAACTTCAATGGGCAAACAAGACCCCCCAACACAATGCAACCAACACTTAAGTAACAGAAAACAAGCAACAAGCAGCAAACCAGGGACTTATCCAAGATGGTGCCCTGATGCTTGCTTGCAGCTGTTTGGCTGCTTAAGCCTATGTGAAACATGTCTTCAAGCCAGAGTGGCCTTTCGCAGGCCGGAGCCTGGAACCAATCTGGACTTGAGACGGGCAGCCACCATTAACGATCTACGAACAACCAAAATTCAACGGGTAACGTAGACTCTTCAAGTAAAATGCAACCAACACTTAATTCGCAGCAAACAAGCGACAAGCAGCAAACCAGGGACTTGTCCAAGAGGGTGTTTTGATGCTTGCTTGCAGCTGTTTGGATGCTTAAGCCTATGTTAAACATGTCTTCAAGCCAGAGTGGCCTTTCGCAGGCCGGAGCCTGGAACCAATCTGGACTTGAGACGGGCAGCCACCATTAACGATCTACGAACAACCAAAACTCAACGGGTAACGTAGACTCTTCAAGTAAAATGCAACCACCACTTAATTCGCAGCAAACAAGCGACAAGCAGCAAACCAGGGACTTGTCCAAGATGGTGTTTTGATGCTTGCTTGCAGCCGTTTGGATGCTTAATCCTATGTTAAACATGTCTGCAAGCCAGAGTGGCCTTTCGCAGGCCGGAGCCTGGAACGGGTAAATCATGTGTTCCTTTTGGCGATTCCTTCAGATGTTTCGCACGTACAGAGGCCAGAGTGAATTCGTGCACTGGAAAGGGCGTTTTGAGATCGCTCAGAAGCGTCTCCTGGCATCGTGGCCCGACCTTCACCAGCCACCATTAACAACCTACAATCAACCACACTTCAACGTGCAAACTAGATCCCCCTAACACACATGCAACCAACACTTAATTAACAAACAACCAGCAACAAGCAGCAAACCAGGGGCTGATCCAAGATGGTGCCCTGATGCTTGCTTGCAGCTGTTTGGCTGCTTAAGCCTATGTTAAACATGTCTTCAAGCCAGAGTGGCATTTCGCAGGCCGGAGCCTGGAACCAATCTGGACTTGAGAGGGGCAGCCATTATTAACGACCTACGCACAACCAAACTTCAATGGGCAAACTAGACCCCCCAACACACATGCAACCAACACTTAATTAAAAGGAAACAAGCAACAAGCAGCAAACCAGGGACTTATCCAAGATGGTGCCCTGATGCTTGCTTGCAGCTGTTTGGATGCTTAAGCCTATGTTAAACATGTCTGCAAGCCAGAGTGGCGTTTCGCAGGCCGGAGCCTGGAACCAATCTGGACTTGAGGTCACCAGCTACCATTGACAACCTACTAGCAACCAAACTTCAATGAGCAAACTAGACCCGCGAACACACATGCAACCAACACTTTATTTTTAAACAACAGCAACAAGCAGCAAACCCGGGGCTGATCCAAGATGGCCTTGATGCTTGCTTGGAATTGCTTGGCTGCTTTCTCAACCTTTGTTCAGCATGTGTGCAAGTGCAAGCCACACGTGCCTTCCGCATGCCGGAGCCGGGACCCACTCGGGACTTAACGTCAACACTTATGACAAGTTGTCACAACTGTCATTGAGCAAACAAGAGTCCTCAACAAACTGGAGCCTATAGTTACCAGCCAGCAAGCAGCAACCAACAAGCAGCAAACCAGGGACTTATCCAACATGATGTCGTGATGCTTGCTTGTAATTTGTGTTGCTGCTTTTTAACCTTTGTTAAGCATGTGTGCAAGTGCAAGGCACACTTGCTTTTCGCAGGTCGGAGCCCGGACCCAGTCTGGGCTTGAGGTCAACCATTACACATGACCTACAAACGACCAAATGACAACGAGCAAACAAGTATCCTCAACACAATGCAGCCTCCACTTTCTGATCAGCAAGCAAAAAGCAGCAAACCGTGTGTCTATGGTGCCCCGTGTGTCTATGATGCCCACTCTTAATGTGTGGAACACAGGTTGCCCAACCTGCCCCAGCGGCACCTACAGTGCCATGGCCCAAACGACCAGCTCCACCATGGCCCCAGGTGAATGCCATGCCATCACTGCACCAGGCCTCAAGAAATGCTCCACATGCATGGGGATTGGACACAGGAAAAATATCAACAAATTACCAACAGAAAGGGACAAGCACCAGCTATCGAAGCGGCCTTTGGCGCTGCAAACTCAAAGCTTCATTGGTACCATGGGAATAAACAGATTGCCTGGAGTAGTCACCCAAGTGGCAAGAGGCATTCGTAAGGCGAACGCGGAGATATCTTCCTCAACATGTGGAACTCCAGGGGTGCAGCCAGCCCCTAAAGATAGACAAGAAATATCTTACAAACATATGATATATAAATCAAACGTGTTCTAGTTTTAGGTTGATAAAACCACAAAACAATTAAATATTGCTTTTAACATGTTTATCGCATGTTTCCCCATGACCTAATACCTCAGCGTCCTGCAAGTATCACGGCAATTGTTTGATATCCCAGAGAAATAATTTCAAGGTGTCTTGTTGACTTACCCCTTTACATTTCATATCGGACCAAGATAAACAAACCGCCTCCTGACTACATACTGTCGTCCAAGCTCCCCTTGCAGTTTTCCTAGAAGCCAGCTTCCATGAATGCTGTTTTAAACAGCATCTCCTGGGGCCCCGCGCCACCGAGTGACATGCGCCTGCTGCCAGGCCAACAACACCTTTGGCTGGAGGGAAACAACCGCAGTTGCCAAAACTCAAGCTAGCCACTAAATGCAATATTGTTCGCAATTCCAATACAACGCTGTGAGCCCAATGCTACACTTCAAGTTTGGGATGGCATTGTGGCTATTTCATATACCACTCATGTTTGGTGACGAATTGTCTATTAATGGGCGCACTGCCTTTCGCATATGCTATAACAATGGCATAGGTTAAAAAAAACATGCATGGAGATTCAATCTTTCCGCCCGTGCCATCTGTCGGATTTTTTCTGGCTAAGTTTTCTGACCACAAATGGATTGTAAATTGCTCGGGGGTCACCTGTAAACTTTCAGATACCCCAGAACAGCCATCGACCAAACCCAATACCAAATCGATGATGGAATCCTGAAAGGTAAACCAAAAACCAACAATTCATTTCGTGGCCCGGTCATCCTGCGGCCTCCTACTGCTTAGAACATCCTCAAACTGGGTTGTTTGACACTCCACATCCTTTTCAAACCCAATCCGCCCCGCAGCATGCCAGTGCCACCTTCCTGCACCTCTGGTAATGGCACCGGCACCTGCCCCAATGTGAGGCTGGGACTGGCTCTCCACAGATCAACACATAGCGCAACATCACTTGGTCACAATGCATCAGTCCATGTTAAATTCATGGAAACACTATGAACCGACTACCAGCTTACAAAATAACCCCAAGCAGAAGGGGGGCATAACATGCCAAATACACAAGACAATCCCAGATTCACCCCTGTGAGACAACCAGTTGCGTACGCTAGGCTGGACGAACCTGGAAGGGGAGCCAGACCTAAGTCGTGGGCCCTTTGCACCAACTTATTCCCGTTTGTGTCTGGACTTACACGGTGCTGCAAAAAGCACAGCAAGGCTTAATCTGTATAGCTCTGCAACCCGCGTGGAACTTTGCTTAATGTTTGAGGTTATAGTGCAAACTTGAGGCCGGGGGTGGATGACGAAAGCTAGCGGGGCAGGAGAAAGAAGGAAGGGAAGAGGTGAGTTGCGGAGGGACTGTCAGCATCGTGTCGCGGCATTGTTTGTCCCAACGAGGATGCAACAATGATATATTGATATATGATATATAACAATGATATATATGGGGGAGGGAGATCAGCTGTAATGCTGCTGAAAGGCCCTCACAGGCGTAAGAGAACACACCCTGTGCTCCTCAATCCAAGATTCCATATCCTCCAAAACACGATCTGAAGGGAGCCCGTGACAAGGAATCTTTCCATGATTAAGAACCAATATAACTGGGATTGGCGTGTCTCTATAGCAACTGGCATGGACATCCAAACTCATGTAGCTTGTTGTGGCACAAACAGCCAAACAAGGGTACCAATGGAATTACGATTTTGGTCACCTGTACGCATCCCAAAAAAGGCGGTCAATAGTCTTGAGCCATGGTCATTTTTTCACATATTCTCACGATATATTCCCCCTGTAATGTGAAAAAACTGCACCAAGATCACCGAATCTACAATGTCACTGTCCAAATCCAAATTTAATTCCATGTTAACACCGAAAGATCGCTTGTATCACGCTATCACTTGTGTTGACCAAATAACTTCCATTGAAGCCTCAATAATTCATGAGGTAGATAGCCATGATTGCTTTCTAAATTCCCATGCTCATCTCACTATCGTTCATACCTGTGCATCTTGGTTGATGAGAGCTACCCCATGTCCGGGCTTATGTCAATGCCCCATTGTGCTTGTGGCAAATACCCAGCATATCCCCATTGCGTCCCCTTCTTGGCATATGATAAGCCACTGACTATAACCACAAACCGCCACTTTTCACCGTTATTGCGAAAAATGCGCAAATGATGCTGCATAACTGAGACTACCACCAATATATTTACATTACATAAATAAACGCTGACAACCCTTAAAACTTTGGATGTCTCCGTGACCGTTGTATATCACACGCCTAAAATCCGAGTAAAGAACTAACGGCTATATTTCTTGATATCATTCACTATAATGTCAAGTGAGGATTAATAATCCCCCCCGGATTAATCAACCACCACTGCCCAAAAAAAAAAAGGTAATTTAAAAACAGGTGGTCCCCCCTGATTAATGAACCGTTTGGCCTACCCCCGATTAATCAACCCTCAGTGCTGAAATCCATGTTTTTATCCAAAATTCTTCATAAAAATCATCACCCTGGACAGGAATCTGAAGACCAACAGTCAACTTTCTATAACCATGGAAGTCTATGATGATCTTATTGATTCAAGCCATATCCAAATTTTTATGGTTCAGAGTTGCTTATTATAAAGGGGTGGTCAAGAAAACTAGCCAGAAGGTACCCCCCTATACCTACCTGGGGGGGGGGTATTACTCCGGTGTTGGCATTACTGCCAAAACATATCCCTATGGATCTCACTATCAAGGACAGAACATCCCTCTGATGGCCGTCCCCGCCTGTCCCGTGCCATTCCCAGCACACTGCCCGTGCTCGTCGTCGCCGATGGTGAAGACAGTGCCAGCCTTGCGGAACACGCCCGATTTCAATGCCAAAAAAGCGCGACCCAAATTGGAGCCACGAAAAAATCGAGCCACTAAAACCTACATGGACACTGAAGCCATCTCTGAAAAAACATTGTAAACAATTCCCTACTTTGGCTGGTTGAAATCAATATTGTGCATCAAAGCACACGCTCTCTTGGTTATCACCCTGCTTGCTTTTTAGTCATTCAGCGGTGGTTAGAACACGCTGTATCCAAGACAAGTCATGTTGTTTCACATGTGCCTGACAAATGTCAAAGCTTATCTGGGCGGTGCGATTCCTTCAGTTGGATCATCCAACCATCCGCCGCTACCGTGGCCTGAGTCAGGATGAGGCAATGCCGCCAGCCCGCTGCGATTTGCCGAACCTGCGGGGATCTGGAGTCAATGGTCTCGTGTCAATTTGAAGGCGAGGGAAGGGATTAAATACCAGGTGCATCTCATACATGTAAACAAATATATATATACACACATAAATCCCAACATCATAATTATATGGGAACCTGGGTGGTAACCACATGCCATAGTGGCAACCAGTAACAAGTTGCGGCACAAATCCGGATATATTGATGACGGATGCCACATTCAAGGCATTTTCAGAAGTGGGGATCAGGATCCTATGAACCTGCCAAGCACCCTCCGCGTAGCCCGCAGCCCCACCTGGAGTTCAAGACCTGGGTATCCAATGGTCCAAGCGAACCCATGGTGAACCATTGCTGAACTTTTGGATTTGGATTCTCACATGAAGGGATCAAACAAAAGAATGCAGCGATTAAAGGATACAAACTTGAGATTAGGGTTAGGGCTATAGCGCAATAAACTGATGGATAACCTTGAACTTGGCATGCAATCAACGAACATGGGGACGTAGTAGTGGTAGGGTCTGCTGAAATCAAACAACAACATTATTATTTTTGGGGTTGTCCCAACATCGGGGGTACCCCACTCATAAGGGGGGATACCCCCATTCTAGGTCAAACAAACCCCAATTGAGGAAGATGTTGGCAAATATAAAAAAAAAGTCTAAAAGTCTAAACACAAAAACATGTTTTGCCAAACGCACCTTTTGTTTGGTCCAAACGGGTATGACTGTAGCCACATTAACAGGCAGTAAGATACTGCCAGCCAATGGTTTGTGTGCCCGACGAACAAACAAACATACATGGACAAAGATGGGTGTGCAGAGTTGGTAGTAGAGTATGTCCAAGTATCTCGCTTTAAGGAATCAGAATCAAGATGCTAAAGATGTACGTCGTCGATTCCAGATGGACACAAGAGAAAAAGGTTCTATACAACAACTTTTAAAGCCTTTCAGCCGCAAACAAAGTGGCAAACACATAACTGGGCAAATTATAACGACCTCACTGCGACCTCACTGGAAATCATAGTTAGTAAGGGAAATCATCCCCAAATGGCCTTAATTCAGGTTAGTGAATTATTATAATTTACCCAGACATAATCTTAATCAATATTAGACACTAGCAATGAGAATGTTTATCAACAAACATGGTCACTACTGTATCTGCAAATACAATCATATATATATATAGAGTTTTATGAACATGTATATATATATATATCAATAAATGTGAATATTCCGAAATAAAAAGGTAAACATGAAAAACAATAAATATATATATATATATAAATGAACATGTACATGCATAAAATATATATATATATACGTGTTGGTCCCCACAAAAGCGTTTTCGGATCCTTTGCATGACTGTCTCACGGTTCTCAATTTCTTGCTACGCGCGCTGGAGCCTTGAGCTAGCCCAGCTTGTTGTCTTAACTCCTTGAAACTTTTCAAGTTTTCAACCCCGGGCTTTGCCAAGGTGGTGGTTGAGACCTTGTTGCTGGGCTGCCTGTTTTGCACACCAGACCCAGGTTAGCCCTTTCGGATCTTTCAGGCTGGCTGTGTTCGCGCTGGAGCGTGGAGCCAGCCCGGCTTTCTGGATCCCTTTGGCAGCTTTTTGTTGCGTCCGCTTTGTCAACAGCTTTTTGTTGGGCGGCTGTGTTACCACGACAGGTCTTGAGACCAGCCATTTGATTGGCGTTGGGCTTTGCCCTTGGTGCCGGGCGGGCTGTGTTCGCACGCCGAGCGTGGAGCCAGCCCGGCTTATTGTACTGGCAAATTGCCAGGCTTGGTTCGCACGCCAGAGCATGGAGCCAGCCTGGCTTTTGGATCCTTGCGTGCGCTTCTTTTCTTCTGCGCCGCTTGATGATTGAAAGAATGGTTTGTGTTTCCGCTGGTGCTGAGCTATCAGTTTGAAAGCCGCGCTCTTTCGTGGCAACGTCCGCCAGGCTCTCCCCTCACGCCAAGAGATGGGGCCAGCCTGTCTTTCGAGGTCTCGTGTTAAATTATCTAGAGACCATCATGGGGCAGGTGGGAAAAACACAAGAAGTAACAGATACCACGTCGAAGCGAGAATGCAAACACAGTTGGGCGTATCCAGCGTCCAGTTTCACATTGATGTGCAAATGCGCGAGCCAAAATCTCAGTCGAAGTCTTTGACCAAACTTGGATTTCAAAATGCTGACTTAAAAATTCATCAACAACAGTGACGTCCCAGTGAGGTCATGATCACAGATTTTTCCAGAAAAGATCAGAAAGGGCTCGTGCAGGTCGCTCGGGACTGGGGAATTCAAGAACCTTCAAGACTTGAAAGCTGTGTTCATGGGGTTGTTAGATTGTTAGGTATCAGCAGTCACATCAGTAAGAAGGGCGAACCTTGTGCAACCAATAACTGGAGGGTCCTCCAAGGGTGTGGTTTGAATCCCCATGATGTTTCTTCACTGTCCTTTCCCCAACCATCGCCAAAACACACCTGGAAACAGCGAAGAACTGTCTTTGATGGAAAACAACTCTTTCCAAGCCAACTTTCTACAGGAAAAATCCATTGCGGTGGGGGGCATTTGCTTCAGATTTTGATTGTTTCACAGTTTCACATGATAGTTTTTTTGTGCAGCACAAAACATATATCGTTGCTTCAACAAAATCATCCGAAACGGAATCCGCAATCACCTTCAGCAAATCAAGGCATATTTGCCAACGGGGAATGAAAATGCAAATCCGCAGGGTGACAGGACCACTGACATGTTTGGCTTGGATATCTTTGCATACAACGTGTGCACCCCGGCACCCCGCAAGCAGAAGTGGTCATTGCCTACATGGCAAGAAGATATATCCGAGAATACGTATTCAAATTGCAGCAGAAAACATAATAGATAACTTATTATGAAGTTAAGACAATATACCATCCCTGAACAAATTTCAGCGATAAGCGCTAAAGTTCTTCATGCAACATGCCAACAAACACATATCATACGAGCCAAGTGTCCGCAATGGCCTCTTCAGGGAAACAAAGAATCATTTTTTACTGAAGCCTCCCAATATCTGCCCAACAGTTGGTACGAAAAAAGCTGGAACGGCCATGCTCCATTCTTGTTGGTTCCTTCCACTGTCCCTAATGACTTTATTTTTCTTGGGGGGGCGATCCCACCTTTTATGTCTCCCATGATACACCTGCGTCCACTGCCTTAGTTAACAATGAGTCCAGCAGTACTAGTTTCAGCGGAAGAATCAACAGTGCGAGCACGGGCCGGAACCCCAAATGACTATCTATGGCACATATGGCACCGCTCCCCACTCATCCAACTTTTGTTTATAGTTAATGAAAGATATATTATACACGCAAACAAACAAACATACATACATTACATTACATTACATTGCATTGCATGTATATATATATATATATCACCCAACAAATTCTCATCAAAAACAAACCAATATCTAATTGGAATACGGTATGTAATTCTACCGTGGCGGTCACATTTTGCGCCCAGCTGAGTCCATCTGAGTCCTCCTGCTGCTTGGGCAACCTGAGTCACACAATCCACGTCTGGGGTCCCCGGGGTCCGGAAGAAGGGCAGGTTCATAGGGACAAATGGTGATTTTCCTGAGGATTCATGGAGGTTGTTTTTTCATGGTTAATAGTGATTGAACCACCATTAATCCCCATGAAAATCCACTATTAATCTATTTATAGTCACTATTAACCATTATCAATGGTGCTTAACTGTAGTTGGATGGGGGGTATAACTTGATATAACCGACAATGTTCATGTCCTGTACATAATTCCTGTACTGAAGAGATGGTGAAGAATTATTTGAAAAAACGGGATTTCAGTGAGACCTCATGGGGCATTGATCTGGGAACGAAGCCCTTGAACATGCTCCAGAAACCGTGGTGGATGTAGGGGATGAAACCACGCTCTTGGCACCATGGAAGGGGGGTGTTTCATATCAGAGGTATCCAAACCTAGATTGCACATATAGTCACTCCACCTGCCTGCCCTTGGGGCAATTCTTGGCTCCGGCTCCATGCCTGTCGCTGTTGCAGATGCGGCACCGATGCACAAACCGACAGCTATCCCTTTGGCAACGGCCGTCCTGTAACACAAAGCAAACAGACTCTGCTCATTCACCCGTTTGGCGCTTGAGCGTTTGTGTGCCCCACGCCCCTCGTAGGCTCAGGATGATCTTTGCCACTGGCGAAAGAAATCTTTGTGAACGACATAAACTTGGCATTGTCACGGTGGATCAAAGGAAACACCCGGGACTCACTGGTTGGTGGTTGAGCCACCTACCCCTCTGAAAAATGATGAGTTCGTCAGTTGGGATGATGACTTATCCCCAATATATGGAAAGTCAGAAAATTCATGTTCCAAACCACCAACCAGCATATCTCATTAACCATTATTAAACCATACTAAACCATACTAACCATATTTTTCGGGTAGGCTCAACCACCAACCATGACTCAACACTTTGCAGGATCTTATGAATAACGCAGCGGCTCAGGGGATGCTGAACCCATGGATTTTCTCCATCGGTGAGCTTCGACCAACATCTATGGATACCTATGGGATAAATGATAAAATTCACTGTTTGTTCAACATTTACTCAGTTCAGCAGATGTGGTACCTCAAAAAACACCACCCTGGAGCCTAGGTAAAATTTCAATAAATTCAAACTCACATCTCCCAGGATGGAGTCACATTTGCCAACCATCCACGTTATATATTTTCATTGCGTTTATAAGAACATGAACAAGTGTACAAATCCTTGGCATACGACCACCAAAATTTGGGATGACATGAAAAACGCTCATCCATGTATCCCTGGATGTGGTAAGAGACATACCCAAGGGCAAGCTACCACGATTTGGAAAGAAGAAACACAACCCAATGCACAGATAAGGAAACTAATCCACTGGTGAACTAACAGTTGGCGATAGAAATCGATATGTCATAGCGCTTGGCTTATTGGACCTCCATGTTGAAAAACAAACAAATAAAAAAAATAAACCAACAAACAATATATATATATATTACATATATATATATCACTTATTCAGTTGTTCTCCTATCAATCAGTGATCATCACTCTTGACTCACATTCATAAAATTATATCCCATGGGGCTTTTATGTATCTGACTAAAAACAATAAGTCGCTAACATGGAAAAAACACATGAAAAGTTCGGCCATTTCGGGGTTATTCCCCTTCCTAACCATCATTCCAGTGACGTCACATAATTCAGTCATTGTAATTCAACGTCCTCCAACGTTAATCATGGATTAATAGTGGAATTTCATGGGGATTTTTCTGGTGCTTCAATCACTATTAACAAACCATGAATCCCCATGAATCCACCATTAATCCACCAGATTAATCCCCATGAATCCCTATTAATCCACCAGATTAATCCCCATGAATCCCCATTAATCCACCATATCAATCCCCATTAATCAGGGATGAGTCTCTTGGAGAATCCCCAGGAAAAGCACCATCATCATCCCATTGGAGACTCGGAGACTCGGGTGGTTTTCAGCCTAAGCCTCCATGCCCCACAGGTGTCGAAGCTGACCTTGGGCTTAAATCGCTGGAGAGGACACACAACCGTGGCAACAAAAGACTTGTGTAAATATGGGTTATAATATATGGTTATAATATGGTTATAATGGGTTATAATATATGGTAAAATCCCTATAGATAATGGTTATAATATGGTATAATCCTAATATAGGAAAGTGGTGCATGGTGGTTGATCAGTAGGTTAACCAATCGCACCCCCAAGCAGATGATATTCCTGATAATGTTCATTAAAGACGGGGATTTCCGCTGTCACGCAGGTGGCTATGGAGAATACAAGAGACACAGGGGCCAGGGGTCAAATCAAGTTGTGGTTCTGTTTACTTTTCTTACACAACACGAGGCGAGGCTTACCTTTCATTGCAACATAGATTGGAGGTACCTTTCTACCACAAAGTAAGAATTTGCATCATTCTCATGCGCTCTTGTCCTTAGCAGCTCCAGCACGCAGCACGCGCAACGCTGAGTGCTAGCATGCAGGTTCGTCACGCAGTGTGTTTTTAGCATTCAAATAGTTGTAAATTTAAATGCATTTAACTGGATCCGAACAAAGCATCCATACAAATTTTAGACCTTAGAGGGCTAGTAAATCGCAAGATCGAAACGCATTGGGTTTTATTATCCTATTCATACCTCGGTGCACTTACTTTTCTGTGAAAAATGCATCCGGTAACGTGCGAATATCTGCCTGACGTCTGGATGCACTTTGCGCTTCCCAAAAAAACATCTGGAGTTTCCCCGTTTCCTCCAAAAGGGTAAATTCTTCCAGGGTGTTGAAAAAAACAACGCCACATGGAGGTACTCGTGTGGCTCTCATGAATGTGATGAGTATCTCATGATATCTCATGCTTATCGTCACTCCAATGCATTTTTCCTATTCCAATAAAATCATCCACTATCTAAATCAAGATAAACATATCTACTAGGCTGCACACCGGGAAAAATGCATTGAAGTGAGTGCTGAGCACGCGAGTGCTGATTGCCAGCACGCGAGTGACGGAACAGGTAAGCTCTTGTCGCATGGAGGCAGAATTTGTGGAGCATGTTATAACTTTGCTTATCATCGACATCCTGACCAGGCAAAGAATCGACTGCATGATCAAAAACCTCTTCTTCATCGGAATGATTTGGCGCTTCTTCATCCAGGGAACCTGTTGGTTAGAACTGTCATCATCAGTCTCATCCAGTGGCTGTTTGTCCCCAGCTTCTGTGGCAGCGCTCGAAGCATGCACGAGGACAGGCCATTGCATCGCGGCTGTAAGGAAGGAAAGAACACTCATCAGTCTTGCCGTGATACCCGAGCAAATCCGATACCGTGCGACAAGCGCTCTAAGACAACAGTGTCACGTGAGCACTGTGCGAAAAAGTGCCGGTGCTTTCACATCCCACTAACTTTCGCAACTATAACTCCCTGCTTGGAGGATCATCCCACTTAGCAACTGGTTCGTAGCCCTGTTCGGTAACTCCCCGAGTGGGTTATCCCATCTACTAAAGAAACTGCTATTGTTATTAGCAACTTATTAAGGGGGGTGATCCTCCAAGTGCCTGACCCGCATTCAAAGGAATCTGGGTCCAGCCACCAGCCTCAGAATCACAATGTTAAACCATTTTAAAACCCAATATCACGGGGATGGCAGCAAGAATACCATTCATGGATTTCAAATTAACCCACAGCCGCCACATAGGGGAATAAGTGCCTTTATCCGTTGGATATGTCCGCTGTTAAAGTCCTGCGAATAATCATTAACGTCATCGTTGGTCGCCTTCTGGTAGTTAACAAATCTATGGAAATTATGGTTTACACATTTCATCTATTGATTGGCATCATTGTAGATTCCCACTAAAGCATGATAAATAATTCTGATTAACAAACAAAAACATGCTGGGAAATTGTTAGAGGAAGTATCCTGATTAAACTAATAATTCAATCTAATCATGAAAATAGAACCAACCTAAACAGCTGCTTTCTACTGGCTGAAGCCTTGCCAAGCGACCAGGATCCCCCCCGAGTGATCGCAGCTGTCCCAGAACAAAGACCTCATAGAGAAGGCTCGAGTTGAGTTTGAGCTTAGCTTAGACATGGTGTGACATGGCGTGACATTGGACAAAGGTTGGCAGATTGGACATATGTATATATTAAATATTATATATATATATATTATATGTTATTTAAATATGTTATTTATATATATACATATGTGTGTGTGTGTTTGTTTGTGTGTGTGCCCGCGTGTTTTTTTTTCGATATCTCCTTTGGATAAATAACAATGGCTATAGGAACTCTAACATCCTGCCAATATTTACATTGGGAAATCATTGCCATGGTTGATGTTTGTGGATGCTCATTTTGCTGCTTGGCTGATTAGGTATTCAGAATGCTGGTTTCAACTCAATCCTCAAACAGAAGTGACATGGCAAGTGGCCCAAGTGGTGACATCTGTTTCCAAAAACACGCCCTCTGCATGGCGGTCAAATGGGGGTTGCCCGAAAACCACCTCACAAATAGAAATTCTACTGAGAAAAAAACATAGGGCCATAACGTATACATGTCAGATTTTCCATACCACCTTTGGCGACCAGAAAGTAATTGGTTTCGCTGTATTGTACAACGGATGCTTTTTAAGTACATCTTCAAACATTGGTTTGCACATGGCTGTTTGTACATTCGACCCTCCATAGTTGCATGATAATATAGATGGTTTTCTCATTGAACCATATTAAATCACCTTTTTTGGGGTGATTGACCATGGAATCGCGACAACACAATCTTGTTAGTTGATGGAATTGGTTCATTTTTCTAGCACCATTTCACATTACGACATTAACATTCCATGAACACTTTGTCAAGTCAGGATCAATAATCACCCCACGTAACCATACACAGGCTCTCCCCCGATTATGGGGCAATATTACAATCATACGGTGGTGGAAGGAACCACCCCAATCATGGGTGCATTCCCTCCAGTCATACCCTTTGGAAACACAGACTTTTTGCGGTACTAGGTTCATTTGAAATTACTGGATTGATTTGAAAAAATGCGGCAATCCTCGAAAGTGTTTCTTTTTGGTTATTGGTTTTGCCAAAAAACATGAAACTTTCGGAAGTTTGCGCCCCACAAAGGGCGTTTGTCTCCCAATCCAGAGTAGGTGCCCCCCCAATCAATCAAAACCACGTGAGACCTATGTATATCTTTGTGCTTTTTCATCAATCAGCGGAAATTTCTTTTTTCGGGATAATGTTTTACCTCCAGAAAGACCTGGCAGACTTTTTTGGTGTCTGATAGGAAAATGTTGTTCATGATTCTGCCGTCCTTACGCCAATTTAAAAAATCCGGCCATAAACTGGGCCGGCTTTCTCCACACGCCGGAACGTGAAGCCAGGGAGGTTCATGCCTTCACTTTCATGCTTCCACTTCTTCAAGACTAGGATATGTTAATATGGCGTTGTTGAAACCCAGTTGCCGGGCTGGCCGCATGCCGGGCTGTGCAGCCAGCCCGGCTTTTGGATCGATTTGCCAGGCTGGCTTGGCACGCACGCCGGAGCGTGGAGCCAGCCTAGCTTTTGAATCCCTTTCTCTTTGCCTTCAATGTAACCTTTCTACTTTTCCAATGCTGGCTTTAACATGCAGTGTGGTGTTAGTGGTGTTGCTGAAGTTTTGTCTAATGCTAGTTGCCGGGCTGGCCGTGTTCGCACGCCGAAGTGTGCAGCCAGCCCGGCGTTTTGGATTTGTTGCCAGGCTGGCCGTGTTCGCACGCCGGAGCGTGGAGCCGGCCCGGCGTTTTGGATTTGTTGCCACCCTGGCCGTGTTCGCACGCCGGAGCATGGAGCCAGCCTGGCTTTTCAATCCCTTAGAACGGTTAATTCCCTTTTAATCCCTAAAAATGTTGGTTTATAGCACCATGTTCCCATTTTTTCAATTTTTGGGTCAAGTCCCCATTCTTTATCTGGTTGTTGGTTTTAACCCCTCTGAACAATATTAGTCAATGGGAAGGATTATCCCATATATCTCATATATTATGGAAAATAATCCAAATGTTTGAAACCACCAACCAGCATATCTCATTAACCGTTATTAACCACTAACAACTATCTTTACCATTTTGTTATCATTTTGTTTCCCAAACATGACCCAGATCCCAACCACTTTTTTTGTGCCTCCACCCCTCCCCTCGTCCCACCTCGCCAATGTCTGTCAAGATGTAAGAGTTGGATCCACCAGCCGCAATGGCCTCACGCTCCATCCATGGCTCAGCCCTTGACATCGTTAAGATATGTTGTTTGTAACCCCTACGAAACAGGGATATCCCTATATATATATAACTGGAATGTTATTTTAAGGAACAAATTAAGGGAAAATTGAAGGAAACCCTCAGTTTCAATGGGAAAATCGAGGTGGTAAAAGGATGTTCTGCAATGACTGGACCACCTCCCGGCCAAGCACATCAGGCTGTTCCACAAAATCATCCTCTTCAACGAAAAAAACATTTATTTTTTCTTGCAATGTAAATGCATGAATGGTATGAGAGAATAAAGAAAATAATGCAATATTTAGTTGTTAATATGTTTAGTAAAAAAGGTATGACCAATATCGACCACTGTTTGATGGTCTCGTCAACATCATTTCTGAAACGACTGCTCTAAGTATCTTCCGCATTTGCGGATTCTGCTCAGAATGATAAAGAATTAGAGATAGATAATGCAGATAGATAGATAGATAGATAGCTAGCAAGCTAGCAAGCTAGCAAGCTAGCAAGCTAGCAAGCTAGCAAGCTAGATAGATAGACAGATAGATCGATAGATCGATAGATCGATAGATAGATCGATAGATCGATAGATCGATAGATCGATAGATCGATAGATCGATAGATCGATAGATCGATAGATCGATAGATCGATAGATAGATAGATAGATAGATAGATAGATATATAGATAGGATAGGATACATAGGATAGGATGGGATAGGATAGAATAGGTAGATAGATAGATCGATAGATGGATAGGTAGATAGATAGATAGATGGATAGATAGACAGATAGATAGATAGATAGATCGATCGATAGATAGATAGAGTTTGGTTTGTAAGAGCAGTTATGGAGGTACATCCATAGTATGTGCCACTAAGACTAACATGCAATACTTGCTCACACCCGTTTCTCGGGCAACAAAACTGCACACAAAATCAAAAACCACATCTGATTGGTGGTCGTCAATTGGGACTTGTAACCCCAAAACTGAAACAGAACACATCTTGCAAACTACAAAAATGCTACAGATTTTTTGATTGCTTCTATCCAATATATCTCCATTAGATATCCCCATGTTTCATAGCCATCATATCCCTATCGGACCAGGGCTCCGCCACCACCACAGAAGTCTCCTCGGGTAAATGACCTCCAATTTGGTGAGCGATCAGCCACTGGGATGACTCATGGGGTAACCAATGATTGATGGTTAGTTAAAATGACTTCTGTGCTTCTGACTCATGGGATTTCATAATTAAAAAAACAATTAATCACCAACACTATTAGTGCTGGTAGTGATTTATGGTAGTGGTATGGGTAAACAACATGGTGATAATAGTGATAGAATGGTGTATTATTGCAATATCGGTGGAATATCCAAGATGACACCACCAACGATATGATGTATGTGGTATTGTACCGAAAAGGAGTTGTATAGTTGTAATCAACCATAGATCTATGTCCTCCGGAGATCTATAGCATAGCATCGAGATTTATGCGGGTATAGTTTTATCGTTATATGCTACTGACGCAGTGACGCGGTTCTCACTTGGAGAAGAGCCTGGACCCTCCCGGTAAGATTCTCCAAAATAGAACCTGGCAATCTGTCCACATAGGGCTAGACAGCTGAACATCAGGTGAGTGCTCCCATCTACCAGGATCATCCAGTACCACAAGGTATTCAGAGGGCCAGGCTTCAGTGGCGTCATTGGCGTGTCTTCAATGGGCGTGCGCCCCATATCTGGTAATTGTCAGGCCATGAGGAAGAAGTCCTCACAGGCAATATTGAGCAGGTCGGCCACGCATCTCTCGCGTAGCTGTGGGATAATATGGTACAAGTACTGCCGGACCCATCTGAGAGTGCCCGTGCTTAATATGTTCGGGTGCCCCCTGCCAGGGAACCCGGACCAGCTTATGTGCTTCGGGTAGTAGTGATGACCTAGTTGTTGTGTTCAATCACTGTAGAGGTAAAATCACCATATGTGAGTGGCGGACAAAATTACTTACTACTCACACTAGACATGGCCAAAGTGGGTAGCACTCTATCGGTTGCGAAGGTTTGTACTTCCATGCTGTGTAAAAATAGTGTATCGGTCCCTGTCGCTTCTGAGGGTGTTCACACAATTTTGAACATGTCAAGTCCGCTCCCCGCTACTTTAGTCTTTTGCTATTTTTTGTCGGTTGCTCATATATCACCATTGTTTCGTGTGGGAATAATTCACCCATAAGTGCTTGGTGGCCTGACAAAGATGGGGGGTTCAACCGCACACGAAAATCTGAATTTGATATGATTTCACCACGAAACAAAGCAAATATGCTAAATGTTTATCCGAACCCTTCCTGCTAGTATGAAAGACTCCTCAAATATAGATCACTACTAAACGTTAGAGACCGGAGGGAGCAATTCAATATGAAGGAAAGGGATTGCAAACAACTGGGGGGTTCACGGAATTGAGCGGGATCATGTGGTAAATGGTGCTGGTTCCACTTGAACTGTCATGTCCAGCTGAAGCTAAAACAAGCGGAACAAACAAGGTCTTCAACATGCCACTGGAACAACGTGATGCCACTGGTAGCCTGAAATCACACGTGCCCTCCGATTATGTCAAAATAGCTATTGAAAATGACCATTTAGTTCGTTGATTTTCCCATTCAAAATGGTGATTTTCCATAGTTTTTTGTATGTTTACCAGAGGTTAAGTCCATCGCCAGAAAGATCACCAGAAAACAACAAACGGATGTGGCCTGGTTGAGATCAGCTTGGGGTTTGAGGTGATTTGTTTCTAGCGATACACTGGAATGTAACAAACTCTATGATTTCAGGGTAATCTAATGGACATATCTACACACATAGTGATGCGTTTCACAAAAATAACATACCTGATTGGTTGAACTTTCAGCTTTTCACCACAGATTATCATAGCCATGAACCATAGGTTTAACCACACTTGACCATAGATATAACATGATTTAACCAAAGATTTAACCATGGTTAACCTGATTGTTTCTATCAGTTTCTCTGGAGCCAGTGAAAATCGCTGCTTCAATCACCCGGAGCCTATTCTGTAAGGGACATAGTGACATATTACCATTTTGGTTGATACCATTTTGGTTGATTGTAACATCTCCATATTTGTTGATGAAATTCACATAACATGCTGAAAAAATGGTGTCCATCCGGTGATTAGATCTGCACTCCAGATGGTCAAATCATGTTGAAGCCCATGTTTCTACTGGCTGGTGGTTGATCTACCCCTCTGAAAAAAAAAGTATTAGTCAGTTGGGATTATTCTTCCCACTATATGGAAAAATCCAAACCACCAACCAGTGTATGATTAAATGTTTATGTTTGATCATTCAATAGCGCTACCAATGCATCCGAATAAAATCTGATCTGCCTGTTCAAGTTGCCCTGGCACAATTTTCCCGAACTCAAGTATGAAACCCAAGTTTAAATTTTGTTGACCATGTCTGTATAACCCCTTTGTAATCCCATTACACTATCCTAAAATGACACTGTTGGTTGTATACCATTGTATCCAAGTAATCCCTTCCCCCTAATAATAATAAACACCCTCGCAGGGGTTAATTTTCCCCATTCCTGGTGGTTGGATCATCATTTACCCTACCGACAGCTGCCCAATGATTATCCCATGATTATCCGAAAATAAAACCGTATATAATTAAACCATATAATATGCCATATAAAACTCCCTATTTTCAACCACCTTTTTACTCCACTTTGGAACCTGCGCCTGCTTCGCTGGAAGGCTTCAGCGGGTTGAGCCATCTCAGTGGCGGGAAAGCGAACTGGAAAATCACCATCTTTGGTAAATCAACGAACTAAATGGGTCATTTGAACAATAGCTATGTTAAATTACCAGAGGTTTCTTAAACATGGGGGTTATATATTTATATATAATATATATATATATTTTTTTTCATAGGGTATACAAGAGGAATATCACGGGAATATCATGGGATATATATATAATATATATATATATATATCAAAAATGATTATATATATATAAATATATATATATGTTTTTTTTTTCAAGGGGGGTACCCCCAAAACATACATTTTTGATGGATGGTTTTCCACTATACACCATCCAGCTATTGGGGTACGCTTTCATTTTAGGAAACCTCCAAATGGGCCGAAAATTGCAAAGTGTTTCCAAGTATAGCCTCATTCACCTTCGAGACTTCGAGAGCTGTGTTCGTTTCCTCACAAGCTTTCATCAGGCGTTCAATTTCCTTCTTGTGGGGTGTGCCGCGCAGAGTCATGACTTCCATCCAGATTGACGCCGTGTCTGCCATTGCCTTTTGGAATTCATGCAATTCTTCGTCGTTGTTCCTTCATCCGTGTCATCTTCATCACATCAATGTCCCTGCGTTGAGGTTCCAAAGTTCTGTTTGTTGGTTGATAAACCCCCATGAATACTTTGTAACTACTTTAAAACAAAACAGTTATACTAGTTGTAGACTATGGGTGAAAAACTATTGAACTTTCCTGGTGGACATCAAAATAGTTGGTAGATATGGATATGCATCCCCCCAGCTATGGTATCATAGGTTTTAACCCATCCCTACTTGCGGGTGCAATAGGGGCTATAAATGGGTAGAACTTGAGAAACATGGTTTTAATTTTATAACTGCGAAAAGTTCGGATATGGTTGGGGTTAATGGTTCCAACCTCTGAGACCCACACCAGGTAATCTTTGATTGAGAAAATACCATTCAGCTCTCTAGCAACACACAATGGGATGACATCAAAAAAACATGGGCCATAGTACGAAACGAAAAACGTAAAGATGCCCAGGCAGAACCGGTAGTCCAACTGACCATATATTTAGTCTTGATTCCAGTGAATGAATCGAACTGTGTTGAAACTTGGAAACGTTGGGTTATGCTCTCTTTATTATATCCATCTGAGCAAATTATCATCATTCTCTAACCTCAAATCAACAACCTACATCTAAAGTCATCTTGCCATCCCCACGTTTCAGGTTCCGTGTTGTTCATTTATGGGTGTCAATCACCCATACCCTCTGGTAGTTTAACATAACTATGGAAAATCACCATAGAAATAATGATGTTTCCCATGAAAAATGGTGATTTTCCATAGTTTCTTGTATGTTTACCAGAGGGTATCCTGATTACATCAGATTGCCTTCGCAACAGTTTTTCTCCATTCGATTCGTCGCCGAGTTCTCCGCGCTCCGGCCCATGGCCGCATGGTTTCTCGCCCACAACAAGAAGAGTACCATGGATGGGAACTTTTGGTTTGCATTGGTTGCTGTAAATCATATCAATTACCCTCTGGTAAACTATACATAACTATGGAAAATCACCATTTATAGCGGATTTTCCCATGAAAAATTGTGATTTTCCATAGTTACGTTAAATTACCAGAGGGTAGTTTTTTGATTCTTGTGGTTTCTCACCTGGGTTCACAATATCTAGAAGGGTGAATATACCTATATGGTAAAACTATTTAACATATTGATTATGTTTCTCTGGTTGTCATTACTTACGTCGTTTTTGTCATAAATTACACAGTCATAGTCACAGTCATTAATACTGTAGCAACTGTTGTGATGATTTCACCGATGATATCACAGTCATCCTGTTGGATGTTGTGACAGTTCATCACCCGGGTTGGATTTATTGCAGAAATCCCCAATTTTCATCGCATTTTTGTTAGCATCCACCATTCTTGGACGAAACCAAGTACAAAGACCAACAAATATGTTGATATACGATGGTGGCCTTATAACTTTATCCCATATTTCCCAATACTGTAGTGATCCCATGAGATTACTTGGAACCTGACATTAGGTTAATCTTGCTGGAATCGATGACCAAAATCTGTTGGTCAGTCAGAAGTCATAAGAAATGGTCGTGTTTCACATCAACCGATATTGGTGAATATCTGTGCCTGGGGTTCGTCAGATATCGTTTTCTATCTCAGGCAGCCTGCAGTAATGAAACCTGGCCTGGGAAATCCACCATTGACAGGTGTTTTTCTTCCGTTTTTTTCTTCGATTACCAAAGGGTATCCATGGTGAATTTTAAACACCTATAAAGATATGGTTTGTTTTGTTGGTTAGTACATATAACCGTTGATAGCAACAAAAAGTACTAACGTATCTAACTAAGGTTGACAAGGTATCTTGGATTTGCTTAAGGAACCGCCATTTATTTCTTTCAACTATAGACTCCCCAAATGGCGGCTGTTCCATTGGGAACATCTCTGCTAAACCATAAAAAACAGATTAAACCAAATGGTATGTTTTGTGGAGATGTCATATTACGGACCAGTCATATTACGGACCAGTCGTGGAGTTTCTTCGAAGGTTCCATCGAAGCCAATTGAGCCTTTTTCGAGGCTTTCGAAAGAAGGCGACGGTCTTCGCGGATCAACGGTGCGTTTTTAAACGTGGATCTGGATGGCACAAATTGTTGGTTATTCGCCTACAATTCCACATGTACCAAGCAATAAAACTCAGTAAGTCCATGTTTTTTCGTTCGACTTGCCTCTAACATGTAACATTTGAAAAAACCAGTATACATCTATGCTCATGGCATCAATCACAAACACCACTATTGATTTGAACCCGAAACATCCATTTGTGATATGTTTGCCTACGCGTACTTGTATCTAAGGCGATCACTAAAAAAATGATAAGTATAGGTTGGGTTGACTGGTTGACCCTTTCCATATACATAGTTGTCGGCAAAAATCCCTGTTGATTGAAACCACCAAGTTTGCTTGTTTAGAAACCTACTTGTCTGCCAATTTTTCTGGTTTCAAATCTTGCCAACCTACCGTTTTTGGCTGCTCTCTCTCTCTCTCTCTCTGTCTGTCTGTCTCTGGCAATCAAACATGGCAATGGAAATATCCGATTCATAGGTGATTTTGAATACCGAACCCGCTGCATTCCACCGTTTATGGCAAAATACTAGAGCCTTCAACTACCCAACCAGTGATACAAACCCACTTTATAGCAATCATGGTTTATACGGTTGTAAGAGCAGTTCCATGGATGCATTGATGAATAGCACTAGGTAAAACCAAACCAATATTAGCAACTCGGATATCAGCGAGTGATACTGTACATTTTCCTCACAACCTTGAAGATATAGCCCGCTGGTACTAACCCAGTTTTCACTAACCCCTTCCTTCCCTTACTAAACGGACCCCAAATACTAAAAAAAATGGTTCCTTCCCATATTTTGGAAATTTGAAGTTTGCCACTTTCAGTTTTTTATTGATACCCTTTAGAAACCAATCTGAAAATGAAGGTCCCATTTGAGGGTTTCACCCCCTAATAAATAAGACTAGTCAACGGCAAGAAACTCAAAAAAATGGAGGAGTGGGAAGAAATTGTATGATAATGTTGTTGATGATGATGATGATGAGGATGGCGATGATTTGAAGATGATAATGTTGAGGAGGGTGATGAAAAGCATGATCGTGTTGATGTTGCTGAAGGGGAGGTGGAGGTTGATGATGTTGAGGATGATGAGGTCAAGGGGGAGGAAGATGAAGACGTTGATAATGATGACGTTGAGGAGGAGGAAGATGATGATGTTGAGGAGGAGGACAGATCCCAAGACCGGGACCCACACCTTGTGCAAGCCTGCACAGTCGATATGCACTTACAGGAAAAATGCCGCAGACCAGAACCTCGACGCAGACTTTGTGCGAGCCTGCGCAGTCGAAATGCACTTGGACATTTCCGAAGAGCCACTTTATACGGAAATTTACAGGAAAAATGCCGCAGCCCAAATGGAGCACCCTGATCAAGCACCGGCCTTTACTCTCAGCATCAGAACCCCTTACTTAATGTGGACACGCTGTTTGGAGAATATTTGTCAGTTTTTATGTTTATAAGTTAACAGGGAAAGCATAGAAATCAATCTTTTGGCAATATTTTAAATTTATGTTACAAAGGAATCTGATCAATTTTGAAATAGTATTTGCTTTTTATTGATGCTTTCAATTTAATATTCGGGGAACCTTCGAAATCCGATTTTTGAACATATAAATGATCTTTGAACAAGGACATTAATTAATCGATTTTGAAGCAGAAAGTTCTAGGTTTTTAGATTAAGGTTCTTAATTTAGGCTTTTGGGGGAAGCTTCGTGCCCTAATGCTATATACCACCGAATACTAGAAACTCCTCCGGCTGTCTATTTTTGAGAGCGCATCAGGGACGGGGAAGGGCCAGTTTAGTATTGGAGGAAGAGATGAAGAGATTACAACAAAAACCAAGCTTCAATTTGAAAATGATATATCCATATATATTCATATCTATTGCATATCATACAATTATAACCTCTTGTAACTTATTGTCGGCGTGATATCCATTATATCTCGAATCTCGCCAATGGTGAGAATTACGGAACAGAATTCGATCAGCACCACAACGCATCCAGTCCGAACTGCCACACACACGTTGCCGTCGTTGCCGTTGGACCTGTCCACAGGGCTGCCCACAGGGCTGCACGTCGCGGTCGCGAACACCATGATGGCAGGCGATGACGGCAGGTGGGATACGCCAACGATACATTTTGAAACTGGGGGAGTTCTACAAATGGAGCCGTTTCTTTTGCGGCCGAAATCAGTTCTTTTGACACACACACGATCTTTGCAACCAATAGTACAGGGAGAACATTTAAATAAATATCGAATGGTGATCGCAATAGGATTGCAACTGCCTGCAAGTAAGTGGGACATGCCCCTTGACACAGAAGAGTCTATAGCCAGTTGCTGAACATCAATGCGATCGAGAAAGGTCATCCATGTGCGAAATGGAATTTTATTCCCATCCCGTGGTGAATCAAAAGAAATCACTGGCTCTTTAAACCTGGTTTGAACTTAAGTATAACTTGTGAATCGATGGGACGCATGGTTAATCTTCGATACCCTACAAGTTCAGTTTTAACCGGAGAGTGTATATCCCCATGGCCAACTGCTGGGTTTGCCCGAAGTCAAAGCTGCGCGAACTGGCTCATGTCACCCATGGAATACCCTGTAGTTCACACACAAATAGCTGGGATTTGTGGATGTTCATCCCTTAAAAAAAAACATGGGACGCTAGGCCCAAAGGTTTTGGGATTTTGGCCCACCCCTTCTGGAGATGCAGTTAGGGTTGCAAATGCTTACAACCATTACTAAAACTTTAAAACGACAATGGATTGGGACATAACCTCCCCGTAAGCTACATGCATGGTTCTTTCCCCCTGTTTTGTTTTGTGCATCTGTCATTGGCACCATCACCTGCGAAGAGAGAATCAGTTTCAAGGCAAAACATGGAAATTCTGGGTGCCGCTTGAAGGCAAAATGATTAATATCGATTAATACCAAAACCGGTCTGCTGAGATTAAATTCTCACCCAAGAAAGGAATACTCTACTGGAATTAAAATTAATAATCAATTTCATGGGAATATTGGGGATAGAAAGATGCTATACGGATATACCATCCCTGCTAGCTGACGTATAGAGGCCGAGGCCGAGACTTACCCATTTCAAGAAAAAAGGTTGTTTTACAAACCCCGGTTCTGACAGGGTATTTGTTAGTTGTGGGCATGAAAACACGAAACAAGGATAGATTTAGAAAACGATGTGCATTTTGGAAGGGCACTGATTGAACGCTGTCATTACCATATCATCTTGAAAGGTTGTGAAGTAACTTCTGGCGGAAATGTTGAAATCCTTACATCCAGAATGAAAGCAACAACTCATGACCATAGACCGCAAATTGGTTTTCAAAAACACGGGGAAATCCATCATTGCATTGCTTCATTGTTGATGTGAGCATCAGTGGAGCATTGAAAAAGCAACGACATTACAACCAAAGGATCCACAAAGAAATGATTCTCCAAATGAAAAACTCATGTTCAGCACTTCACGTCTGTGTTGGGTCAGCTGTCACACTACTATTTGGGTATTGATGAAACTGATGGATTGATAAGTGAACACATAGATAGAGGGATTGATGGCCAACTAAATAACAAAAAACCTATTGATACACATTATTTACACCTTTTGCAAACAATCCCGGTGATCCCATCTTCCATGCACAATCGAGGGATACATGGGAATTGTCCTTTACCCTTTTCGCACACACACACACGCGCCAAAAAAACACATTGTAAATCACTGTAATCCCGATCAACGTTTACATTTTCATGGTTTTGGTCGATATAAGGGGGTTTCTTTAAACGGGGATCCCCAAAACCATACGTTTCATTATATATAAAACTGGTCGAATTTTGGATTCTGAAGGTACCCCCCATTGTAGGAAACCTGCATATATACTAATAAATGTCCGCGATGCCTCTTTGGACCTTCCTACCACTACTCCATTTGCCCATGAAACTGAAGTATCCAACCCTGATCGACGCGTCACGTCAGCCGCATTGTCCAGGGCGAGCTCTGATCGATACGTCGTGCACCGTGCACTGGGAACAGCACGAAGGGATGGGAGATGCGATGCTTCGCAGTGGCTGGAGTACACGGTGCAAACCCAAAAAAAATGTGGTTTGGCAAAAATTTGCCACATGATCTGCATAATTTTACCAAATACTTGACCAAAAGAACACACATCTACATGTAAAAATAAATCGGGTCCCAACAAATACATGAAGCAAATGAACACCTCCGTGCTAAGTGCTACTGTCCTTTACGCACATGCGTGGGTTGCAGCTTGCCGCGATTCACCCCTGTTTCCTCAATACCCTAACGCCAAAAGTTCAATGTGAGAATATGTGAAAATGGCGTCCACATGTAGATCGAATATCCCAACTCTGCCATGCACCAATCTAGAGTGAAACATGCGTATTGAGAGCCCAGGTACAACAAATACAGGGTGAAATTTGTGCACTTGGGGTTGTGAATCAACGAGTCATGCATTTTTTACCTTCTAAAAAAAAATGACAAAACACAAAACAACAAAACCGTTGTTTTCAACATCAGTGGTGGAATGCAAACAAGTGTTTGGAGAAAACCAGGTGTACTAAACATGGTGTACCAAACATCCACCGAAACGTCGCAAACAAAACAGGCGACAAATTTAAATCAAAACCACACGATTTAATTTTGTAAAGATTTCACCGACACAATGCGACATCACATTGAATATTCATCCTGCTTCACCAAATGATATTTGCCGAACATGAACCACAGAAAAATGACTGAAAAACATCAGACCCCTGGGTCATCACGTTCCCCAAGCATGTCCCACCAACAACACGAACTGGCCCACAATGTTGCAGCTGACCCCCCTCAACGACATTTAATGCAACAAAACCGTCTAGGTAAAGCAAACACACAAAAACAAAACGTTTGATACCCGTGAAGCAACAGGTTTGAATGTTGTTTTCAGAAACATAAATGCAGAATTTGGCGTCTTGTCCGCTATCGGTGAAGCACCCCTCTCTTGCAGCCCGAACATGTTGGAAAACCATCACTAGTAGCAGCCTGCGAACAAAGCAGCTCGCGCGCTTTTGATGAATTTTGCAGACATTCTTCAGGAGACTCCCCTTTATCTGTTTTACACATGCAAACATAAGGGTAAAATTATGCTAAGCTCTCTGCGTCCACAAATGCAACAGAAGCACGCACCCAAAGACTTGAGCCTGTTGTGGCGCAGGCACATCATCAGTCCATGTCGGCCTAAGTGCCAAAACTGTAGCAAGTCTACATCAGGAAAACGTTGCAAACTCGCAGGCCAGAGCCCGGGACTACCCGTGATCACCACAGAAGCAGATTGTACAGGAAAAAAGGGGGGGCAGAGGGGTCCACTTGAGTCGGCCTGTGAACTTAGTAAGAAAAAACAAGTTACCTCCTGAAAGATGCAGTAAGTAACAAGTAGTATGCAAGTAAGAAGTCCTGTAAGTAATCAAAGGTCATAAAACGAAAGAACTCAACAAGCAGAGTCGTGAGCAAAAAGAAACTGTTGATTGCCAACAGGTCCGTTCTGTCGACGGGCTGGACGAAAAGGTGGTTCACAAATGTCCCTTCAGCGCACAAACGAAGACGGAGGTGGCCAGTAAATGAATAAGTACCAACTGCTCCGGTCTGTGGACGAGCTGGAAAAACAAAATTTGCAGAAACAAATTAAACAATCAAAGAGGGAGATGATGGTTGATTCACACTGCAAGGGGCCAAACAAACTCAAAAATACGCCTGGTCTGTAAACGCTCTGGAAACAAAAAGGGGGGAAGCAGATCCAGAGAAGCCCAGAGCTCGTTTGCTTTTGCAGGCCGGAGCCTGGTCAGTCCGGTTATCGGATCAGCGTTGCTCTTCTTGCTCGTTGTTTTTGTCTTGAAGGTGATGTCGGAGCTCTTCCATGTGCAGCCTATTGTCTCGAAGCTGTCGCTTGGACCGCATGATCATTGCAGTAGCCTCCTGTTGCAGATTGGACCTAATAGCTGGCGCGTGCTGAATACCGGCCGTTGTCAGAGGAGGCCGGAACATGGGCGCTGTCGGATTGGCAGAGCCAGGGATCACTTTCATTGTAGCAAGTGGCGTCACTCCACGCAGTAGCCAACCTCAGAACTCAGATGTCAGAGGGATTCGATGCACAACATTTTCCTCAACATGTCCCTAGGCGTTTTGGATACCAAACTGTATTGTTGACTGTAATGATGAGCGCTTCTGTGCTCTCAGCGAAACCTCAATGGGGCCTGCTGAACAGAGAACTGGCACCTCAAAGACTGTACGTGTGTGTGTGTATGTCTCTAGCTCTAACATGCTCTAACCAAATCATTCTGCAAACATCAAACCTTCGTGGTGAATTCGCGGTGAATTCACCAAGATATACTGCCGTTTGGGGATGATCCCCCTCCATCCTCTCATACTACCGACGCCGCGATGACGGTGGCGCCGAATGGGGAGTCTCCGAGACCCGCTGCCTCCGACCCAGGTCAACTGGTCCCGTGGCGGCAGGACTTGACGCCGGACAGCAAGGGACAGCAAGTGCAAGTGGCTCGAAGTCATAAATCTTCTTCAAATGAGTGGAGTTACCCGAAATGGTAAACAGTCCCAAAAAACGATGGAAAGATCCAGCATTTTTTAGCTGGGTAAATACACGAACTTTCTATGGACCATGGCTTCCAGTTCGCAAACTGTTGACATAACCAGGTTGAATAAGTCAGCTGTGGGGAAATCCAAAGGATGGTTGATTCTTATGGGATTCCCAGCTCATGGATGATATCTAATATGTAGCCTCCGGTAATTTCTTACATAGCTATGGAAAATAGCCATTTAAATAGTTAAATACCCATTAATGATGGTGATTTTCCATAGCAAACTGTTAACGTTTACAAGGTACGGGTAAAGGGTATAGCCCCGTATATGGCCGGATCTCAGACATTTCCCGGTCCATGGACTCCGTGTATTGAAAAAAATGGATTATTTGGGTGTGTCTGAAGATGATATACCATCATTACCCTCTGGTAATTTAACATAGCTATTGAAAATGGCCCAGTCGAAATAGTGAGTTTTCCCATAAATTTATGGTGGATCTTTCCATCGTTTGTTGTATGTTTACCAGGCCGGGTAATGGCCATAAAAATGGCCACTTCATGGATTTTTGGGTATCATATGTGGAGCATATCGGGGATTCAAACGCTAAACGCTTTTTGAGTCGACTCATTGCCGTGATTTTTCAATCAGGAGGATCATGGAGGATCTATATATCCAAAGTACACTCTGGTAAACTAACATAACTATGGAAAATCACCATTTTTTAATGGGAACACTCACTATAAATGGCAATTTTCAATAGCTATGTTAAATTACCAAGAAGGTATCTGGAGAATACAACATGTCTGAATCTACCAGTTATGCACTCAAAATATCTCAAAATACTGATTTTATCCCTGCAAAAACCGCAAACACCAGAAGAACTGGATGATCTTCCCATTCGATTCCTCAGCTTCCCCCCGGCTGACCAGTTTGAGTGTCATCTGGGTTAAACGACTTCAGGTTTCAAACGCAGACAAAGCCTGGACTTGTTCTTCATGTTTAGCTATGTTTAGCTGGTTCAAAAGGATATCGCTGATATCACTGCAAAAGATGAAAGTACTAAGCATACAAGGGTGCCCGAGAAATGCCTTATGGATTACTGTGTCACTCACACCTGCCAGTGGGACATTGGGACATGATGCTTCCCCGACTTTCAAGGTGACTGCAACTTGTCCAGCTATCCGGACGTTGCTATGCTATGTATCGCTATGTATGAAACTGTATGTATGTTTCTAAATCTATATGAATAGCAAACAAAATTACTAGTACCTTTTCATGCCATGCGCAAATTGAGGTCTTTCGCTATCGGTTGTGAGGAGCGTTCTCAGACTTTGAGGCGACTCATGTTAAACAGGGCTATCGGTTTTTGGGGGCATCCCCTATCTGAAGGTTTTAGGCACACCCCTCAGCAAGGCCAAGCCATGCCAAGCCGAAGCAAGATTAAAAATTAGTATCACAATAATTTTGCCGGTTACTCATATATATATATATCTATAATATATATATATATATAAACAATATATATATATATATATCAAATTATATATAATATATATATATAATTATATATCTTATATATATATATAATTTAATATATATATATATATATATGTCACTGAGGATGTTCAATTGAATCCATTCGTATGATAGGTTAGGGCGTCGAACTTCAAGCGCTCAAAATTAGATCTTCCCTGCCAAACACAACGACATCATTTCCATCGGGTGCTTCAAAGCGCCACGCGTTAAGCGCGAAGCGAACGACTTTTCTGAGGTGTTCCCAGAGATCCCACTTAAGGGTAGTGGGAAAACTCATTCACGATAAATTGACATGAACATCCATGAACATCCAGCATATTGTAGCTGGTTGGTGGTATACCCACCCATCTGAAAAATATGAGTCAATGAAAAGGATGACATCTCATATATGAAATGGAAAATAATCCAAATGTTTGAAACCACCAATCAGCATATTGTAGAAAAAAAAGATCATATTCCCATGGAGACAACCTTGAATGTCCACGTAAAAGGCATCGTAATTAGGAAATAACCAGGTTATGTCCACAATATTAAACGCTGTGTATGGACTACATAGGATCAGGTTATAAACCATGCACTTACCAGGCTGCGGTAGCTGCGAATCCAAGTATCGTTTGTTTGCAGGGTATCTAAGTTAGTGGCACCAATGGCGAACACCTCACATGCCGTGTTGAAATCGGATGGCTGGGCCGAAGAGATGACATGCGGGGCGCTGCTTTTCAACACGAGGAGATGTTCTATTTTTTGAAACACATTTTTAAAATGAGCATTGGATGTATCATGATGTATCTATACCCATAAATATATATATATATACCCATAAACATCATAAACAATACCCTCTGGTTATTTAACGTAGCTATGGAAGCCATGGCCCATTTACACATGATTTTCCCATTACAGTAAAACATCAATTTATTTCAGGGATTTTCCAGTTCGCTATGTGAAAAATCACCAGATGGTAGTTTTTTTTTCTTCCTATGTTATACCCTCTGGTAAACTGTTGCATAACCATGGAAAATCACATTTTTTTTATTGGGTAAATCAACTATTTCAATGGCCATTTTCCAGTTCGCTTTTTGTATGTAGTATTAACCATTATTAACCACCATTATGACTGTTCCAAGTCACCAGTCATAATCAATAGTATTATTTCATTTCGCCCAGCAAACTGGGGCACTACCGGCGCTACCCGATCGAAAACGGGTGGTGCTGAAAACTCACAAAAATTGATGCTGCGCGAACGATCGGAGTCATAGAGATTTCAATAGATTGAAAAAATGATGCTTAGTGAATGATAAAAATGAATTCTATTGAATTCTGTCTTACCCCCAAGATTGAACACACACCCAAACTGAACCCTGGTTGAATGTAAGAGGATCTGTTTAGCTATCGAGGGGCCTTTTTTTTGGTGGTAACATGATGCCATAGCTGTGGCCACTTTCAAATCCTCCCCTGAGATCTGAATATTGACGTTCTTTTCATAGTGTTCTGATTGGTGGTATACCTACCCTTCTGAAAAATATGAAAGTCAATGGGAAGGATGACATCCCATATATGAAATGGAAAAATAATCCAAATGTTCCAAACCACCAACCAGCGTTTTGTATTCACCAGTTTTCAATTTGTTCCCAGATTTTACCAAACATGGTTCCAGATTTTACGGGTTGCTCAAAAGCACCCACAATCCAGCAGCATCCCGAGAATTTCAACAAGCCGAGACGTTGAATCATGCACTCGGCTCAGCCACTCATCTAGACGCACAGGAATTCCAACGGAGATGCGCGTGCGAGAGCGTACCTCCACAATGAATTATCTGCAAGGGAGATGATGCTATAAAGGGTTGAGTGGCACAACATGGCACAACTTTGCAATAGTAGCATTTCCCAGAAGATGATGAAATTACATGATATTACCCTCTGGTAATTTAACATAGCTATTGAAAATGGTCATTTATAGTGGATTTTCCCATGAACAATTGTGATTTTCCATAGTTATGTTAGTTTACCAGAGGGTACATGATATTACATGTGTTTGTTTATGCACTGTCCCAATTAAGTCTCTATTTAAGGCATGTTCCCAGTTGCAATTCTCATCAGAAATTCTGGATGAATCCCAAAGATTTGAGGCGTCAAAATTGCTGACTGACCCAAATAGACGTCTGTCTGACACCAGTTGTAACCAAGTTTAAGGAGGTTTGGTCATCAAGTGTATGAGGTTATATCCATGAATCCGTAGAAATATACCAGTTATTACCAGTTATCATCAAGTGTATGAGAAAGAAAAACCAGTTATTATCTATGGATTGATGGATTGATGGCATCATTGATGGTTTACCTTTTTCCTTGACGTGGTCATCACTAGATCTTGTTAGTGGATTCTACCCTCTAGTAAACTAACATAACCATGGAAAATCACAATTTTTAGTGGGAAAATCCACTATAAATGGCCATTTTCAATAGCTATGTTAGTTTACCAGAGGGTAATCTTTCCGATTGACATCGCGGAATGATCATCCCAGTGGCCAGGTTGTTGCTGATAAATCTCCCATTCACGTGGTCATTTACCCAACATCACCAGTTGGGATGACGTGTTTTATCCCCTTCCAATCCCATCAACTTTACAATGTTTCATAGTTTTACCTATGGTTACCGGGGGACAACGAAGCGTCACCAAAAAGTATACGGCACGGACCTTGCCATTGAGAAAATCGCGAAGCGGATTCACAGGCCTTGTGCCAATCTTCCATGAAACCGTTGCATCTAATGCTATCATCCGAGTGTTTTTTTCACGCGAAAAGAGACGCCGAGAATGACAATGCAGTGGCTGCTCTTGACCCAAAAGTTTCTGTCGTTCTGTTCACTGGTGTAGAAACGGGATTCCTGGTTGGTGGATTCAACCCTCTGAAAAATATGAAAGTCAGTTGGGGTTACTATTCACAATATATGGAAAGTCATAAAACATGTTCCAAACCACCAACCAGATATCTCATTAACCATTATTAACCATTATTAACTACTATTAACCACTATTAACCACTATTAACCATTATTAACCACTATTAGCCACTTGGAATCCCCAATCAACCAACAGGAGGGGTTAAACATCTGATTGAAAATACGTCCATTTGGTCGTCCCATTGCCACGGTCGAGATTTGGTGCTCCAAGTCATCAATGTTTGAAGAGTGTATTGCTGGTTGGTGGTGCAATAACCATCTTGAAAAATATGAGTCAATGGGAAGGATGACATCCCATATATTAATATATATTATGGGACATAATCCAAATGTTTGAAACCACCAACCAGATTATCGATTTTTCAGGTTTTGGTAAAGCAAATGTTATCGTTTTTTGAAGAGTGTATTATCGTTTTCCAAACCCCAGTGCAATTTCCATAAAATAAAAATGTCTCGCTTACTACTCTCCATTAACCTAAATTTTGGTTGTGGCTCACCTTCCCATTTGATTGCATTACATTCCCATGATTCATCATTATTCCATTCTATTGCATGATATTCCCTTAACAAAATATACCCCTGAAAAACCGTATACCCATGACCCTCCCATTGGTGTCACTTTAGTCCCCACAGCCACTGCTCAGATTCTGTAAAAAGGCTGAAGAGGTCCAAGGGGAGGTGACTCTATAAAATTTTAAAATTGCCAAAAAAAAGCCGTGGCGTTTTTCAATGTTTTTGTCTGACATCCAAAAAGAAGCGGTAATGTGGTGAACCCAATCATAAACCCACAATTTCATAGAGGATGGTGGAAATGCAACCCATTTTTGTGGTGATTTTGGGGATGGTTGGCTTTGGCGGCGTTCCCACGTTCCCCGCATGGCCTCTTTGCCCTTTCCGTGCCGCTCTCATCCGTGGGTCCACGCTCGCTTTGAAAAACGCACCAAGCGAAGCGCAAGCGACGACCCACAATTCCGACAGAACTTGCCACTGGGGTCTCAAGAATTAGGACCTGCTTTCCATGTTTCATCTGGCTTAATATGGTTTAATTCACTAATAATGGACTAATCATGGGATCGGATCCATGGTATTATACATGTTTATACCCCTAACTAGGAATCTCCCGTCCCAAAAACTGGGGTAGAATATGTATATCCAGTGCAGTGGAACTGCACCAAGTATCATTTTCTTGTGCACATGGATTGCAGCCTGATGAAGCACAGCTATGGACCCACTAACAGTACCGTCTTTGGGATGCAAAGAAGTACGGCGAAACAGACAACGACAACGGAGGTATACTCAAGGAAGGATTACGATTCGTACGATTCGGATGTTTCCGTTTCTCAGTGGCTCTAAGTTACCATGGGTGGATTGAACATGATTGAAGCACAATTTTGAGTACCCAACCTGGTTATGTCAGAATAGCTATTGAAAATGGCCATAAAAATAGTTGATTTACCATTTACCCTTGAAAAATGGTGATTTTCCATGGTTATGTTAGTTTACCAGAGGGTATGATGTGGGAAAACAAGGGTCCCCATTTTTGGTCCCAATTTCTGCACCCAGCGACCCAGCAGTCAATTCGAAGTTGAAAAGGTGCACAGTGAAGGACATCCCATGGCAGAACCGCTGAACTCACCCCATAACCACGGGCTTCAAAAAACCATATCGTTTTTTCTGTGTTGCATATAGTCAGCTGGATGTTCATCCCAAACATAGCACAATTATGTATAATCATAGTATAATCAAAAAAAACAATATCTCCTCCATATTCCCATCCCATATTATTCCCATATGTTTTTTCCCATTTGACATGGCTTTGTCTCCCCAATTTCATGGATTTGCTTGGGGGAACCATATATTCCAATGAAACATAGCGCTTACTTTATTGACTTTCGGAGCTACTTGGTGGTTCATCACACTTAGTAAGTATAGGTCATGAGTCATGACCCCAGTTATAAGTGGATTAAGCCTACTCCCACGAAGACCAAGGATATAACCTACTTAGCGGGATGATCCTCCAGGCATGGGAAAACAAGAAAACGGGTTCCGACAAAGGGAACCTTCCAATGAAAAATGACCAAAATACTTGGCATGATAACTTGGGGTGACGTATTTTATTGGTTAAACCAACTAGCAATTAACTATAAGGGGGCAACCGTGGAAGCAAGGCAACGGGTGACCGCAATCCTTCGCATTATGTGACAATTCACAAGAACAAGCCCTTTTTTTTCAGTCAGTTGCCCTGCTTCCACCCTGCTAGTTGTCTTTGCTTTTTCGGAACCAGCGTCAAAGATTCCCCATCAGATCCCTATAGATTTCCCAGTCATGGCGTATTTCCCATTGGGAAAGTACAGTTCATCACCTTACACACACTGAAAAGAACAGGATAATTGTAGTGATCTGACGGGAACTGGGTTCCACCACGTGCAAATGAAAATGAACCAGTACGCATGACATGTAGAGATAAATATCAGATTCCGGCAAACGTGCAAATCTCGAAATGAATATAAATGCCAGATTGCGGCAAACGTGCAAACAAAATTGAATCGTCGCTCCGGTTCTGGGCTTACCCGGTTGCCATTCAGAGAAATGATGAAAACGATGCAGGTACGCAGAGCTGATCAGGCTCTGTATCAGCATGAACTGACAGTGTCTTCGTTGGGCAGTGTCTGTCAGTCGTGCACTGCCCCCCTGCATTTCCTAACAGTGTAGAAAAAAGAAGTTCTAGAAGTTTTACATCTGTTCAGATGTTCCACACACACCCATTCTCCCAAGAATATCTCATTCTTATCTCCTTATCCCAATCCCATAGAATCCATGTATGGTATTTGGGTCATGTGGATTTCCATCACCTGCACCGCACAAAACACGGTCGATCAGGCCGTGCCCGGGCCGGGCACGGAATTTCCAGGTCGCTGTGGCGCTGGATGGATTCCACGGTTCATGTAAGATACATGGGGATGGGTCAAAACCTATTATTACCATATTGGGGGAATAAACATTCATTAACCAGCTATTTTAGGGTGCCTATGGTACCAGGGTTTTGAGGCATAGCCACATTGAAACTGCCTCAAAACTGTAGGGGTTTCATATGATTTCCATCCTTTTTCAAGGGTTTATGGTTTATTATCTTGGCCCATAGGATCCATGTATGCTATATATGGTAGCATTTACCATCAATATACCCCCAATGTTAGCATATATACCATACACGGATGGGTTATCTTAGTGGCTCAAGATTTGATCAGGAGAACCCGAAACTTGCTTGATATGTCGTTAAATCCCGTCCGCTGGCTGCTTCGATGTTTTTTGCTGGCATTGACCCACATGTTTTGGGACGTAAAATCCTCACACTTCCCGCTTTTCGTCACAATGCTTTTGGGCTCACCATAGGAAAAAACACTAAAACCCAAGCTGATTGGTGGCATACCTACCCCTCTGAAAAATATTAGTCAGTTGGGATTATTATTCCCAATATATGGAAAAAATAAACAAAGGTTCCAAACCAGCAACCAGCATGGCGTTTCAATTAGACTATGACCAAACGAAACTATGGGGTGCTTGCGATTCTGGTGATATCCCCAGACTTTTTGCTGCTTCTGCCTGATTTTGGATCAACATTATGCTACTTAATTTAAATTCATCCCGTAAAAAAAAACATCACCAATTCCAACTTGAACCCTCCCAACCCTCAATAAATGTCCCATGTTTATTGCTTCTATTCAAGGAAATCCATGGAAATCCGATGCCATGAACATCGCATCCATGTCACCACTGACCTCGCGCGCAACGGTTACCGCTCGCATACGCAGCGTTTCGTTCCTAGCGTTCCATGCGGCGTCTCGCGGCGCTTCGCGGCCAAGCGCCGAGCTCGTTCCAGGACGATGTTGCCCGTCTCCAATGCCTGAGATCCATGGGATCCATGGGATCCTGAAATGTGGAAAACATCGGGATTTACCCAACCTGGTTATTTGTTACATAGCTATTGAAAATCACCATTTTTAATGGGTAAATCAGCTATAAATGGCAATTTTCAATAGCTATGTTAGTTTACCAAAGGGTACCCAACCTGGTTATGAGTAACAGTTTGCCATGGAAAATCACCATGCTATTAATAGGTAAACCATCTATTTCTATGGACCATCTATACCATGGCTATGTTAAATAACCAGAGAGTACCCAACCTGGTTATGTCAACAGTTTGCGAACTGGAAAATGGTGATTTTCCATAGAAATAGTTGATTTACCCATTAAACATGGTGATTTTCCATAGTATTGTTAGTTTACCAAAGGGTAATGGGATCTAAATGGCAAAATTTCACTGATTTCATATGACTTCATGGAATTCTGATGGGGGTTATAAACCAAAACTTGAGATCTGAGCAGGGAAGAACATGATTTGATGGCATCGTAATTCTAGCTCCAAGTTACCCAAATTCAGCAAATGCACATATACTATGAATCCATCGTACTCCAGACCTGTCTCTTTGGACCCACTGTTTTCCCAACCTGTTTCCCTGTGTGTGACATGTTTCACACCTGTGAAATGACTGGTTGCGATGGGAAGACCTTTCAGCTCAATTTGGAAATTGTTTGGCACCATGTCGATGCCTTGTGTTGTTCCTGAAATGCTATGGAGCCTGGATGAGCTAAAGCGTGTCCTGATAAGTGAGTTTCCCATTTTGCAGACTGAAGAAGGAGAGGGTTTCAAAATATTGTTTGACTTGTTTGTTGAGTGGGCTGAAATCCTGTTAAATTACAACAACCAGCATCCGCTCGCTCTGTTGAATTTGGGGAATTGTGGCCCAGAATCCTTCTCTCAGGGGATTTCCGGCCGCGCATACTCATGTCGCATCGCACTCGAGGGGTGTCATCGCACCACAGAGGACCCCATCGCACTCCACACACCTACTCACAGATCATCGTACTCCACAAAAGGGATCGTACACCAGAAAAACTTGCGCAGACAGCCAAAAAAATTGTTCGAAAAATTGACCTGAAGAGTTTTTTTTTATTTTTTTCCCCCTTCGGAGGTAAAATGCTCTGAAATCTGATAATATGGAATATGGGGGAAATTGTTGTTTTTCCAGCGTTTTGAGCAGTCGCGCATACAATCGCATTCCATGAAATTTTGATACTTTTGACCTGTGGAGGCTATGGAAATTCTCGATTGTTGTCTTAGTCATGCGCGATAGAGTGTGATGCCTTGTGGGTATGTGGAATGGAATTTGCAGCCTCGATTTGGTCAAAAATGATATTAACATATGCCTGAGAAGCCCACATGCAGGAACGGCAACGCATACGGGGGGGGCATCGTACTCCAGGGGTGGCATCCTACTCAATGTAACTGTATTAAGTGGAAATATGGTACCATTTGGGTTCGAGGAAGAACAGCGTAATCCAGACTTGGCCCCGTTTACAGATGCGGAAGCTGAGCCGCCAGCCAAACGCGTCGAAAAATAAGCTGAACAGCTTATCCAATGGTCTTAAAAGATCCTAGAGAGAAGTTGATGCTTGATGAGAGAAACAAGACTTTATGATTATGTTTATTCAAGAAATCATTGCTTGAGAAGGTTCTCAGCGGGGTTAAACATGTGCGATTGGACATGACAGCACGTGACAAGGGAGCGCATGACAAGGGTCACACAACCTTATTCTCATCATCAAAGGTCGTTCATTATTTTCCAAATTTCCGGAGCTATTTTGGCATGGAATATGAACAGCCTTGGAATATGGGTAAGGTTTTGCTAGAGTAATGGCATTTTTCCAGCCCCCCAAAAAACTGGTCATATTCAGGAAGCACATGGGTTTTATGAGGTAGAAATTGCGACGTGGTTGAATAAAAGGGAGCTTGTGAGGGTATATTACTATACCCCCAAAAAAAGGGTCCTATAAAACGGAAAAACATTGCGGTAAACTATAGATTTAAAAAGTGGTTGGGTGAATGGTCAGGCTATTGTGTATGAAACTAAGCAGTAAAACTCTGATTGTAACCAGGAAAAATGGGATCTAACCAGGAAAAATGGGATTATAACAATAAAACTCTAGTCAAACTTGGGATCTAACCAGGAAAAATAAAAACATCTGTCCAAGGAACCGTGAGTTGTGAAGCAATGGGGATTTATTGCAATGGGGATTTATCGCAATGGGTTCACGGTGAGGATTTGCTTGGTGATTTACTACGGAGTTTCATCAGTCACGACATAAGCTGAACATATACCCTCTGGTTATTTAACATAGCCATGGAAAATGGCCCATTTATAGATGGTTTACCTGGGTTTACCTATTAAAAATGGTGATTTTCCATGGCTATGTTAAATAACCAGAGGGTAGTTGTTATCATATGGCCAAAAAAGGAGATTCCCCAGATGTGAGCAGTCCAGTGACGACAGTAACGACATGATCAAACTTGTCGATTCACCAACAAAATGAACAATGTTTCCAGTTGTTCCAGGTTTTTCCACACGTGTTGGCCCCAATCTTGGCCAAGAATCTTGAGATTGTTTGCTTCGTCATGACTTAGATCCTTCTGAGACCCGCTAAAAATTGCCGCGATCAAAACTCGTAAATCTCTATGTAGACAAACATCGCTCACGAGAGTTAGCTCCACAATGATCTTTTCCTAACTTGCTTGGTGGAAAAACACACATTGAAACTAGTTTTCTGTAAATAGGGATACCACCACCAGAGGCCACCTACTTACCAAGGCACAGCATAGATACTCTGAGACAAAACAAACCTCCATATTTTAAAAGCAGCTTCGCATAGTATCCCCTTCACCAAGAAACTCTGGTTTTACGATCCAAACAGACCAGGGTTGCTCCCGACATCGAAAAAAAACAAGAGAAAAGTTCACAAAAAAGAGTTGCAACCTGCTGAAAAAAAATACCACCCTTGTGGCTATTATTTACCTGGTCCACCTGGTCCCCAATTTTTTTTGGATAATGATATCCCCATTTTTACCATCCAGTAACCATACGCAACTGGAAAATCCCCAGCCCCAAAGTATATCATCATTTAAATGCAAAAATCTTTGAACTCAATGAGGCATTTTCCAGCCATCTTTGATTGCCAGCTCGCGTAAATCCATGAAAATATCCAATGTATTAAACATTCTTAAACCATATCAAATCATATACCCTCTGGTAATTTCACATAGCTATGGAAAATCACAGTGTTTCATAGGTAAAGCAAATATAAATCACCCATTTTCAATAGCTATGCAAAGAAATACCGGATGAGCTATCCATTGATATATCATTAATATCCCATAATTATCCCATTGAAGCCATTTTGAAGCCATTTTTATACTATTAACCCCTATACATCACTATTAATCCCATTCTCAGTGGGTTAATGTGTTTATCCCATTTATCCCAACAATTATCCCATAAATGGACTAATATCATTAATATATATATATATATGTATATATATAAATATATTAATCTGGTTGGTGGTATACCTACCCCTCTGAAACATATCAGTTCGTCAGTTGGGATGATGACATTCCCAATATATGGAAAAATAATCCAAATATTCCAAACCACCAACCAGTATATATATATATATTAAGTCATGATATTCCCATTGTATAACACAACAATCCCTATTAATCACTATCAATACACTATTAACATATCATTAATATACATATATATATATATATATCAAAATACGATTATCAAATAAAACCATAAAACATACTAGTAATCTTATATAACATCAACAATCCCTACTATCTTAATATTAATATACTATTATCACTAATATACTACGATTATTAATAAAACACCGCAATGTTTTTTGATGTCGAAAAAGTCACCATCTTCGACATCGACATCTTCGACCAAGACACCAAGTCCATGGTGATCGTCTTGGAATCGCAGCGAACCACCTTGGAATCGGTTGGTACACGGTGCCACGACAATGACCACCATGTGTTGGAAAAAATGGTGGTTGAAAAACCCAGCAGTTTTCTTGTAAAAACCTAAACAAGCTTCCCCTGATTTAACACTGATTTCACCCATGTGGAAAACCCATATCCAGCTCTATGATATCCATATCCCAATAATCCAAGATTCCTGGATTTTCCATTTGGATAGAAAAAATCTACGCAACAAATCCGAACTACGCAAATCAAGGATCCACTCCAGGGGCCAAGAAATGCTGTGTTTCACTGGATTGGTTTTGTTTGGGAAAATCTTAACCGGAAACCATGGTGTTTACCATCAAATATGACGGGCTTTCCGAAGTAAATGTTCCCATCATCCAATTCTATGAGTGTTCTTTTATCATCTTACTGGTGCGTTTTACGTAGGGTTGCTGGATGGGTTGCTGGGAGTTGCTGGGATTAATATAGTGATGAAATGGATCATTCCCTCAAATTCCCTGCGTAAAACGCACCAGTAAGTCATAGCTATGAAGCAAATCCGTATCTGCAAAATGGTGGAACGATTCAGAAACATATGGTATCCTGCAGATTTTCCGAAACAAAAATCGGACAATACCCTTCGAATTCTCCTCTATTCTATTCTGTGGTGAATTAACATTTTGCAATAGAACATGATCCATTTAGTTTCCATAGCCATGTTAGATTATCGGAGGGTAAGCTTAGAACATGGTGAATTTACGCAACAAACATAAAAACATCATGGCATAACCCTATAACCAGCAAAAAAAGTGGAGGAAAAAACAGCGAGTTGCTGGTCTGATGAGACGGATCTCGGTACAAAACCAACCTTTTCATGAGGAATTCATGTGGACATTTCATCACATTTTCCATTAAGGTCTGTTGATGATTTTCCAATATATTGGGTATACAATTTACTGTTACCCTCTGGTAATTTAACATAGCTATGCAAAATCACCATGTTTAACAGGTATTTCAAATATAAATGGCAATTTTCCATAGCCATTATCCCTATCTGGTTGGTGGTATACCTACACCTCTGAAAAATATGAATTCCTCAGTTGGGATTAGTATTCCCAATATATGGAAAGTCATAAAATTCATGTTCCAAACCACCAAGCAGTATATCTCATTAACCATTATTAACCACTATTAACCACCATTATGGCTGTTCCAAACCACCAACCAGCTATCAATTTGATGGAGTTTTTTTTCCTGTAGATTGTTTATTCAACCAACCCAGTGATTCTTGAAGAAATAAGTAAAAACATGTGATTATTACTACAGTATAAGAGTGATTACCACCATGAATATCCCATTACCCTCTGGTAAACTAGCATAGTTATGGAAAATAACAATCTTTAAGAGGTAAATCAACGAACTAAATGGGTCATGTTCAATAGCAAACTGCAACAAATTGCCACAGGGCCTATCCATTAATATACCATTAATATCCCATAATTATACAATGTTGAAGCACTGTTTACCATCATATTCCCATTGTATAACATAACAATTCCTATTAATACACTATTAATACACTATTAACATATCATTAATACATATGTTAATATACGATTATCAAATAAAACCATATTATCACCATTATCATTAATACACTATTATCACCATAAAACCACTATTAATCATCTATATCAATATACTATCTGGGTAAATTATAACATTTCACTAACCTGAATCTTGCGGCCATTTGGGGATGATTCCCCTATTAAAAACCATGATTCCAGTGAGGTCGCACTGAGGTCGTTATAATTTACCCAGATACTATTAATATATATATATATATATATATCACACCACTCAGTTAACAAAAACTTCCGCGACACCGGCGAGATGCTGTGACTTCTTGGCCGCCTTGCAGCGCCTCGCCCAACGGGTCATTGGAGCGCAGCACCTGCTGATTACCTCGATGTGACAACGATGGGGACGATAACAAAGGTTACAGTTATGGCCAGAAATACCAGTTATAACTACTAACAAAACCTCATTTTGTAGAATGTATTTCATCCCAGTTATAACCAGTTAGTTACCTAATAAATGGTCATCACTGTAATAAATGGTTAATATATGGTTACTGATCATGGTTACTTATCATGGTTAACCATAATAAAAACCAGGTTTAATCATGGTTATCATTTAGCACATAGAACTATCAGCTTCATTGTGAAACTCAAATGGTATACATATTTATGGTAATTCTAGTTAAACTACATATGGTCAATATATGGCAATTATACTGGTGCCCGTGATTAATCATGTTATGTACACATAATATGACTTTTACGCTTGAACTTTAGTAATGATCCATCAAGATCGCAATAACCCATCAAGATCAAAACATCACCATCGTGGTTGATTCATTACTATTTAATTACTAGCATCAAATAAAAATAACGCTAATGAATCATTGATTTTTATTTCATGCTTTTGCTAATAGTAATGAATCATCAAATCACTAGACCTTTCCGAGTCCTTTTAACAATCAGTCCCACTGCTGACTCGGCACACGTGATTTGATTAACTCTCCACGGTAACCGTGAAATCCAGAAGTCACACCAGTCGTCACCCAAAAAACACAAGTTGGGTCTGATATGTACCCGGCCTGGTAAATTAACTTGTGGACCCTGAAAATCACCAATTTTTAGAGGTTTCACTAATCACACTAATCTTCCAAGCCCGATGACTACCAGGGTCTATGTTAATTTACTGGAGGGTAAGACTTTTTAACCAGAATACAATTATAATACCCTCTGGTAAACGAACATAACTATGGAAAATCACCATTTTGTAGCTGGGTAAATCAACGAACTAAATGGCAATTTTCAATAGCAAACTGTTGACATAACCAGAGGGTACCTCTTCCAATCAATATTAGACTAAAATATCAAACCAAAAGGTTGATAATCCAATGCAAAAAAAGTAAACAACAAGAAATAATCCATAGATAGCGCTATCCAATTAGGTGTCCAATTGCATATACAGTATATACATATATATCGGTACATGTCAATATATTTCAATGTATCCCAAGAGCAACGTTTGTTATATGGTTACTTGGAAGATTGTTCGCCTCATTTTCATACGTGGTTCGTAATCGTATACCGTATATATGGTTTATAAAAGTTCTTACCGTACCCAACCGTGGTATATACTGCTGAAAAAATGTAGTATCCAAATGCTATATAGAATAGTTGATAAAAATGGTTCATGTATATTACACCACCATATTCGATATGATTAAATTGAATAAACAAAGTACTTAAGTAGATAGTAGATATGGAGGTTTCCAAAGTTATGGGGGTACCCCTAAATTCTCATCCATGTAAAAATAGGATTTTCCATTGGATTTTCCATGCAATTTTCGTCACCATCCAGCGAGCAATAGAGGATTCCCATAGCTGTACCAATGCCTTTGACGGAGATGTTGGAGATTTTTGAACGGTAGACACGAAGAGCATTTCTTTGGGTCCCAAAGAAGATATGACCATTAATGCTTAATAGTGGTTAATAGTGGTTAATGGTGGTTAATAGTGGTTAATAGTGCTTAATCCTTGATTAATTCTGGCTGGTTGGTGGTATACCCACCCCTCTGAAAAAAAAATGAAAGTCAATGGGAAAGATTATCCCAATATATTATGGAAAAATAAAAAATGTTCCAAATCTCCCAAAGGAGATAGAAGAATGAACCAAAAGATTGGGTTCTAATGGTTACCCAGATGCTCCATTCATGTTTTTTCTTACTTACAAAACTGGGTGATAAATTCGGGGTAAATGTTCATATTCCAGCACCATGGTTCGCATTGATCTGGGTAAATTATAATATTTCACGAACCTGAATTAAGGCCATTTGGGGATGTTTTCCCTTATTAACTACGATTCCAGTGAGGTCGCAGTGAGGTCGTTGTAATTTACCCAGATTAATGGGTTGTATGGTTACCTGCACCAGTTATTGATGGGATGATCCAAGGAACACAGTAGGCGTTGTTCACCAACTGGAATGCTGGCGGCCTTTTCGATCACTTTCTGGGCCTCTAAAGCAACAACATCTTCAACATGCGCCGCAGTTTTTGCTTGTGGAAAAAACACAGAACATATTGGATATATATATATATATATCGTTCCAGTAAGTATAAATAAACTGCATTTTTGGGGATAGCAGAAAAATGCATTGCATCTTAGATTGTGCAGCAAAAGCATAAGTATCAAAACTTCAAAGATGAGGAATTGTGATATTCCCAAAAGGGGAATCAAACTATCAAGAATACAAAAGGTTTATGCAACAAACATATGGCAGGTGGTTACTTGGTTTTCTCCTTCAAATATGACTAAAACTTATTTTGCCATCAAACTCGGGAGTTTCTCAGCATTCAATGGGGACATAGCCAATCTTCCTATTTGGTGCTTTCAAAGGCTAAAAATATATGGTAGGTACCTCCAATTGTTCTCGGTTCCTGTTGCATGGCCATGGCCTTATATAGGCCTATATAAGGCCTATATAAGGCAAGACGAAAACCCCATGGATTTCCATATCCGAAAACCCATTGGATCAATACAATTCTTGGACTAACTACTTGTTGTCATATTCTTGGTCAATATCTTTGCATATCCTCACCCTAAACCCAAAAAACAGCTGATTCTATCGCCGCTACAACTTCTGGTCTTTCATGATGATCCGATTACTTCTGGTCAAATTTCATAGTTCTACATATCCCATTAATGCGAACCATGGTGCTGGAATATGAATCCAAACATTTGCCCTTGTCCAAAATCACCCAGTTTTCTAGGTTTTTATATACCAGCACCATGGATCCTATGGGTATGTTTAACGGTCACAAACCTTAGTAGATACTATTTTTTGTCACAATTTTACATCCTGCATTTCCTGGCAAAATTTCAATCTACTGCCATTAATCCCATCATTATGCCATCAATTGACATCAATTGCTTTCAGTTAAAGCGCTATAAATTCATATAAAATCCACAGTATGTTTCGTCATTCTAAACCTCATTTCACCACGAAAGCCATATAGAGTGACATATATATATATATATCGAACCATGAAGATCATATCAAAACCATGAAAAAAACATACAAATCCCAGAAAAAAAACATGACCTGTCGTTGATTTTAAAAATCATATTAACCACATCAACAGGTCATTATCAACCATCTTAACCACTATCAACGACCATATCTCGGACCATTATCAACCATATTAACCATGGAAATCTCCGGCCAGCGCCGCGCGGCGCAGCGAACGGCGAAAGGCGCCTCGCGCACAGGTGCCGAGAGATCCACCGAGACGGTGCAAAGGACACCGCTGAGCCCCAGCACCTGGGGGGATGGAGAATTGATATCACGTGAGATATAGATATAGATAGAGATAGAGATAGATAGATAGATAGATTAAATTAGATTAGATTAGATTAGATTAGATAGGTAGATAGATAGATAGGTAGATACATAGATAGGTAGATAGATAGATATCATAGCAATAAATATATACTGCTAGTGTAGATATATAGTGTAGAAAATTGATATAGTGTAGATATATAATTCACTTTATAGTGATTAATATGCCTGACATATATATATATATATAAATATATCATAGCAATACAGTTTATATCATTCACTATACAAGTCAACTAGATTAGGAATATATATATATATATGTTATAATAGAGTTTATAATAATGACGTGATGTAGTAGATTGTATACGTATATCATCACTATAGTGATCAATATAGTTTATATACCAAGATAGTTGATATAGTAACTAATATAGTTGATATATTTGATATTAGTTAGCATACAATCAATATAGTTCATATGTATCTATAAATATATGATACAGTCGACATTTCATACACTATACTAGGCACTATATCAACTATTTATATTTCAATATAGTGGATACATACATATTTATTTACATATACTGAAATTATAGAACTATAGTGCGTTAATATCAAAACTGATCATATATCAAATGTGACTATACATCAGCTACAGTGAATGGTATCAACTATTTGGACACAATAGGTTGATATAACTATATATATATATGATAGTTGATCCAAATAAAATTAAATATCAGTCAATAGGAGTTGATCTGAATAGTTTATATGTGCTGCTTGGTATAATGGATATATCAAATTATTCCATGATATGTATATATCTGTGTATGTATCCGCTATCTCACCAGTGTTCACTCAGTGTTCTTGATAAAATCCTCATATTATGTGTATATATATATATAATACACCCTAGACCACATTTTGGTAATTTAGTATTTTGCTCATTTAGGCCATACATCCTGGACCATATGAAAAAGGCCATGGCGAGGGATACGTATACCCCTTAGAGTCTGCTGGCGAGGTCAGCTGAGGTCCATCCCTCGGGTCATTTCTCCCTGTCATCGCATCAAAAAAACATCTGTTTCTCCTATGAATGGAGGCAGATTACCTATGAATGGAGGTTAAAACATGATACAATTATGGGTATATATCATTTACTATTGGTTGGTAATTTACTGTTAATATTAATGGATAATATTTTCACGGTTATCATACGGGCAAAACCACCCTTTATTTAGCCCCCTGATGTTCAATAAGATCGGTCAAGGTGGTGACCCTTTTTTCGAAATGGCTAAGTTGGTGAATATAACTCCAAAAACTAGCGTTTATGAAACGTATGATATGTCATCGTATGTCTTTTTTGCTACTGAGGGTGATAAACCAACGTGTATGCCCTCCTGTAAACCAATGAAGATGTGGAAAACCGCCATTTATAGATCATTTTCCTAGGGTTTCCCCATAGGTTTTCCACATCTTTTTCTATGCCCCAGGGTCATGGGGTCGTAAACCAACTTAGCAAACCAAAAAAAATATCAACTACCTTCTGGTAATTTAACATACCTATAGAAAATCATCATATTTAATAGGTAAACCATCTATAAATGGGTCATTTTCCATTGCTTTTTGTATGTTTACCAGAGGGTAATATCAACTATAAATCCTAATTTCTCTTGGTTCAACCGCCATTTTTGTTTCATTAAACCACCATTTCTGTTGGCTAAACCACCATCTTCTGGTTGGTGGTTGCAACCCCTCTGAAAAATATGAAAGTCAGTTGGGATGATGACATTCTCAATATATGGAAAAATTATCCAAATGTTCCAAACCACCAACCAGCACCATCTTTGTCGGTCCCACTTGTTGCAAATCCAAAGCGCCGTGATGGAGCCCTCCCCCTGCGTGCCAACTCCGCGATTTCCGCGACTGCGTCGCGTGCGCGGCGCCATTTCTGCGTATTAGGAGCCACCGCGGCTGCGGGAGACAGGGGACTCCGATAACACATTCCAATTTGGTGTGATTTTACTGGGGATATCATTGATATCATGAAAATTGGGATGTGAATATGATAAAATGGGGATATATAATATGGGATGCATGGACATGGTTGCAGGTTATCAATCCAGGTGGGTGTTTCAAATTGAACTTGTCATCCAATAACGCTACTATATATCATGACACACTTGTATGCTAGGTTGTACCCTCTGGTAAACATACAAAAAACTATGGAAAATCACCATTTTTAATGGGAAAACTCACTATACATGGCAATTTTCAATAGCAAACTGTTGACATAACCAGGTTGGGAAAATTGCTTGAAGTTCTAAAACGGAACCCACGTGAGGGGCCCCACGTTCAACACAAGGGTTTCGTTCACATTGTCCCCCAACATCCTTCATATAAAAATCATCGGAAACAAAGAGACAGCATTCAAACCCGTTGATTCACAACTCAGAAGAAAAAAACATAATTACCCTCTGGTTATGACTAACATAGCCATGGTATAGATGGCCCATAGAAATCGATGACTTTCCCAGCTAGATACCTCCATTTATTTCAGGGAGATTCCATGGCTATGTTAAATAACCAAAGAGTATCTACTACGTACTTTAAAGCCAACAAAACCAACAACAATCACGGGAGGAAGTAGACGGACATACACGGCCCAAACCGCTGGTAAAGTGATTGGTCAAAATCCAATGGTTTATCAAGATTTTCCGATTTTTGCATCTTTTTGCTGGTTGGTGGTTTCAACCCCTCTGAAAAATATTAGTCAATGGGAAGGGTTATCCCATATATTATGGGAAAATAAAACATGTTCCAAACCACCAACCAGTATATATATATGTGCGGAAGTTTCCATAAAAGTTTCCATGGATAGGGGTACCCCAATAGCTGGATGGTTAATCCATGCTTATCCTATGAAAATATGAGCGGCTCATCCCTAGGTGGGTCCTGCTCTCAGGTCCACTTGTATCATGTTGCAAAGGGCACGGGTGCAACAACCGATGTTTATCCTTTTATTGATACATATGTACATATTTATATATATATATATATGTATATATATATATGTGTATTCCTATATATATATATGAATATATGTATTCCTATATATATATATATACATGAGGATTGTGCAAATACATGTGTCACATACATACATGCACATTACAGTAATATAGTATTATATAGTTTAGATAGATAGAAATATAGAGAGATAGAAAGATTCAAACATCTATATATATATATATATAGATATATATTGATATAGAAAAATAATGTGTAATATATATATAGTTTCAGTTGTCCAATATATCGCATAACTCTCATTCATTTCCATCATCCGTGGTTTCTCTGCCCTTGGCACTGGGTGCCCAAGCTCCGACATCGGTGCCGGCAGTGGCACCACCACACCGTTGATGCTGTCCTGCAGCCACAGCTGTAAGGTGGTCGATGTTGACGATGGACAAACAAACAACAAAAAATGGTGGTTTACTGACAAAAGAACATGATCAATCCTGAAAAAACATATATGTATAATTTATGATATATATATATATAAATAAATAAATATATATATATGTATGTGTGTGAAAAATATTTTATAAATATATTTTTTTTTTCCCAGCCGTACCCTGCACTGAAAACTAGTCAATGTCAACGCAAAGCGTGGGCGTAGCCGAAGGTCCGTGGGGCATCCTAGAATGTCCTGTTTATGGCTGCATTATATATCCGTGCGTCTTCATCAGGTGATTCCAAGTAGTCATAGCCACGTAAAATATGTTCAAATGTATGTTTTTTTTTGCGTAATGCAGCCAATTTTGCTTTGGGCGACCAACTCGTTTTCTGCCATATTGTGGCCTAACAGCACTATAGGGTTGAAAAGATATTTGACGCATGGGGTCTTCTGGGCCTGCTCTTAAAACATGACCCAATAATTTGGATTTCCTGTGTAAGTAAGACTGGCTGAATACTTCAAATTGTCGTTGATCGCCTTGATTTGCGAAGAGGATTTCGAAAGATCTGTACATCTCTGCAGAACGACTCTGTTAGAATATCGTCTATCAATGAAAGTCGTGGGGATTTTGAGGATTCTCCTCAAACACCGCATGTGGAAGGCATCAATTTTTCTTAAGCATAGCGCCAGTCAAATGGACTGTTTCAAGACCGTACAACAATTTGGATCGGATAACCGCATCAAATATGAGTAATTGCCATTTGACGTTTGCATTTGTTGCCTTCCAGTACGGTAGAAGTTTGTACCAAGTTTTCCTTACTTCCTGCATTTTGTTGAGGATTTCGTGTTTTATGTTGACATCTCTGTTAAGCTCGTTTCCTAGATAAGTTGTTTCGAATTTGTTGGGGAGCGGTTCGCCGTTTTCAAAGTGGACCACACCATCATTATTCATTTGAATTGCCACGCATTTATCTTTGTTCAGTCGCAGCCCATATTTGCCGGAAAATAATTCAGTAAGTTTTAACAATTCATTTAAGGCCCTGTTGTCTGTAGAAAAAATAATCGTATCGTCGGCATAGTATATCATATCGAAATCCAGGTTTGGAATTCTGCCATTTTGTACCCAACGGCTTGAATTCATCCGTATCTCGAAATCTACGCATGACATAACAATAACAAAAAGATAGGGGGACAATGGACATCCTTGCCTGATACCAGAAGATTGTCGTTTGATCTGAGATGTACCAAATGCATCCTTGACAAAGAAGGTAGGTTCTTCGTAGCAGTTTTGGATGATATCGCAATAGTGCTGACTGAAACCCATTTTTCTCAACGTCATTATCAATTCGTCATGTTGTACTTTATCAAAGGCTTTTTCCCAATCTAAAAGAGCTAAACTTAATCGGGATCCTTTTGCCTCAGCGAAATCTTGGATTCGTCGGATTACGTAAATAGCATGCGACGTGGATCGTTGAGGTCGAAAACCATATTGTGTGTTGGAAAGGTGTAATTCAATAGCGTTTTGCACTCTCTGGCGTATCATAATCATATACACTTTGTAAATGCTACTTAATAGAGATATGGGCCTATAATTTGCAGCGTTATCTGTGTCCCCTTTTTTGAAAATTGGGACAACCCTTGCCAAGAAGAGTTCTTTGGGCGCTTTTTTACTTAACCACCAGCTATTGATAAGGTTTAGGAGGCACTGTCGGTTTTCCAAGTTAAGCCATTTCAGCAGTTCCATTTGCACGCCATCTGGGCCAGGTTGTTTATTATTATTTGAAAACTTAAGGGCCGCGTTTAATTCTTCAATGCTAAACAGATTTGCATCAGCTCCGTTATTCTCTAGGATCGGTGTATTGTCCGGCATGCCTGTATCGAGATCATTATACCAGCGTTTCGCTTCCAAATATTCAGCAATGGCTTGCGCCCTCTCTGCGACCGGTACATGGTTACCTTGAGCGTTTTTCATCTGTACATATTGCGGTGTAAATTTCCTTTTTAATCCTTTCACTGCCCTCCATAAACCTTTTTTGTGAGGGTCATTTGGGTTTTCATTGAACTGCTCAATCAAATTGTTTTGCCGATCTACCCGGGCTCGTTTGTAGATTTCCTTGTTTAATTGTCTTACCTCTCGCGCGGAAGCCCCGCTTCTCCTAAGTTGATTTCTTCCTTCAAGTTTGGACCATGTGGAGTTTGAAATATAAGAGTTCTTCTTTCCGACCGGCGCGAGTGCCAGATTTGTCTCTGCCGCACGCAAGATACCTGCAACAAACTTTGATGCTGTCCTGCAGCCAGCTGTAAGGTGGTCGATGTTGACGATGGACAAACAAACAAACAAACAAACAAACAACCAAACAAACAAACAAACAAAACAAACAAAGCAAACAAAGCAAACAAACAAACAAACAAACAAACAAACAAACAAACAAAACAAACAAACAAACAAACAAAGCAAACAAAGCAAACAAAGCAAACAAAGCAAACAGAGCAAACAAACAAACAAACAAACAAACAAACCAAACAAACAAACAAACAACAAAAATGGTGGTTTACTGACAAAAGAGCATGATCAATCCTTAAATATATATATATATATATATAATTTATGATATGTATATATATATAAATAAATATATGTGTGTGAAAAAAATATAATATATATATATATACAATATTATATATATACATATATATATATATATATGATATATAGCTGCTTTATTCTAGCTAGTTGGTGTAAATCTATTTATGATTGATATATGTTAACTGTTGGATTAATGGTGATTATAATCACAACTACAGTTAGATGGGTGGGCTAATAAATCAACTTATAATTCTGGGGGCACGACCATGTGGGAAAAATGATGAACTATGGTCAACTTCAAACATGTCGGTCAGGCGAAAATCTAGGGAACTCAGGGACAGCTAGGATAATCTTAATTGAGGAAATGATTGGCCTACGGGGGATTTACGAGTGCCAAATTGAGACTGGCAAATCTAATAAGCACGCGCGATGCCGCAACCAAGGAGAGCATGAAGGATCCTCAATCCTTGGAAGATGATGATGAGGCGGAGGAGGCCAACCGGCTCTCCAGCTCCGCTCTCCTCATCCTTTCCAGCTCTACCTCTTCTTTGAGACACTGGGCCTCCAGATCGTTCTGGGCCTTTGCCTCAGAATCGATCCAGAGGCCTTCTGGAAAAGCCTCCCAAAGATCGCAAAACAGCGGCTCTTCCTCAAGAGGTTCCGTCCGGGTGGCCGTGTTTTTCGTTGCCACCCCCTTTCCACTACGTGGGTGATCTTTCTTCGAGCGCTGGCCAGCGGCCGCAGAATTGAACAGGCAAGAGAAAGCAAAAAGCAAGAAAACAATTCGCATCATGATATTGAGACTGGTGCCAAATTTTTGAAAGATAGGGTTCCCAGGTAGTCATAGATGTTGACAACCTGAGATTCTGCATCAAAGAAAACATCGATGTTAGACAGGGCTGCTCCCTACACCCTAAGTACTGTTCGGGGTATATTGGGTATATAAAGCGTAAATGCAGACACACAGTAGGTGGCTATTATTTGCCTATAATCATGGGTTGCGCTGTTGGATTTTCCATTTATGAATATAGTACAGTAACCCCGACAAAAATGCCGATGTCCGTGTGTTTCCAGCATCCGATGTCCGAGTTGAAGTGTTCCAGTGGCTCCAGTGGCAAAAATAAAATAAAACATGTTCGCTGCAACCTGGACGTTATTATCCCAATCAATGTAATGTTCAGAGGGGGTGGCGAATGTTGATCCCTCATGAAGATAAAGTTGATATTATTTCCCCAATCAACATATTGTCCTGTTATGTCACAATCATGAGTCTGGGCGAACGTTAATTGGCGGACAGCATGTTTTTTTCATTTGTTTTACAGTAACCATGTTTTTATTTCCCAAGTGGTCTGGAACATCACTGGGCCAGCAAGGTGCAAACAAAAATCAGTGCACCTATGCCTCCCAGTTATTCAGTGGAATGCACATCCCCATCCCCATCTTAGTTACAAACATTTACAAACCCCATGGGCATTTTTTGGGGGCATTGTTTTGGGGCATATATCATCTGAATGTTCCCAATATATGGAAAATAAAATCCAAATGTTCCAAACCACCAAGCAGATATCTCATTAATTAACCAATATTAACCACTATTAACCATCATTAACCACCATTATCCACCAGATATATAATATACATATACTCCCAAAACAAACCTCACAAGAGTTGCGGCACCTTGGCATTCTGATCATCACCTGCGGTACCGTTTCTGTGCATTGCGTGGCACCGGCATTGCGTGGAAGGGATCCATGGAAAACATCGCGTTATAGATGTGGTACAAGGTGGCGCCTCCCACTGATGTTCGTTGATTTATAACCCCATAAATACTAGTTTGATACATGCATCATAAGCCCTAAATTGGAGTTATGAGTGCTAAACCAACGTTGCTAATTATGGGCACCACCTTGTATGTATATATATATATGTGTGTGTGCTATGATCATGTATCTTGATAAAATATAAAAGCTAAATTATCGAAAAAAAAATGTTGGAGTGCAGGGGCAAAGGGGGCCGAAGCGTGGGTTTCCGACGTTGCGCTGTGACGCTCCCGGGGGCGGGTGGCGCTGCGACGCTGCGACGCTGCGACGCTGCGACGCTGCGACGCTCCGGGGGGCGGGTGGCGCTGCGACGCTGCGACGCTGCGACGCTGCCGTTGGGCCAGTGACGCTGCGACGCTGTTGGCGCTGCGACGCTGCAACGCTGCGACGCGGGAGCGATGCTGCGACGCTGCGCTGTTGGCGCTGCGACGCTGCGACGCTGCGTCGCGGGAGCGACGCTGCGACGCTGTTGGCGCTGCGACGCTGCGACGCTGCAACGCGGGAGCGACGCTGCGACGCTGTTGGCGCTGCGACGCTGCGACACTGCGACGCGGGAGCGACGCTGCGACGCTGTTGGCGCTGCGACTCTTCCTTCTGCAAGAGTGCACACGGCGTTGCGTCGCAGCGCGACACGGAAACCCCCATTGAAGATCGTCAATGAATGTAGAAGTTTATATATAACGGGGCTGAAAGAATTAAACCCTCATTGAAGATCGTCCATGAATGTAGAAGTTTAACGGGGCTGGGAGAATTAAACCCTCATTGAAGATCGTCAGTGAATGTAGAAGTTTAACGGGGCTGGGAGAATTAAACCCTCATTGAAGATCTTCGATGAATGTAGAAGTTTAACGGGGCTGGGAGAATTAAACCCTTTGAAGATCTTCAATGAATGTAGAAGTTTAACGGGGCTGGGAAGAATTAAACCCTCATTTAAGATGTGCCATGAATGTAGAAGTTTAACGGGGCTGGGAGAATTAAACCCTCATTTAAGATCGTCCATGAATGTAGAAGTTTAACGGGGCTGGGGAGAATTAAACCCTTTTTGAAGATCGTCCATGAATGTAGAAGTTTAACGGGGGTGGGGAGAATTAAACCCTCATTGAAGATCGTCAATGAATGTAGAAGTTAAACGGGGCTGGGGAGAATTAAACCCTCATTGAAGATCGTCCATGAATGTAGAAGTTAAACGGGGCTGGGAGAATTAAACCCTCGTTGAAGATCGTCAGTGAATGTAGAAGTTTAACGGGGGTGGGGAGAATTAAACCCTCATTGAAGATCGTCAATGAATGTAGAAGTCTAACGGGGCTGGGGAGAATTAAAACCTCATTGAAGATCGTCCATGAATGTAGAAGTTTAACGGGGGTGGGGAGAATTAAACCCTCATTGAAGATCGTCCATGAATGTAGAAGTTTAACGGGGCTCAGGAGAATTAAACCCTCATTGAAGATCGTCCATGAATGTAGAAGTTTAACGGGGCTGGGAGAATTAAACCCTCATTGAAGATCGTCAATGAATGTAGAAGTTAAACGGGGCTGGGGAGAATTAAACCCTCATTGAAGATCGTCAATGAATGTAATAGAAGTTTAACGGGATTTAACGGGGCTGGGAGAATTAAACCCTCGTTGAAGATCGTCCATGAATGTAGAAGTTAAACGGGGCTGGGGAGAATTAAACCCTCATTTAAGATCGTCCATGAATGTAGAAGTTTAACGGGGCTGGGGAGAATAAAACCCTTATTGAAGATCGTCCATGAATGTAGAAGTTTAACGGGGGTGGGGAGAATTAAACCCTCATTGAAGATCGTCCATGAATGTAGAAGTTTAACGGGGCTGGGAGAATTAAACCCTCATTGAAGATCGTCCATGAATGTAGAAGTTTAACGGGGCTGGGAGAATTAAACCCTCATTGAAGATCGTCCATGAATGTAGAAGTTTAACGGGGCTGGGAGGAATTAAACCCTTATTGAAGATCTTCAATGAATGTAGAAGTTTAACGGGGCTGGGAGAATTAAACCCTTTTTGAAGATCTTCGATTGTGAATGTAGAAGTTTAACGGGGCTGGGAGAATTAAACCTTCATTGAAGATCGTCAATGAATGTAGAAGTTTAACGGGGCTGGGGAGAATTAAACCCTCATTGAAGATCTTCAATGAATGTAGAAGTTTAACGGGGCTGGGAAGAATTAAACCCTCATTTAAGATCGGCCATGAATGTAGAAGTTTAACGGGGCTGGGAGAATTAATCCCTCATTTAAGATCGTCCATGAATGTAGAAGTTTCACGGGGCTGGATGAATTAAACCCTCATTGAAGATCTTCAATGAATGTAGAAGTTTAACGGGGCTGGGGTGAATTAAACCCTCATTGAAGATCTTCGATGAATGTAGAAGTTTGAAGGGGCTGGGAGAATTAAACCCTCATTGAAGATCTTCAATGAATGTAGAAGTTTAACGGGGCTGGGAGAATTAAACCCTCATTGAAGATCGTCAATGAATGTAGAAGTTTAACGAGGCTGGAGAATTAAACGCTCATTGAAGATCGTCAATGAATGTAGAAGTTTAACGGGGCTGGATGAATTAAACCCTCATTGAAGATCTTCGATGAATGTAGAAGTTTGAAGGGGCTGGGAGAATTAAACCCTCATTGAAGATCGTCAATGAATGTAGAAGTTTAACGGGGCGAGGTAGTGTTCAGAGGGGGTCGCTGGCTTGATCTTCGAAGATGCAACATATATTCAAAGGGGGTGGCGGGGCTGATGTCTCAAGGTGCAACGTATTGTTCAGAGGGGGTTGGGGAGTTGATGTCTTGTGATGGTGAAGATGCAACATAGTGTTCAGATGGGGTTCCAGGGCTACTGTCTCAGCTTGTCCGGTGGCTTCTCGGCTTCTCGGTTTCTCGGCTTCTCGGCTTGTCCGGTGGCTTCTCGGCTTCTCCGGTGGCTTCTCGGCTTCTCGGCTTGCCCGGCGGCTTCTCAGCTTCGCGGCTTCTCGGCTTGCCCGGCGGCTCCTCGGCTTCGCGGCTTCTCGGCTTGTCCGGTGGCTTCTCGGCTTCTCGGCTTCTTGGCTTCTCGGCTTGTGCCGGGCTTCTCGGCTTCTCGGCTTCTCGGCTTCTCGGCTTCTCGACTTGTGTCGTACTTCGCGGCTTCTCGGCTTCTCGGCTTCTCGGCTTGTGTCGGGCTTCTCGGCTTCTCGGCTTCTGGTCGCATTTCTGGGCCCCTTTTGCCCGTGCTTTGAAATGTTGTTTTGGGATACTTAATCTTTACCATCATTCTGGTCAGGTCCCGACGTGAGGTCGTTATTTCCAGATCCATGCCAAACAGGCATCCTAATAATGAGTGTTTACACTCTCTATTAAAACAACGGCCCAGTGGTGCGTCGAGACGCGCCTGAAATGCTGCCAAGTGACGTCATGTTCTATTTTCTATGGTTTTTGCGGTGTTTTTGTGTTTTTTTCATCTGCTTGTGTCATGCCATTTCACGTTTGTTTTTTAAAAATTTTGAGCGAAATTTCCATGGCACCACAGTTTCGCGCATGTCGCACGGGGCTACAGCGAAATGCATCTTTTTAAATGTTGGTTGTAGTTTCGCCACAGTGAAATGGCATTTTTTACCCACATTATTTACTTTTTTTTGGACTTGGATTTTTCACATAGCAGTTACATCGTGTTGCACGGGGCCACAGCGAAATGAAGGTTTTTAGTCTTTTTTGTGTTTTCGTTACAGCGAGGTGCATCTTTTTTTGATTCATGGTATGGCTGATTGCAATTTCACAAACAATGAGTTGTGTGTGTGTGTGTGTTTGAATGGGTTTTCCGCTGAATACGGCATTTGCAAGAGAAGATCTATAGAGCGTAGCATCATGAGCGTGTCAAAGATTGCAAGAGAAGATCTATAGAGCGTAGCATCATAAGCGTGTCGAGGATTGCCAGAGAAGATCTATAGAGCGTAGCATCATGAGCGTGTCAAAGATTGCAAGAGAAGATCTATAGAGCGTAGCATCATGAGCGTGTCAAAGAAGAGAAGATAGAGCGTAGCATCAGAGCGTAGCAACATAGAGAACGCTATCAAAGATCAGAGCGTGTCGAGGATTGCAGAGAAGAGAAGATAGCAGAGCTGTCAAAGAGCAAGAGAAGATCTATAGAGCGTAGATCATGAGCTGTCGAAACGAAGATGCAACAGCAAGCAGGCGACAGAACGCTATCAGCCCCCCCACCCCCCCCACCCCACCCCCCCCCCACCCCCCCCCATCATGAGCGTGTCGAGGATTGCAAGAGAAGATCTATAGAGCGTAACATCGGGAGCGTGTCGAGGATTGCAAGAGAAGATCTATAGAGCGTAAGCATCGGGAGCGTGTCGAAACGAAGATGCAACAGGAAGAAGGCGACAGAACGCTATTAAGCCCCCCCCCACCCCCCCCAACCCGAACCCCTCCCCACCAACCCGTCAATCCGCGTGACAGGCGTGGGAAAATTACACATAAACGCGCACTGCCAAGCAGAAAAGCAAAGCATAAAACGCGTCGACCCAACCCGTCAATCCGCGTGACAGGCGTGGAGAAAAATACACATAAACGCGCACTGCCAGGCAGAAAAGCAAAGCTTAAAACGCGTCGTGACGTACGACTGGGGCCTAAAACAAGTCCTATCAATGGAAGCCTCCAATAATTGAAATCTCTATCATGGATTTTTTCACCATCCCCCAATATCATCGCACGGAGTCTTCTTTTCTCGCTTGTGACAAGATATTTTGATAAACCAAGACTGGTTGGTGCATACCTACCCCTCTGAAAAATATGAGTTCGTCAGATTGGATCATCATCCCAGCTATTGGGGAAAATAATCCATTCATGTTCCAAACCAACCAGAGGAAAAAGGATACCAACCATCACACGGCCTCTGCCAGGATGACTCTCCCAGGAGATGACCCGTTTTCGTCGCTCTGCACCAAGAAATGTCCCATGGGAAGTTGCTGGCCCCCTGTCCACAGCAAATAGCGCGAATGTTCGCAAGGGGTTCACCCAATAAAATTTCATGTACTAGCAACCACAGCACTGAGCCCAGGAAAAATTGCTGGTACCCTAGATACTTTACATGCATGCAGTCAGACTGGCAAGACAATCCAGATATGTTTGCAGCGTCGAAGATTGTGTTCTTGGACCTGTCGGGGTTTGCTTGCCAGCTTCCTGTTGTGTAGGTCGTTGCTCTCCATGGTGCATTTGGGCGACTGTCTTTCCACGTGAGAGGGCCTGCCTTGGTACATAAACAGAGATTGCAAGGGTTTGCAGCACTTGCCCAATGAGGTAGTCCCAGAAATCAAGGTCACCGATTAGTGCCATGACAATTCCATAGAATCCTCTTGAAAAGTCCACTGAGTGCAGACAAGAGAAGCAGCTGCGCGGAAGACAAACCTTGAACGAGCTGTATGTGCTGCCTGCTTCGGCATCAGGGCCCTCTTTTGGCAGGCTTGCCTTACAATCCTGAAAGCTTCTGGACGATACAGCACACCGGAGGTTGTACAGGATCACACACTGTACTTGGCACGGAGCCACAATCCCATTCTTCCGTGCCCTTTTGTTTCAGTCTGGCCGCTCGATAGGATTGAAAAATATGAAAGTCAGTTGGGATTATTCGAAGGAAGTTTAAAAGTCAAACTTCCGACAATATGGACAGATGAAAAGCAGAGCAGGGAAGAGGCAGAGAGAAGAGAAAGATTAGAAGAAAGAAGAGTAGAAGAGAAAGAGTAAGAAGAAATAAGATGCAGATGCGAGAAAAGGTAGGAAAGTCGCGAAACACTGTGTTTTTCCAATGATTTGTGGCTCCAGAGGGTCGAAAAGTAGGCTCGCTAAAGCGGCGGGTGCGGAGCCATCTGGGCAGATGAGAGATGAAAAATTGCACGCCGTTGTGGCGCGAAGCACATGTACAAGTCAAAATGTACAAAACGCCTGGGTCTTGGAGCCCTTTTGGAAGTTGAGATGTCGAAAAAGTGCACGCCGTTGTGGCGCGAAGCACATTTCGAAGTCAAAATGTACAAAACACACCAGGTGCGGACCACTTTTGGCAGTTGAGATGTCGAAAAAGTGCACGCCGTTGTGGCGCGAAGCACATTTCGAAGTCAAAATGTACAAAACACACCATTCTCGGACCACTTTTGGAAGCTGAGATGTCAAAAAAGTGCATGCCGTTGTGGCGAGAAGCACATTTGGAAGTGAAAATGTGCAAAGCACTACATGTACGCGCCACTTTTGGCAGTTGCGATGTCGAAAAAGTGCACGCCGTTGTGGCGAGAAGCATATTTCGAAATGAAAATGTAAATGTACAAAACAACACATGTTCGCGCCACTTTTGGAAATTCCGATGTGGAAAAAGTGCACCCCGTTGTGGCGCGAAGCACATGTCGAAGTGAACATGTACAAAACACCGCATGTTCGCCGCACTTTTGGAGGTTCAGATGTCGTTTCGCGTGGCAGGCGCAAGGGATTGTGCACTTTGTCAAGAATAAGCAAAACGTGAGGGTTAGAGAGAGAGAGAGAGAGAGATCGATCGATCGATCGATGGATGGATGGATGGATGGATAGATAGATAGATAGACAGACAGACAGATAGATAGGTAGACAGATCAGTCGGGTAGGTAGGCAGATAATCAGAGAAAGATAGAGAAACAGAGAGAAAAAGAGAGAAAGAGAGAGAAAGAGAGGAGACCTCAAGCACCTTTCAGTCCATCAGTGGCTTCGATCTGCCATCCCTGATTCACAATAACCAACCTCTCCTATAGGTTTCCTATTTTTGAAACTTCCGCCACCGCCTTGTGCGGTACTACTGGTATCATTATATTATAAATATACACATATTAACACTTATTATACATATATCTAGGTAAATTACAATATTTCACTAACCTGAATTAAGGCTATCTTGGGGATCATTTCCCTTACTAACTATGATTTCCAGGGTTCGGGAGAACAGGGCTCGGTCGTGATGAAATTTACCCATATATATATGTATATATATATATACATATATTAACAATTATTATACAATCATGTATATCTGTCACTATCATACAATAATGTATATCATACACATATTAACAACTATATTAACAATTATCATACACTATTATATGATATATATATATAAGTATAAAATATAAACTATATAAATAAATATATAAATGTATAAAATATAAAATCCTATAAGTTATATATATATAATATATCTGAAGTTCATCGCCCGCAGTTTCTGTCACTATCCGACGCCCGGGTTAAACGTCCCACGTTAAAAAACCACGCCTGGAGAACTCAGAGAACTCAGCCGCCCCCTGTTGTCATCGCTCAGATGGAAGCTAAGACTAAGATATGACCCACAAAAAACCTGTATACCATTGGTACTATGATAAATGTATGTATACTACACATGTGGGTGTGTCTGAAAATAGAATATATATATATATATCTATTTAAGAAAACGCCCTCGTAGTATCTTTGGAGGAGAGCGGAGGTGGAAGTAAACCGTGAAGTGACTGGTTGAGGTCCTTGTGGTGGCAAGGTCTGAGGTCTCAATGTGAGGGAACCGCTGGAACTGCTTGTTACTTATTTACTTCATGAGTAGATTGATCCATCATGCATTTGACATGGATGGTAAAGACCGTAAAGACATAGCTGTATGTTGGCGGTAAAAGTGAGATGTTAACAAAACAATTAGCGGGCACAGCCCATGCTGACATGTGGGACAAAGAGCAAACAAAAGAATATGGGAGACAAAAAGCGGGAAACCGGAGCAAAATGTCGTGATGGGTCAAAACAGGAGAAAACCGGTAAGTGGTAATTAGTAGCTGACAAAGGATGAGTTGGTAGCCTAATCCCATTAAACATTTGAGGAATATCCGTTTAACATCCAATTAGTCTGGCTAAATATTGTAAGCTGTTATCATGCGGCCATTTGGGGATGATTTCCCATATATATATATAAACCCATCCTTCCATTGATGTCACGACGAGAGGTCATGATAATTCATCCAGATCAATTTTCCCATAACAGTATTTTACAAATCAATAGATATAATTAGCATTATAATCCCACTAATTATAAGTCATAGAAATCATCATGTTTTTCCCACATCCATTAACATCCCGTTAATCTGGGTAAATTATAACATTTCACTCACCTGAATAGTTCGGCCACTCATCTTCCCTTTCCTGGCCCATGCCCTTCCTTCATGGATAGACATGAACCGGTCCAGCGGTTCCCAATTGTCCCAAAGTTCCGTCCTACCATGTCCTACCCAGTCCTACCCATTGAGTATCTCCGGGTTGACCTTGAGAATCGAACCCCAAAAACCAGGCAGCCGTGGACATAAGTGGACATGGTCCAGTGACGGAGGCAGCCTTAAAAGTGCCACCTGAATCGTTCGGCCATTAATTTGGGGGATGATTTCCCTCAAAAAAACACATGATTCCAGGGTTCGGGAGAACAGGGTTCGGTCGTTATAATTTACCTAAATAAATGAACTTGTAACAAAACATGATGTGAACATCATTCCAGTAAATGAACATTCTGAGAATATCAATATCCATATACCATTAACATCCCAGAAAAACATCCCACAATATCCCGTGGCTATGGTTCAAAACCCTGCCGGCAATGCTCAGTCAATGCCCTGTCCCGTCCCCGCCTGCACAATAGACCCCACCTGACAGTTGGTGGTATACCTACCCGTCTGAAACATATGAGTTCGTCAGTTGGGATGATGACATTCCCAATATATGGAAAGTCATAATCCATTCATGTTCCAGTCACCACCAACCAGTAATTAATAGATGATAACGGATAATGGTAGGAAATGATAGGGAATTTTGTGGTATATAAATGGATATTCCATGGAATTGGGATATTCCGCTCATCATTGGATTCATCTCGAAAGCCGCTGCGAAACCTGAGCTGATTTTAGTGGGACTTTCATGGGACATGCCCATGAAATTGGAGGTTTATAGCTGGGAAAATCAACTATCATGTGGGTTTAATAGGTATACCCTCTGGTAAACTAACAGTTTGCTATTGAACATGACCCATTGAGTTCGTTGATTTACCTATTCAAGTGATGAAAAAATCCACAGTTATGTCAGTGTACCAGAGGGTTTTCATATCATGAAACGCCAACATCCTGCCCTGACCCCTGATCAGGTTGATCTTGAAGCGGTCGCCCCAAAGAATTACCCAACCTGGTTATGTCAACAGTTTGCTACTGAAAATGGCCATAGAAATAGTGAGTTTTCCCATTAAAAATTGTGATTTTCCATAGTTTTGTTGGTTTACCAAAGGGTAAATCTCTGTTTCCAGCCTCAGCTTGGGAAGATTCACTTTTCATGGGAATCTCCCATAGTGCACCGCTTTTTTTGGCCATATGTTCTGGTTAAATCCACCGCGAAATATCCATCGTCTTCTATTTCATACCAATTGCCATATTAGACCCTTTAAATACCCATATTTCATATCCATTGTATATACCCTCTGGTTATTCAACATAGCCATGGAAGCCATGGCCCATTAAAAATCCCATAGAAATAGATGATTTTCCCAGCTAGAAACCTCCATCTATGGTTGAGATTTTCCAGTTCGCTATGTTAGTCATAACCAGATGGTATCCCATGTCGATCCCACATGTTTGTTGGTTAGCCCAGTTAGCCCTATCTTTGCTCATCTTTTCCCAGTTTTTTTCCCATTGTTTTTTCCATTCAAAACCAATTTACAATCCCGTTAAATGCCATTTTAACCCCCTAAAATTTTCCATTATTGTAGTTACATCCCATTATACCCATTCTATCCGTTGGTATCCATTAAAATCATCCAACATTATTTTCATTGACCACCACCACGTCTATACATTTCAACCAATTCTATCACATTTCCATCCCCAATGTCTGTTAGTTAAACCCGGTTTACCCTCCCCAGCGAAGTTTGCCTCCATGTAGCTGGTGGATTGTCCATTGCCAAGTTTGATTACGGGTGGGTATATCCACTATTATCCCATAGACTCAATGTGAATTTCAGGATCCTAAACTGGAGGTACCTACCATGTGTAAGGCCTATATAAGAACTATGTAAGTGAATATCACCACAAAATATGGCCTTATATGGTACAGTACCTCCATTTTAGGATCCTGAAATTCCCATTGATAGATGAATATTCTTATCCCACTAATATCCAACTAACAAATAGCCGGCTAAATCATAATATTTCACTAACCTGAAATGTTGGGCCATCTGGGGATGATTTCGCTTATTAACCATGATTTCCAATGAGGTCCCAGTGAGGTCATTATAATTTACCCAGAACTATAGGGAATAGTGGGAATATGGGTATACTTTCTCCGAGATCAAATTCATGAGGGTAATAATAATATATGTTTTCTACTGGGATATGGTTTATTCTCATTTACTATCCATATTAAACATGATTAAACCATAAATTGCTACTTTTTTTACTATCTATATTATCTATATTAAACATTATTCAACCATAAATGGCTGTGTTTTTATTATCCATGTTTATAAACATGATTAAACCATAAATGGTTATTTTTTTTTTTACTATCCATGTTTATAAACATGATTAAACCATAAATGGCTATTTTTTTACTATCTATATTAAACATGATTAAACCATAAATGGCTATGTGTTTTTCCTATCCATGTTTATAAACATGATTAAACCATAAATGGCTATGTTTTTTTACTATCCATGCTTATAAACATGATTAAACCATAAATGGCTATGTTTTTTTTTACTATCCATGTTTATAAACATGATTAAACCATAAATGGCTATTTTTTTACTATCTATATTAAACATGATTAAACCATAAATGGCTATGTGTTTTTCCTATCCATGTTTATAAACATGATTAAACCATAAATGGCTATGTTTTTTTTTATTATCCATGCTTACAAACATGATTAAACCATAAATGGCTATGTTTTTTTTTACTATCCATGTTTATAAACATTATTAAACCATAAATGGCTAATTTTTCCCCACCAACATCTCCACATCATTCGCCTATAGAGACGTCCCTCCAACAGCGCCAGGGAGTGATCGTTGCCAAGCGCCACCGACGTCACTGATGCCTGCGGTTTGGAACAGCGCAAAGGTTTTTTGAAACACAGCACAATTGGGGGATTTAGCATGGTTAATAATGGTTAGTAATGGTTAATGGCAAAATTCAGTGCCAATCTTAGATAGCCTGCAAAAAAAATAAATTCTTAGCTGGTGAGTAGATAATCCCATTGATATCAAAAGACTAAAGGATTAAAGTACCCATCTAAGATTGACCTAGAATTGGGGATTTAGCATGGATTTATCATAATTTGACCAGCAGAAATTTGATTTTGACATGATTTAACGAGCAAAACCTAGATTTAACCAGTACACATGCTGATGTATGACCGGCACAAACTTGGAATTTCAATTTATCAACCATAGAATGTTTGAGAGTTTGGCCAAGCAAAAAAAGGGACTTAGAGCGGAGATGCAAGCTGCAAACAAATGAGATATTTGCTCAGCAAAGATGTTGGGAGTTTCAGCATCAAATTTGGAGTTCATCGCCAAACACAGGGTTGAACAACCCAAAACTGAACGGATAAACGATCAAACCCTCAGTGAACCCTGAAACTTATGGGTCTCATGGGAAAGGGTCAAATGCCTACAGTATTTGGTGGGGTGAAGGGGGAAAACATAGGAAAACAGCTAATATAAAATTGAGAGAACCTCACCTGGCAAATAGAGAATATTGGTTTTCGCCATTTTTGTATTCAACCCTCATGATTGGTGCTTGAATAATCATGTTACCCTCTGGTAAACAGCCACATAACTATGGAAAATCACCATTTTTGATGGGTAACCCCACTATTTCTGTGGCCAAGGGATTGTAAGAGGCGACCCCAAAATTTATTCATGGTTGATCATCAGTTCCGAACGTCATCATGGCCATAATTTGATGCGACAAATCTGTGTTTTGGGGACAAACCCACAGATCATCCATGCTTTTTGTATGTTTACCAGAGGGTAATATCAACCCAAAATCAACTATAAATCCATATTGCTCAACTGTAAATATGGATTTTTGTATCAACTATGAATCCATATTTCTCTTGGTTCAACCGCCACATCTGTTGGCGAAACCACAGATCATCTGGTTGGTGGTTTCAATCTACCCCTCTGAAAAATGGAGTGAAAGTCAGTTGGGATGATGACATTCCCAACTGAATGGAAAGTCATAAAATTCCATGGTTCCACACCACCAACCAGTCATCTTGATGGCAATACATATATATATATTATCCCATTCGAATCACTATATCCCACTATCTCCCTAGTGTTGGATATTTACAGTGATTACCATCCACCAAAATGATCATGGATAGAGAAACCCAATGGGGAGAGCCTAGGACATGATTTACATTCATGTTGGGTTTTCAATCTATGTATATCGTTGTAGATAGAGCATTTTCCTGGTCATTCAAAGTGAGTCTTGATCTATTTATCTGTGAGTGATGGCATTGTGATTTTGCTTCCGTGTGTCAGCCTCCTTCGCCTCCTTCGCCGCCTGCTCCTTTTCGAATTTTGTTTGCCACTCTGCGTATGAGAGCTTCAATCACGTTTCAACGAAAATTCATTTTGGCCACATCAGATTTTTGTTCTTCTCTGAATAATACAGTATCTCCATGAGATTGCACTGATTTTCACAACCTTGGGTGGAATGACAATTTTCTAGAGTTGAAGCGCGTAGAAAGCAACATCGAGACAGACCTTGCGTGGATCCTCATCTTCACATCTAGATGCCCATCGGCGAATGGATTGCTGAAGTCTAAATGGTTCGAAATTCACAAAAAAGCGACCATGAAACAACCATGAAATTACCGAAATTCCCATCCAAATGTGGATTTAATTTGCTTAAACTGGCTCCCTCCCCCCCAAAAAAAATAAGTGATTCCCCATATGGTGGATATACCGATAGGCAAAAATCACATGATTAAACAACAGGTTCCCCATTGGTGAAACCAATGTAGAGTGGATATAAGTTATTATGTTACCAATTAAAATTTGCCACCACTATATGTGCATACTTCATCCCAACGTTATCCACAAATTATATAATGATACTGGTTGGTCAATACGTATCCCTATTATGTGTTATCATCAAAAATAAATTGTAACACTGATAGCACCCCAAAAGCAATAGAATTTGGTGAAATGCACTTGAAATGATGATGAATTGAAACTTGTCAGCATCTTTTTGTTGGGGGTCACTGTAAGTAGGTTAATAACCATAATTTTCATCCAAACGTCAGAATTCTAACCATATATTTCATCAATGTTCAGTGAGTTTGTAACTATGTTCAATAGCTTTGATCCCTATTTAATCCAATTTCTGTGGGAAATTCCCATGGAAAATCATGAAAAACATCCCCTGTTCATCTTTTAGCTGTACTACAGTGATGACCATTTATTAGTTATAACTGGTTATAATTGGGATGATACATTCTATAAATGGGGTTTTGTTAGTAGTTATAACTGGTATTTCTGGCCATAACTGTAAACCATCTTTCAGACTCGCCATTTTTCCCCATCCAGATGACCGAATTCAATCCAACGAAACCATCCCCAGTATATCATTTGTATACAATATATATATATACCATATAACAACTGGTTGGTGGTTTCAACCGACCCCCCTGAATAAGTGGTTGGTTAATGGATAATAATGGTTAATAGTGGTTAATGATGGTTAATCATTGGTTAATTATATCTGGTTGTTGGTTTCAACCAACCCCTCTGAAAAATGATGGAGTTCGTCAATGGGAAGGATGACATCCCTTTTTTATTGTGGAAAATAATCCAAATGTATCCGAATGTTCCAAACCACCAACCAGAAACTAATGACAATGGGCATTTTTTGGGGACATTGTTTTGGGGCATATATCATCTGAATGTTCCCAATATATGGAAAAATAAAATCATCTACCCTACCTAAACTACCCCCCCCCTCCCCCCCCCTCAAAATAATTTCCAAAATTATTTTCAGGGGGTTGATAGTGTCTTCGATTGTTATACGAAACAACCCTCTTTAGGGTAAAATAATTTCTTACGATAGACCCCCCCCCTCCCATTCATCGACGGTGGTGAACCTTCGTAAAAATTATTTCAACCCCTGGGGAGTTAATTATTTTGCCCCCCTCCGGAGACTCCAATCTTTACATATGTATACTTTGGGACCCCCCCCCTACCCGACATGATCGCCTTCGCAGGTATACCGGGGATATTCCATCCCTTCAAGAAAAACGCGGGGGGGAGGACCAGGTTTTGGAATGTTTAAAGAAAACATCTTGTTGAATAATTTTCCTAAGCAGTGGGCCTACGGATGTGCATATTGGAATATGCGAGTTATAATCTAAGCCTTCAATATTCCCTGGAATAACTATGTTTTGAAATAATTTCATCTAAAATTTAAATGGTTGAACAAAAAAAGATTTAAAAAAAACTTGGGGATTCCCGCAAAATGATGTTCAACCATCATCTTCATCACTGGCTCTTTCCTACATATTTCCATGTTTTTCATACATCCCCACATTTCTCTCACATTCCCTTCATTTCCTTCCAAAGAACACTCGGTGGGAATGAGTGTGAAAGGGAAAGCATTCGGTGTTTATAGTTTTTTTTCAGCTGGCAGCTGCTCACTTTGATTTTTGAGGAGTGCAGGGTATCTCCAATACCCCTAGAATAATTTCTCCCCTTGGGAAATCCCACGGAATGGTATTCAACCTGGCCCTTTCCTGTAGTGATTTTCCTAACCTGTCATATTTCCCATTATTTCTCCCATATTCCCTTCATTTCCCTCCAAAGAACTCATTTTTGGGAGCGTTCGGTTTTGATAGGTTTTTCATTTGTTTCCAGTTTATGGGCGAGTTGGATGGTTCTGGCAGCTTCCCACTTTGATTTTTGGGAAGTGCAGGATATCTCCACTACCCCTAGAATAATTTCTTCTCTTGGGAAATCCCACAAAATAGTATTCAACCTGGCCCTTTCCTGTAGTGATTTTCATAACCTGTGATATTTCCTTTTTCTTCTTCCATATTCCCTTCATTTCCCACCAAAGAACTCTTTTTTGGGAAGCGTTCGGTTTTGATACGTTTTTCATTTGTTTCCAGTTTATGGGCGAGTTGGATGGTTCTGGCAGCTGCTCACTTTGATTTTTTAGGAGTGCAGGGTATCTCCAATACCTCTAAAATAATTTCTCCGCTTGGGAAATCCCACAAAATAGTATGCCTTTCCTGTAGTGATTTTCCTAACCTGTCATATTTCCTCTTATTTCTCCCATATTCCCTTCATTTCCCTCCAAAGAACTCTTTTTTGGGAAGCGTTCGGATTTTATAGATTGTTCAATTGTTTCCAGTTTATGGGCGAGTTGGATGGTTCTGGCAGCTGCTCACTTTGAATTTTGGGAAGTGCAAGGCATCTCCAATACCCTTAGAATAATTTCTCCTCTTGGAAAATCGCACAAAATGGTATTCAACTTAGCTCTTTGCTATAGTGGTTTTTCTAGCCTTTCATGTTTCTACCTCTTTCTCCCATATTCCCTTCATTTCCCTCCAAAGAACTCATTTTTGGGAAACGTTCGGTTTTGATAGGTTTTTCATTTTTTTCCAGTTTCTGGGCGAGTTGGATGGTTCCCCTAAAATAATTTCTCCCCGTGGGAAATACCACAAAATAGTATTCAACCTGGCCCTTTCCTGTAGTGATTTTCCTAACCTGTCATATTTCCCATTATTTCTCCCATATTCCCTTCATTTCCCTCCAACGAACTCTTTTTTGGGAAGCGTTCGGTTTTGATAGGTTTTTCATTTGTTTCCAGTTTATGGGCGAATTGGATGGTTCTGGCAGCTTCCCACTTTGATTTTTGAGGAATGCAGGGCATCTCCAAGATCCTTTGAATAATTTCTTAAAGAACGAGTTTGGTTTCGAGTTACAAGTTTTGATGCGTTCTTGCTGCAACTTAAGATTGAGGGGAGATTCTGACATGACTACCAGGGAGCACACATGAAACATGATGTTGAATTTATTTGCGTTGTAGGATTCGCAACGCATCAATCCTAAAAAAACAAAAAACCTAAAACATAATAAGCCACTTTTGCAAGTCCAACATTGCGCAAGATGGGATATCGCATTGTTCTACATCGTTTCCTCCGAAAGTTACAACACTGCCATCACTGCGAAGAAGTGCTGTGTGAACACAGCCTGCAGAAACTTGAGTGTACGACATTCCTTCATCCAAAGGTGGAATATGCCATCGGATCAAAACAAGGTCAAACACCAAAATTATTTTGAAATATTTTTTTTGCTGTGAGAGTGTTTTCGTCAAAATTATTTTGAGGGGGGGTAACCCATTAAATAATTTCCAACCAGAAATTATTTTGGTGATGGTTAGAGTCTATAAATCTATACATCCAACATGTTAGATTTTTGAAATTATTTTCAAAAAATTATTTTGGAGGGTAACCCCCCCCTGAAATAATTTCATTAAGGTAGGAGGGATATAAAATCCATGTTCCAAACCACCAACCAGATATCTCATTAACCACTATAAACCATCATTAACCATCATTAACCACTATTAACCACCATTAACCACTATAATAATAGATATACCAAGTATACGTCAGAATGAATAATATATATATATATAGATATTAACCATCACTATCCACCATTAACCACCATTAAACCAGTCGTTGCGCCGCGCGTTCTTTGGGGATCTCCCAAAACGACACCGCACCGGCGGTACGTCCGTGGAGGAGCCAAAGTCCACCTCGGTGGCCTCCGACCGAGACTTTTGGTGAAACATGCTGGTCATAAAAATGACATGGTTTTCAGAGAGGATTGAAAAAAAACACAAAAGACGACTCATATATACTAATAATAATAGTAATAATAATAATAGTTATTATATATATATATATTATATATATGTCCGGGAAAAGAAGATTTTGGAGCATTGTTGATTTGTTTTGAAGGACTAAAATAATGGTGATTATGTGGTGTAAATGAGATTGTAAAGGGATATAAAGGGATTATATTGTTTGAAACGATTTCACCAACCAAAATCGAAATCTCACCATAGTGGTTTTGAGCCCAAAAAAAAAATCAACCGTTCATCATGATGAATCCCCATGGTTGGCAACCATGGATACATAATAACGATTGAAACATCATGGATAGCAGTTAGATAAATCAGATAAATTATGAAAAATCTTCATAATTAGCTATCATCCATTGACTCCATTGACCGTTTTTATCCATGGAGAACCATTAATATCCCCTACTGAATTCTCCGATTCATCATGGAACAAATCCGCAGGGAACATCGACCCATTTGCTAAGCCCAGTTTTGCTGATCAAAATCCATTTGCAGCATAGAAAATACCCAATATGTGTTTGAATCGACAGTAAAACCTCCAAACTAATCACCAACCTACCATCATTTAACCATTGAATATATATATATATATATTATGTATATATATATATATACTGCCATACGGATGTTTGATGTTTGAGATATAACCCCCTCTATATGGGCGGGGGTTCGCTTGAACATGGGCCTTTGGGCTCGCTTGAACGTGGGCCACAGCGATGATCCAAGAATCAGATATGATATAGTCATCTGGGTAAATTATAATATATATATATATATATCTGGGTACTACTGGTATCATTATATTATATATACACATATTAACACTTATTATACATATATCTTGGTAAATTATAATATTTCACTAACCTGAATTAAGGCCATTTGGGGATGATCTCCCTTATTAACTATGATTCCAGTGAGGGAGAACAGAGAGGTCGCTATAATTTACCCAGAATCATCTTACTTGACCTTGTGTGCCCATGCCCCTGTGCCCCAATGTCCCCATAACCCTGCACCCTCTGACCCCCTGTCCTCTAAGTGTCAAGCCCTAAAGGTATGAGCTGTGTTGAGGAAGAGTGGTTGATGTGAACAGGCCCCAATTCCCCCATCTATGTCCCCATGTCCCCGCCCCGCCTGTCCCCTAAGTGTCAAAGCCTAAAGGTGTGAGTGGTGTCCATGTCTCCAAAGTGTGCTAAGCTATAATCATCAAGCAACCGTCATTTATCAACCACATCCCCATGTTTGATAGGCATTTTCAGTTATACCCCCTACTAATAATCGTTAATTAATACCAACTTTCGATGGTTAATCATCAACCGTTATTTCCCCATGATAACATCACTTATATTAATCCCATTTAATTATGTTAATCTGGTTGATGGTATACCTACCCCTCTGAAAAATATGAGTTCGTCAGTTGGGATGACGACATTCCCAACTATATGGAAAGTCATAATCCATTCATGTTCAAAACCACCAACCAGTAATCATTATATCTATTATATCTCCACTATATCACTATACAACCATCCTTGTTGACAAAATCCCAAAAATCCTCAACTTTATACCAGTTGCTTAGCAACCACCAACCAGATATTTGTTGATGGTATTGACAATTGCCGTTTATGGTTGATTTACCTAGTAAAAATGGTGGATCGTCCCATAGTTTTTGGTATGTTTACCAGAGGGTCATCCTATTTGTTGATGGGTAAATAAACTATTTCTATGGCAATTTTCAATAGCTATGTTTGACATAACCAGAGGGTAAATCCCATTCAATCCTAGCTGACGGTTTAATCCCCATTTCAGTGCATAAAATCAACCCACCACCGCGTTGCGGCGCCGTGGCACCTCTGGCCGCCCCGTGGCATCCTCATTGCGATCCTCTGAGTGAACGGCGGACGTTCATGGGTTCCAACCCAAAGGATGTAGGAAAACATGGCTGTTCATGATAGCTGATGATGCAGTTTTATGCAAAATGAATCAAAATGATAGGGATAATCATCTGGTTGGTGGTATACCTACCCCTCTGAAAAAATATGAGTTCGTCAGTAGGGATGACGACATTCCCAACTATATGGAAAGTCATAATCCATTCATGTTCCAAACCACCAACCAGTAATCATTATATCTCCACTATACCACCATCCTTGTTGATGGTTGATTAGCTGATGATGCGGTTTTGGGGATTAGATGGTTTTTATATATATATATATGCAAAATGATAGGGATTTGTTCATCATACCATGATGAGATCGTCCTCAAATCTTCATGGTGCGGGTTTTGGAAATCCGCTTAGGCCTCCACCGGGAATGGGGATCTGAACAAAAAAAACCGGGACTGGGATCTGAGATGTCCATCTTTCGGGATCTTTTTGGAAAGCTACTACCGTATACCGGTATAATTATCCATTAATACTAATGGTGATTAATGCTATATTCCTGGGTTAACCATGATTTCTCCGACCATACATGATACCCTCTGGTTATGACATTCACAGTTTGCCATGGAAAAACCATGGCTAGCCCCTTCAACTCTTGGGATCTTTTCGGATCTGGAAAACATCCACCGTTCGTCTTCGCGACGAAGCGAAGTAACAGCTGGTAGTTGAAGCGAAGACCGAACCGAACACAGCTGGTGGATATATGGTTAATAGTGGTTAATAGTGGTTAATAGTGGTTGATATATGGTTAATAATGGTTAATAATGGTTAATAATGGTGGATCAACTGGCTATGGATCAATACCTATGAAAATACAATTTAATAAAGGGGAATTAACATCCATTTTAACCCAGCTATGACTTGATGTGAACAGAAGGGGTACTATTGGTTTTGACACACTGCCATATGTTTATCACTATTGCATCCCCATAAAACTGTCAGTCTTGTTTGCCTAATCATTAAACCAATATCCATGAATGGTTGTCATTCATAATGTCAAATACCCAATGATACAATTTACATCTCCATCATGCAACCATAAACTGGTTAGTGATCTTCATATGTTTGATGGTGATAAGTTATACCCTTTAAATGATGGTTTAATCCCCAGTTTTGGCAATTAATCATCAACCAAGGCCACGATTTTGAAGCCACTGGCATATGCTTTTAGTCTTGAGATCCACTATAGAAATCTATGATGAAATAATTAGCAGCTTAGCATTTAGAATCATGAAAAAACATTGTTGATACCATGGTTCAATCTCCATTGATGACTTGCTTAAGTCTCAAGCATATGAAATTCATGTTTTTGGCCGCGAGTGAAAGGAGTTCCAGTTCTTGGCCGCTCAGCGGCATGTCCCAGTTCTCCAAGCGTTCCACTGCCGAAGGTGAAGAGCCTCGAGCGGAGAAGATCAGCAGTTGGTGAATTCAGTGGGTTTTCTATCAGTTATATTATCTGGTTGGTGGTTTCAAACCCTCTGAAAAATATTAGTCAGTTAATATCAGTTATATTCTGCATTATATATGTATTTATATATATAAGGGCATTCCCCCTGGATTTACATCCCATATCCAAAATTACATCCCATGATAATCACTGGTTGGTGGTATACCTACCCCTCTGAAAAATATGAGTTTGTCAAATGGGATGATGACATTCCCAATACATAGAAAAATAAAGAATGTTCCAAACCACCAACCAGTTATGCATTATACTATGCCATATACATCCATATACCCAACCAAAAAACAAAACATTAAGGTTGGTTCATGCTCATTGAATCACTCAAAAAACACGAGTTTCAGAGCTACTTGGAGTTGCTGCTTAGTCAACAGAATCGCAGTGAACAAAGCCATGCACCTACAAATATGTTTTTTCAGCGAGGAATCTCCGGATGATCATATATGAGTTACCCTCTGGCTATTTAACATAGCCATGGTATAGATGGCCCATTAGAAATAGATGATTTTCCCAGCGTTTGAACCCTCCATTTATGGTTAGGATTTTCCAGTTCGCAAACTGTTAGTCATAACCAGATGGTATAATATTATAATTATTGATGTATAATGGATATGGGTATACTTATTGATGTATAATTGATATTATGATATATGATAATGTTAATGGATCATGGATATTCTTATCATAACCATATGCTATTTTTCCAAAAATCTATGGATTTCCCGGTGGTTTTTCTGTTGGCCATTTTTTTATCCCATCACGGGCGGATAAATTGATCGAATTCCCCAAGGATCATCATCCGTAAAAACCATGTGAAACACAGTGCCCAGGCTATCTCATTTTTTGCATTTAAGTTCATTGCTTCAGATAACCATTTGATATATATATATATATATTCAAATACCTATGAAAGATGGTGATTCTCTAGTTTACCTATGAAAGATGGTGATACCCTCTGGTTATGTCAAAATAGCTATTGAAAATGGCCATAGAAATAGTGAGTTTTCCCAGCTACAAAATGGTGATTTTCCATAGTTATGTAACAGTTTACCAGAGGGTAACCATTTGATATATATTCATATATGATAATTTATATATCCACCATTGTTTCATTCAGATAAAGTTGAAACAAATAATCCTATCCCAAGTGCGTGCAAATCTCATTTACCCGGCCTGGTAAACATACAAAAAGCTATTGAAGCCATGGCCCAGTCGAAATAGTGAGTTTTCCCATTAACAATGGTGGGATTTTCCAGTTCGTTATGTAACAGTTTACCAGAGGGTAGTTATCCCATTAATCCTTTCCCAAGTTTACCCCTGGAGATCAATGGATCAGAAACAGCCTGGTACGCTGCTGTTCTTTCATCGAAGGCGATCCATCGTTGCGTCCTGGGGATCAAATTGAGAGTTTTCCATGGGATGTGAACAGGAAAATCATGGCTAGTGAAACAAAATGGGATGATCATGGGATGTTTTTTTGAGGTGATGGTTATGACTTTAGATGGGTAAAACATATTTAACATCCATGTTACCCTCTGGTAAACTAACATAACTATGGAAAATTACATTTGTTAATGGGAAAATCCACTATAAATGGTCATTTTCAATAGCTACGTTAAATTACCGGAGGGTATGGCTTTTTCGAATGGGGATTGGGGATATTTTCTGGAGACCACAGTTGCGAGTTTTTCTCGACCACCTTCGTCCCTCGTTTCACTGGACCTTGTTTTCTCAACGGGGATCCACAGCCCGTTGCAAATATGTGCTCCCAGTATGTCCCAATCATACGATGTCATACGGAATCAGTGGTAAATCATAACTGTCATAACATATCAGTCACCTGAAGAGTTGGGCCATTTTGGGATTCCCCAAAAAATTCTGGGTAAATTAGAATATTTCACGTTAACCTGAATAGTTCGGCCATGGCTGGGGATCATTTCCCCCAAAAAAAACCATGGATAACCCAGGCTTCGGGAGAACCGGGCTCCCTCGGTCGTGATGAAAAATTGACCCCTCGATCATCGTCAGTCCTTCGAGATCCATCCGGAGCCGGTGGAGTGCGGCTTCATGGCGGTCGATTTGGGATGCGATTGGGTTTCTGTGTAAACCTGTTGAATCACTACTCAATGGATTGGTTTGTTTGGGACAATCTTAACCGGAAACCATAGATTTTCCCATGAAGATCATGGGGCTTTCCTGTAAATTTTCCCTTAAACCAATCCAATGAACTACGGTATCCATAAATACTACGAATCCTAGATCTACGGGTTTCAGTCACATCGGGTTTCAGAGTGATAGAATTTCAGAACTCACGACTTAAGTCAGACTTAAGCCATCTTAGCCGCCTATAGCTGTAGACTGTAGTAGTCTTATTTTTCTACCTGATGTTTCATGGTTCCCTGTTTCGAAGCAGCATGGGACGATTTTTTTCGAGTACCGACGCCGAAGGATCCGACATATCCCGGATATGCCATAGATTCTGCATGAAGGATCTTGGGGACCCGTCCCAGTGCTTCTTTGGAAATCCAATTCCTGTCATTGTTGCTTATTATTGATCGATGATATCTGATCATTATTTCATATTATTTCCTTGTAATTCCCATAGTCACCGACGAAGAAAGGCTATTGCTGATTGGCATTTTGAGATGCCAGAGTTTGTGCCCAGTAAATCACCGGCACACAGCCAGTTCCGGTCTAAGGCCGGTCTTTCCGGCCCAAAAACATCAATGAGCGGCTGCATCAAACATGAGAGATACAGTGATGACCATTTATTCGTCATAACTGGTTATAACTGCGATTATACATTCTATAAATGGGGTGACTTCTTAGTAGTTATAACTGGTATTTTTGGCCATAACTGGTTTGTGGGTATCAAACAAGCATGGTCCAATGCTTCGCCGCGGTTCTGAAAATCGACTCCTAAATCCATTAGTTCATCATCATAATCCCTATCAAATGGCCTAAAAAAAATGGGAAAACACCCCGTTTTTTTTTTAACGACACACCCATCTACCATTCCCCAACTTGGATGAGGATTCCATCAGTCAAACAAAAGGGGATTCCAAAATCAGTGGCTCACCAATTCGGGTTACCCGAATTGGAAATTTGACATAGCTATGGATCATGTTCTTTGAATAGGTATGTCATCTGTAAATGGTCTAGTTTTGATAGCAAACTGTGAAAAAAAACAGATAGTGCTAAAGTATACCCTCTGGTAAACTAACATAACTATGGAAAATCACAATGTTTTATGGGAAAACTCACTATAAATGGCCATGTTCCATAGCTAGTTTGACATAACCAGAGGGTACTTACCATTTTGGGATGCTTTTGGACACCCCAGCGCTGACCCTTGTGAACGTTGACCAAAAACAACGATGGTTCCTTGAGCTTCCCAACGAGCATCAAAGATATCCCCATCTCTTGAGTTAAAACAACCCACAAAATCTGGTTGGTGGTATACCAACCCCTCTGAAAAAGATTAGTCAGTTGGGATGAAACATATTAGTCAGTTGAGTGGTTAATGGTTAATAGTGGTTAACCATTGGTTAATAGTGGTTAATAGTGGTTAATGATGGTTAATCATTGGCTAATAGCGGTTAATAGTGGTTAATCATTGGTTAAAAAACATGGCTGGTTGGTGGTTTGAACCTACCCCTCTGAAAAAGATGAAAGTCAGTTGGGATGATGATGACATTCCCAATTGAATGGAAAATACCATCTGGTTATTTAACATAGCCATGGAAAATCCCTTATAAATGGAGGGTTTAATGGGAAAATCATCTATAAGTGGGCCATTTTCCATGGCTATGTGTTAAATAACCAGAGGGTAATTCAAATGTTCCAAACCACCAAGCCACAAAATGCATCAAAATTCAAGGTTACATCCCACAGGTATCTGTCACAAAAAACCTCTACAGTAGCCGATCAACATTTAAGTATATTGTTTATGGTTCAATGGGTTCCTGGAAGCCGGAACTAAAAACCAGAAGGTATCAAAGCTATCCTCGTAAGTTGTCCCATGAAAATGGTCCTCAAAAGACAAAGCCAACGTCCTCATGTCAAGTTGATGGCATCATCCCGTTACCCTCTGGTAAACATACAAAAAACTATGGAAAGATCCACCATTTTTGATGGGAAAATCCACTATAAATGGCCATTTTCCATAGCTATGTTAAATTACCAGAGGGTATATCCCCATCATAGACCCTATCTGCTTATCCCAGCAAACTTGCCATAACTTGGGTCATCCAGTTTTTCTGTGCTTGCTGCCCTCCGGCTTATTATGGTAGTGTCCCAGAAAAATACTGGCTGTTTTTTGAACGGGGTCCCCAGCTCATGGATCACAATTTATCATTTGTGTAACCTCTCTATAACTAGCCAAATTGTGGATAATACTGTTATCATGCCTGGTAGTCCATGTTTTGATAATCTACCAACAAAGATATACCCTTTGGTAAACTAACAGTTTGCAAACTGGAAAATCACCATCTTTAAAAAGGGTAAATCAATCATACATGGTTTATTTTCCAGCTCGCAAACTGCAACAAATTACTAGAGGGTCAATCCAATACCATTCATATCCCATAATTATCCCATAATTATGCCATGTTGAAACCAGTTTTATACTATTAACCCCTATTAATCCCATTGTCAGTGGGTTTTCCATTTTCACTGACAATCACTATTATCATAATGTCCAGAATCACTATTAATACTATATTAATCATAGTCACTGATCAATCACTATTAATACCATTCATACTAAAATCATAATCACTATTAATCCCATTTTCAATATGTCCAGACTGTCCCATCCCCAGCGCTGAAAAGACGTGCCATGGCCAGACCGGTGGCCACAAAGAAGGCCAAGGCATGTGCAGCACTGCGCCGCGCCCTGCGCGGAAAAAGGCTGGATTTGATCATAAATGTATAGAATCAAATGGTTATGATTCTGATCAAATATATGCAGAATATTAAATAGAATATCATATAATCAGCCAAATATATCACATATAACCATATATATATATATAATCCCACATGTAGATATGCTCATCCTGGAATAGATAAAAATGGAATTTTCATAAATCCCTACTAAAATTGGAATATATTTGAACAGCGCATTCTATCTACTTCAGCACGATAATATATATATATATATATATATCATGTAATGGACATCCCTTGTGTACCGGGGTCAAAACATGGTATGTGGAATATGGGTCATCCATCTATTGGGAATCCCAATATCATGGGATAAATGGATTGATCTTCAATATATATATATATAATAGTTTGGATATTGGGTATATAATGGGTATGTATATATATATATATACCATATTGATGGGTATATACATGGTCATATTGGCTATATAATAGCTACTAGTATATATAATCATGGTTAAAAACAGGAAAACAAGCCATGGACCTTGGATCAATCCATAGTTCGCCAGCTCCATAGTTCTTGAGGTAAAAACCCTACAAAACAAGCCATGGCGAATGCTGAATATCCTGGTTAATAGTGGTTAATAATGGTTAATGATGGTTAATGATGGTTAATCATTGGTTAATTTTGGCTGGTTGGTGGTTTGAACCTACCCCTCTGAAAAGTAGTAGTCAGTTGGGATTATTATTCCAAAATCCCCGTCTGTACTCCAACGTGGGGTACAGTCCTAGAAAAAAATTGGTCTAAAATTATGACCCCTAACCTTTGAGAGATGTTTTAGAGCTTTAAATTCCTGGCTCCTAACCTCTGAAGCCGAAATCTCACTTCCAACCACCCTTTTGAATTTTCTTTGCTAATTTCCTGGTGCCCAACGTCCAACATCCAATAAATTTACCCCTCTGATATCCAAGTAAAAAAAATATTTCCTGGATGCTTGCGTTGGCAACATGCCATATCTTCACCCCCTCAATCTGATACGGAAAAACATGAATTCCTGGCACCTGACTTCCCGGCTGACAGCTCGCAGTTTTTCAGAGTCCACGGCTTCACGAGTGCGGTCCGGCAGATGCCCACGGCAATGCGCAACCCTTTTGCATGGACAAACTGTATTTTCAGCAAAAAAACATGTGTTTTTCAATTTGGGCGCGCGTTGACACAAAATTCTTGATTTCGTCCCATCATGTCCTATCTGTGGATGATTGGCCTGGTGATGCGACTTTTTTTCCTGTGGGGCCAACCTTTGAAGATCATCCGCAAGTATTCAGTCAAAAAAGGTCCAGCCCCTTGGATTTTATTTTTGACCCCTGCGCCTTGGCCTCTTGAAGTCACTTTTTTGGTTGGTGAAGGTGAACATATATGTTTGTACCCTTTTGCAATGTCATGTAAAGAATCATACCCCCTCAATTAATCATGGTACATTTTTTCCTGGGGTTGACATTTAGATACGTTCTAGTAAACTCCCATTTGATCCATCCACCTTCAAATTCCTGGCTACTAACCTTGGGAATTCTACAAACTTACCCGTTATCAGAGTCATTCATGATTGATTTCCTGATGCCTTACATACACAGACTGATAGATCAACCCCCCCTCAATCACAACAGGCAGAAATTGATTTCCTGTCACTGTACGTCAGGAAGCTTTCAGAAAAAAAAAATCTGGGCCTTTTTTGGTATGATATTTTATTCCTGGCCCCATATCATGCCCTGGGACCCTCACCCACTGTCTGCTAGATTTTTGGAAAATAGTGTTTTTTAAAAAGCGTACTGAACCCCCAGGAAAAAAAACTGGTAGTACAGAGGAGGGTATTCCAAATATATGGAAAAATCATTCATCACTTTGTTGGCCAAAGCCTTGGTGGATGTATTTTGTTCTTGACGCCCACCAGTTAGCTGCCAGGACACTGGTTGTCCAGTTTGCACCCCTCACCGAGTTGAGTTGACTGAGGAAGTACTTCTCCCCAAGTACTGAGTTTCCATGGTATTCTGCTATGAATCCGGAGAGATCTGCCTTCAGGGAAGCATGGGCTTCCAACTGACACTGCACTGCCTTCAATGATTTTTCTCAAACCCTGGCATTCAGCCCTTCCAAAAATGAGTTCGGTTCCACAATGGGGACCCTGGCTTCCACGAACACTACCTAATAACTCCCCCATAATTCACCCACCTGATTTTCCAAGGTCTTTGGGGGATGATTTCCAGCGGTGACATCGTTGTTTCATTCAGCGCTATTCACGGTAAAAAAACCTTAAGGTACAAAATTAAACAACCAATCCCATGGAATTCTGAATGTGAATCTAGTAATGGGACTCTAATATTCCAATCTAATATCCATGTCTACCAATGTCACATGTGACTCATTGCCATATCTGATTGCCATCTGAGTTAGCAAAGTTTAACCTCCGGGCACCGCATCGTCAACATGTGAACCACTGCATAATAAAAGCATATAAAAGCCATAAATGATCATTGAATAAAATTTCAGAATCAGTGAATAGTGATCCAGAATTCAGAATACTGGCCAACTGATCTTTAAATCTTTTACCAGTGCCAATACCCTCTGGTAATTTGACAGTTTGCTATTGAAAATGGTCATAGAAATAGTGAGTTTTCCCAGCTACAAAATGGTGATTTTCCATAGCTATGTTAGTTTACCAGAGGGTAATGTACAACTTGTGTTTTTAGAAATTCAAAACCTGATTCGCAGTCACCATTCAATTCGAAGCCAATTCAGCTAGTGAAGCCATCCATTTTCCGAGCGCTTTTTTCAACTCCAAAACCGACGAATTTGCCCGACCCGGCCTGGTAAACTAACACAATTTGCTATGGAAAGATCCACCATTTTGTAGCTGGGAAAACTCACTATAAATTGCCATTTTCAATAGCTTTTTGCATGTTTACCAGAGGGTATCACCATCTTTCATAGGTAAACTAGAAAATCACCATCTTTCATAGGTAAATCAACCATTTCGACTGGGCCATGGCTTCCAGTTCGCTTTTTGTGTTAGTTTACCAGGCCGGGTACCCAGGGTACCCAGGGTACCCAGGACAAGACCTGGGAAGCCTGGACTTCTCTGAGGTCAAGACATGTCCAATCCAATGCTCAGGAGCAAGTTGAAGTTTGCCTCACGTGGCTTGGCTTTGTCAAAAGGCTAAAAACAAATGGTTTTCTTGTTGCGGCTTATACAACTCAAATATCATATTAGATACATATCATATATATATATATCTATATCATAAACGTACATGTCTATATATATATATACATTATTATATATATATATATGTATGTATATATATATATATGCGTATATTATATGCTATACATATTAGTGTGTTTTCTTCCAGATAAATCATGCTATGCATCCCTTAAAACGCTGGCCTCATCTTCGAAGAGCGGCTGTCTGGGCACGAAAAACGGTTCGCAGGTCGCCGTGGGATCTTCGCCCACTTCGCCTGCGGCGAGCCGCCGCGACGACGAAGTAACCGCCACCGAGACACGAAAAACGTCGTGGCCAAACGTGCGGACCGAAACGTGTGGACAAAATGGTGCAGTTATGGCCAGAAATACCAGTTATAACTACTAAGAAAACCCCATTTATAGAATGAATAATCCCAGTTAAAACCAGTTATAACTAGTAAATGGTCATCACTGTGAAGAGCTGAGGAATCTTCGAAACCAGCAAAACTCTATGGAGAAAATGGTGTTTTTTTCACTTCAACAAACATGGCTGGTTTTGTGGTATACCTACCTACCCCTCTGAAAAGTGATGGACTGAAAGTCAGTTGGGATGATTTTCCATTCCCAACTGAATGGAAAGTCATAATCCATTCCATGGTTCCGAACCACCAACCAGATGGAGATGAAAAAATGTGAGTTATGATTTTTGGTGTGCAGTTGGGGTGACTGTCATGGGTATCACTATGGTAATAACCATTAATCACCTCCATAAGTTTGGATATAGGGCCCCCCCATAATTTGGTAATATATCCACCAAGTGGAACTGCACCCGCAGGTGGTTCCTATATCCTATGTATTAAGTGGGAATCAACATTTTCCATAGTGGGAATCAACTTATCCATTTGGTTTCCATATGTGAAAATGTTTCGAAAGCTGGAACATAGGAATCAACTTTGGTGAATACATGGACACGTGCAAAAGAAAGTAGCAACGATACTATGGTGAGAAATGTATATGTTACAACCAACCATTAGATTACCAACGGGCGAAATGACGGATGCGGACGGACGGTAGGTGAATTGGCTGAATAGCCTAGAAGTGGTAGGTGTGGATCCACCTTACATTCACACCATCATACAAATACATATATATATATACTCTGTATATATATATATATACATAACTTGTGGTATACTAAGCGGAAAAAAAGGAATAGCATGGCTGGTGTGGGCCGTACCAAATCACACATTAGTTGGTGCAGGGAGTCTCCAAATATTCGATGCTTGTGCCGTTTTTGTGTACCGCATCCAAACCACCCGAGGTGCCGTCATAGCTAACCAAATGACCACCAGCAGTGGTGTTTAGTGGCAATAGGGAACAGTGATGAAAGTATTGACACATCCTGGTTGCTGGTATACCTACCCCTCTGAAAAATATGAAAGTCAGTTGGGATGATGACATTCCCAATCTATGGAAAAATAATCCAAATGTTCCAAACCACCAACCAGTTAAAGTATTGAACATGTATTTACACATCTGATGCCAGAGTATGATGCGCTGGTAAATTTGACAAATCACTACAGTCACTAAAGAATTGAACTCTCCATCGAGTCGGTTCCAGTCGCTTTTCGGAGTAGCACCTTGCACTCTAGGAAAGTCCTGGCACGAGCGGATCAGCATGTGCTGTAAGCAGCGCTTGTTTGAGTTAAAGACGTCCAAGATCGGTGTAACAACTCCCCCAAAAAATAGACTTCAGTAAATTCCGACTAAAACACTGGTAATTTCCTTTCGGGATCTTCTTTGGTGTCACTATAATATGGCCCATGACATTTGGGAACATATCCAACAAATAAAACACATTTATAATCCCCAGAAAAAAAAATGTGTTTCCAAACTATGGATGCATCTAATAGTGAGCATGTCACCCTTTTCCCTGAAGGGAGATTGCATTTTGCTGATTTGAATTGATTTGAGACTTTGAACATGCCAGCAGTTCAGGGCTTTGTTGATCATATGCTAAGATTTTCCGCTAACCCTTATCAAAATGAGCCATGGGAAACACGCGATTCCTGATTAGTAACTGGGTTAAAAACAAAACAACAAAAAAACAACTTACAAATAATAATCCACATATAAGATCCCACAACTTATAATTGGATTATAATTCCCTGAGGATCCATGTCGTTAGATACACCAAAAATAGAAATGTAGTCAGAATACAGCTACGTCTCCGTTAACACTTGATTTTGGTTACATTTGCCGGAACCTGTCGGAAATCCATCGGATTTTGTCGGAAATCGAGAAAAACCGCAGGCATCCTCTATTTGTAAGATGCGCATGCGAGTTGATCATGGTCATATGCAGTTCAAAATCGTGACAAATCGTGATGAATGATCTTTTTTGCTACTTAAAATTATGACATTTGTCGGAAACACCGTGACAAAACGTGATAAACCGTGATCTGTTCAGGATTGACCGCTCATCTTCTAAGGGTAGCTGCCACTTTTCGCTTGTGCTCACAGCATTTTACGGTAAAATTATGGTTACCGCAAATGTTGCCAAATTTTGGCTACGGATGTCAAATAATGCCTACGGACGTCAAAAAACAAGGTTTACCGCAAATGTCAGCAAATAGACCCAACATTGGATCCACAGGGATTGGATTATATTTGGATTATATAACTTACATATACATATTAATTCGGATTATATTAAAAAAACATCCCAAATATAATCCACATATAATATCCAGCAATGATGCTTCAATTTCCGATCGGTATATGTTTGATAGTAAATCCGATAATTCCATTTAAATCCATTCAACAGACCATAAAATCTGGTCAAAAACCCATTGAAATCCAATAAATCTCACAATATCCCATGACAAAAATCCAATTCAAATCATAAATCCTACACAAAAAAACATATCAAATATTATTAAAAACCAATCAAATCCTAGTAAATCCCGTAAAATCCGGTAAAAATCCTGGTAAATCCCGTCAAATCCGGTAAAATTCCACAATTTTACAGACATGTCCATGGCTTTCCCGCAGCCGAAACGGCGGAAAGGCTCCGGATCTCCTCAGGAATGCGCCCCTGGCTGGATCCCTTGGCCACATTGCGCAGCGCCTGGGGGCTTCCCACAGGCATGCGTTTAACAAATCATGTTTATCTAGACACACACACATATATATATATATATACATACACACTATATACATTGATATATAATGTATATTGATGAAAATATGTATCCATATATCTATATTATACATACATGCTAGTATATATAAGTATTGGAGCGTTGATCAACCATATTTCATCTGGAAACAGCCAACCAGAACTCTTTTTAAGGAACTTTAGATTGATATCCCCGACAATGTATATGTGGGGTGCAGTTACACATATCTTAAACTTGGTTATTTCAACCACAAAAAATAAGGTCTTGCCATGAAACAGTAGGGGTTGACCAGCTAAACAGATGATGGGTTGACTACTCAAAAAAAACTGGTTTAACTTCAAACACCTAAAATCTCGTTTCACGTGATCAATAAATATCAGGTGGTGATACCGTTTGAAATAGTGATAACAAAATGGTTTCAGATCAAACATATATATATATATATACCATATACCCTCAATTGCTTCATTCAGCGTGACAAGGTACAACATCTCGGGTCAAACATATCGATTGATAGGGGAGAGAAATGTCAACGTTGAACTTGTGCTGAGACTATCAAGAATATCTGTTGTGTATATATAAAGCATTTGTTGATAGACACACCCAAATTGGACGTATTTTATGAAAATTCATAGGTCCTAGACAAACGGTTTGACAAACGGTTTGACTCGTTTTTTTTTTTTTTTCGGTTTGACTAAGCCCACATTATTAATCCTCTTCGTGAAGATTTTTCAGATGTTTTCAGGAACAGAGTGCCGTATCCATCCTTGATCTGCTTTCCGCCTTGGATTTCCGCTCTGAAACGAGTCAAGTCTTACCAGATCCCCATTTTGAAAAAGGCAAAATGGATCTCATTTCCCCTATATTCCATAGAATATGCCCTAAACATCTTCGGACAATATACTCCAATTTTCACAAGATAGTTTCTTCATCTCATTATGAGGTAGTAATCCCATGAATATTCCCATATCCACAGTGTTCCCGGCGTTTTTTCACTTCCCTGGGTCGATGTTCAACCCGTAGCTTTCGAATCATGAAGTTTCAGTTTCCCTTGAAATCCTCCATCAAGATTTTAAGGCATTCCCAAACCTGTATTTATATCCCATATCCAAAATTACATCCCCATGATAATCAGTATATAATCAGTATATCTCCACTATACCATCCTTGTTGGCAAAATCCTCAAATCCTCAACTTGAAAAACCGCTTGGTGAGCAACGGATTTCTCAGTCGTATAAACCCCAATCAACCCACAAAGGTTTAGCAGCTGCACAATTGGATGACTCATCATATAGCTGGTGATTATCCCAGTGTGCAGTACCATTTGGGTCATTTCATCCCCTTACTTTTCCATGTTGGTGAAATCCCATAAAAAACCAAGCATGTCCATTAATAATATCAATTCATATCCCTTGATATCCTATACTTATCCCCAAATATTCTGCAATTTTAGAACAAACCTATAAAACCATGTGATATTTTCATCAAACCTCCATATTCGGAAAGTTCTTCCCCAATCACATCCCCATTTTAGATGGTTTGAATCATGTTAAATCCAAACTTTTGAGGGTAGATAGCCATGTCAAACCTCAAATGAAACCATGGATATCATCATATTAATCTACCATAATCTACCATGAAACCTTCTTTTGAACCTTCACGTCGATGTGATGTTTGATTTTCCATAGAAAACCCATGGTTTTGGGGCATCAAATCATTCAAATCTCCATGGTTTTGTCTTTCGGCCTCGCGTGTGGAGACGTCCGAACAAAGATCCAAGGGTGACGAGCCGCGCTTGTTGTGCGCATGGGGGTTCCCCAAGGCCTTCCGATGGGCTGGTCATGGCTTTCGAAAAAAATCGGAGTTACCATCTGGTTATGACTAACATAGCCATGGTATAGATGGCCCATTTATAGATAATGTTCCCATTAAAACCTCCATTTATGGTTGCTATTTTCCATGGCTATGTTAGTCATAACCAGAGGGTACCCTTGGGTGTGGTTCTTAAATGGTGATTTAGTGGTAATTTAATGACGATTTCATGGGATTTACCCTCTGGTAAACTAACAGTTTGCTATTGAAAATTGCCCAGTCGAAATAGTTGATTTATGTTGATTTACCTATTGAAAGTGGTGGATCTTTCCATAGTTATGTAACAGTTTACCAGAGGGTACATGGTAATCTGGAATGGATTCTATGGGCTTTAATGCTTTAATGTGATTCCACGGAATACCCAAGGTGTTTCAACATACCAAAAAGATGTGGAAAACCCACGGTGTCCGTTTGGGAAAAATACCTGCGTTCATGGTGGGTTTTCCACATCTATGTTCAACGTTTACATGGAGGAACCAAGAGTCACGGGATTTTAATGGACATATCATGGGAATTTACTGGGATATAATCAATGGGAGATCTTCAGGAACCTAAAATGGAGGTACGTTAGTACCATATGTTTGGCCATATGTTGTTGGGATATTCCCTTACATAAGCCTAACAAATAGGCCTTATGTATGGAATCGGTACCTGCAATTGTTCTCGGTTCCAGTTAAATTCCCATTGATTATAGAATCTACCAATGATTAACCATCATTAACCATTATAAACCATATATTTTTGGCCTATGTAAGGCCAGTGATTTTCTTCCATTGCCAGGAAGGCATATTTTTAGGGATATGAATAGATCAATGGGAATGGGGATCTCACGGAGCTATGGAAAGATCCACCGTTTTGTAGCTGGGAAAATCCACTATTTCTATGGCCATTTTTTCAATAGCTATGTTAAATAACCAGGTTGGGTATCTGGGTAAAGATTTTTTTACCCATGAAAAATGGTGGATCTTTCCAAAGTTTTTGTATGTTTACCAGATGGTAATACCACAAAATTATCCCATCTGGGTAAATTATAATATTTGACTAACCTGAATAGTTCGGCCATTTGGGGATAATATATACCTCTAAAACAAAAACACGACATGATTTCCAGGGCTCGGTCGCAGGGCTCGGTCGTGCTGAAATTTACCCAGAAAAACACATGGATTTGTTATTGCAAATATCAGGATACCCTGTGGTAATTTAACATAGCTATTGAAAATGGCCATAGAAATGGTGGATTTTCCCAGCTACAAAATGGTGGATCTTTCCATAGCTATGTAACAAATAACCAGAGGGTATATCAGGACATCAAATGGGATCAACATTGGAAAAATTCAGGATTTCACCAACATGGTGGTACCATGGGACATGGGAGTCATGGTGGTACCATGGTACCTGGGGATTCTCGAGAAATTTGATCCCAAGGACTGGGCTATCGGATGGCTTTACGGTGGATATGATGATATGTCTAAGTGGGGTGGGAGACTAATCTAACTTACAGGGGGCATCAAATTCTGGCATGAAAATTGCAAACATGTAGATCTTACCACCACATAATGTTAGAACTATACAAGAAACAATGTTTTTTTGTCCAGCTGGCCCAGCAAAGTGATTAATTAACTTATTTAACCACGAAAAAACGGGGAGCTGTCCCTGCCAACTTGAGGAAACAAATCTGCAGCAGGGACCCTGCTCGGATTGGCGAATGGGTGGCCCAAGAATTGGGGGCTTCTTCAGGGGATCACTTTTGCCACTCCCATATGCTCCATGTATGGTATATTTACCTACAAAACTGGGTGATTTTGGACAAGGGCAAATGTTGGGATTCATATTCCAGCACCATGGTTCGCATATGGGTTACCAGAGTCTACCAGATGGTCTTGGGGGCATCTTCCCATGAAAAATGATGATTTTCCTTGGAGAAGGGGTTTCTGATCCCCAGCTTCTCCTTAGATCTCCTTAGTCTTCCTTAGCTCGCTTTGCAGCTGATCTGCTGCTCGAGCCCAGCCCTTTCTGAGCTTCTCCCGAGATCGAAAGACCCTGTTGATCTTTGCCAGTGGAAACAGCATCGAAATCAGACGAAATCTATCAACAAGAACGAAATCTATCAACGGTGAGATCACCAACGGATAGTTGGTCTTTACCCGAAATGGTAAACTGTTACATAACTATATATGGAAAATCACCATCTTTAATGGGAAAACTCACTATAAATGGCAATTTTCAATAGCAAACTGTCTGTTTACCAGGCCGGGTAACCGTAACCTTCGATGCCTTGTCAGGGATGTTCATGAGCTTCGACGAACGGATAGTTGGATCGAATCGTTGAAGCGGAGATGCACGACCCCTTCTGTTGAAAAACGTTGTGTGAAACCAATGAGTTGCCTCTTGACATAGCTTGATCGCTTCAAGACTGGTTGGTGGTAAACAAAAACTATCACCTTCGGAGAAACCAATGGGATTTTTTGCTGGATTTTTGTCCTGGGATTTTCACTTACATTTAATGGGATGTGAACATAGCGAAGTTATATCTGGTTGGTGGTTAAAAAACCATCTCGAAAAATCATGGAGTTCGTCAATGGGAAGGATGACATCCCATCTTTATGAAATGGTAAATGTTCCAAATGTTTGAAACCACCAACCAGATTATCTCATTAACCATTATTAACCACTATTAACCACCATTATCCACCATTAACCACTATTAACCAGCCATTCTTTAACCAGAAGAAGTCTGGCCAATGATCCACTTCCCCAAACCTTCAAAGTCCACCATGTTCAGTTCTCTCTGGTTGGATCCTCTGCATGGAACTGGCTACCCCTTCTGGTCAGTATCCAGTCGTTGTTCAATCTTTTGTCCACCTGTTTCCCTTTCCATCATGTAACATAAACATTGAAATATATTTTATCTTGCCGTATAAACAGTCAATTAACACACCAAAAGATAGGAAAAACTACAGGTCATACTTAGAACCCCATTTTTTTGATGGCTCGACAATGCTTATTAAATGACTACATATATATATATGAACATATATATATATATATATCATCATATATCTGGTTTATATTCCCTTCACCATTCATTCGATGCAAAAATTGACCCATCCAAGCCTGTAGTAGTGACAGAGTTAACTCTCGACCTCGGCGGCTCGGATGTCGAAAAGGAAATCTCACGAGGAAAACTCAGAAAGTTTGTTGTGTTGTGAGTACCCATAGGATCCATGGTGCTGGTATATATGCTAACATGAAGGGGGTATATTGATGGCAAATGTTAACATATATAGCATACATGGATCCTATGGGGTATAAATAACAATCGTCATCAAATGTCATCAAATAATAAACAAATACAAATACAAATAATGAGTATTGATGGTATTATAATTGAATAATGTTATAATTTAGTATTGATTTATTATTATGGATATTATATAATATACAAATAATCAAAAATAAATAACCATTATCATCAATAATTACAGTATACTCAAATTATATTGTTTTTTGTTGTTGTTATCCTTATTGTTATTTATAATCATAACTACTTTAGTATTATATAGTACTATTGTTCTTGTTTTACCACCGTTATCATTCATCTTATGAAATTGTACTCATTTGTGTTTCTTTTTCAAGATTAAAATATCTCGACATATGCTGGTTGTTTTTTTTTCAACCCCTCTAAAAAAATATGAGTTCGTCAGTTGGGATGATTATTCCAAATATATGGAAAAACATAAAATTCATGTTCCAAACCAACAACCAGATATCTCATTAACCATTATTAACCATTATTAACCACTATTAACCACTATTAACAACTATTAACCATATCTCATTCACCAGGTCATGTTCTTGAAGTGAGAAATGGTACCCCACCCATGGATGTCAGAAATCCATCCGTGGAACATGTCAGAAATCCATCACTGGGGAATGCATCTATTTACCCTTTGGTAAACTAACATAACTATGGAAAATCAATGAAAATCACCATTTTTAATGGGAAAACTCACTATTTCTATGGCCATTATAATAGTTTTTTGTATGTTTACCAGAGGGTATTGAAGGCAAATGCAACGCAGAAAAATAGGGATGGTTTGGGTGGAAACCTAAAAAAAAAGAGCATGAGGTTGAAATTTCTGCAAGACCAGAAGTGCAGCTACGGTTAGTAACCAATGGGTTTTTTTTGAAAGAAACACCGGAAGATTCATCCCTCCTTATCTGCTGGTTATTAACCACTATTAACCTTATCTGGGTCTTTTATAATGCCCCGCCCCAAATCCATTTGACCATTGGCCCGGTAGAGTCGATCCAGTTGGCTATTTCGAATGGCGAAGCCATGGCATCGTGCAGAAAAAACATCCTGAGTTGCTTAGCATATATGTAAGTACATGATATATATACCTATAACTTCCCTGTGTGCAGAATTTCTGCCGGTGACTTTGGTGCCTAGGAAAAACGCCGGGATGTGACAAGAAACGCCGTGAAATCATAATTTCTGCCGATGGGTAATCCCAGAAAATTCTAAAGTTGGTCCACAAGATTGAAACAAACGCCCGTGTCATGAAGCTATTTCATGATCAAGTTGGTTTGCCAACCTTGTGCCCAACAGCCCAACAGTGCTGGATCCTTAGTTCTTTTTACTGGCCACGTCGTCGTTTAAAGTCTTTAACTTCAAATTGGAGCTTGACTTTGTAGCTCGAGAGGATTGTCCTTTCCACATTCTTGAATGAAATCCGGCGACTCTGTCGAGCCACACGCCCTATAAAGTCCTCGGACATACTGTTGTCGAAGCATGCCGGGTTCAAAGTCCATTCACGGTTTTCCTGAAGAGAATCATCCAGTTCTGTTCTGAAGTGCATTGATGCATGCAACTTTGGCACCATCCCAAAGAAGGTCCAATTCTTTCTCAAACAATAGGCAGCCAGATGTGCGTAGCTAGCTCCAAATTGCTGCGATGCATTGCGTAAAAACTTCACACAAGAGCCACGCAGCCACAGACCATGCCCGTGGATGCCTTGCGAAAAAGAAAGCCCAGCTTTTGCACCCTTCACAATCCAAGAAAGCACCTGCTGGTTCTGAACAGACAAGCCAGCAGCATCAGACAGATGCAAGCGCGCCAAAAAGATTAGCCATTTCAAAAGTACAATGCTGTCAGATCCCTTACAGCCAAGCCAAGGGAAGGCTCCCTTGGACGCATGTAGGTTAAGAACTGTAAAGCCTCGCACACCATCAACACGCAAATTCTGCACGTTACAGAATAGCATTAGGTTCCCCCATGCGCGCTCTAAGCACTTGGCCATCGCATTGCTTTCACCTTGCACTGTAAAACCTCAGTATGTGAAAGGCTTCGGAAAACAAAACCAGATTGGCCCAATGCTTTGTTGGGTTTAAAGTTTAAAACATTGGGGATGGTAACAAGCAAACATTTGATTATGCTCAGGTTAGGAACATTCCATGTAGACGAGCAAGTAGATACAGGACCCGATGAAGTTCCGAAGTATGCCAAGCCTGTAGATGTGAAAAGCATCTCTCCGCAGAAATTTCGCAGGCCTAGCAGTATCAAACGGGTTGTTCTTCCAAGGTGGTTCCACTCTCCAAGGAACTGTGTTGAAACGAGTTGGGATCCATTCAGCATCAGCATTCACATTTTCAAACGGCACTCCAGGCATGCCAGCATCACACTCATGGCAACACGCGTGTTCTTTGGTTTCACCAACATTTTGATAGCTTCTTGTCAAAGATCCACTCTTGGCCATCCATTCCATGTCTAGTTTGAAACCAACGCAAGCAGGGTACCACTTCTCCTTGTCAAAGCCAGTCACCCCAGTAGCGCACAAAGTGCCCAAATCGGAGCACGCCCTTTCAAGCAGCGCCAGCAGCAAACCTTTGAAGTCTTTGTACTTTTTGGATGGGTATGCGAAGATAAGAAAATGCGTCAAATAACTGTTGTGCTTACTGTTGATGTGCTGAGCCAATGGGTCCCCAGGGTTGTCACCTCCAAACAGCTCTGAGGTCTCGCAGCAGCATTGGTTGGATTCGTTGGTCGATCGACTGTTCAGGCCCAGGACTGGCTGCATGGAAAAGATTTCTAAAGGTTGTTTTTTCTGGGTTCGGCCACCATCCCCATGCAGGGTTACTGGAACCGTTCTATCTAACCGGTCCCTACCATGCAGAAAAACTTCATGGTCAGGGTGCTCTTTTTCATAGCATCGCCAGAAAGTCTGGAGCAACTGTTGGGAATTTGCATCAGCAGACCCTCCAAGAAGTAGCCATGGTTCTTTCAGCAAAACAGTTTCGAATAGATCGGATGGTTTCAGGTATGGAATTGTCACAGTATGTGGCCCCTCCATGTGAACGAAGTCAGTGACAGGGATTCTCACTTCCAGGCCAAACTTCTGGACCAAGGCATTATGCAATCGCCTTGCCTTTCAGGGGGTGTTAAATCCAATGTAGAAATACCCCAGACTCCCATATAGGATACAGTTCCCAACAAAAAATCAATTAAGGAATGACAAAAATCAAGGTGATTAACATTAAGCCAATGTTGCATTCTTTACATTCACCCCGTATGACCGCATCGTGGCCCTTGCGAAGGATTTGCCATGTTCTTCAGCCAGCGCCCTGGTCTGATCCGCCACGGTTCGAGCAGGGGCCTAAGCTGATGAGGGCCAATGAGGTCTTGGGCATACACTTCTTTCGGGGCGAACCTCAAAAGTTAAAATCACAACAGTTGACTTGTTCACATGTTCAATGGGATATTTCTCTTGGGGATATATTGACTTGTTACAATAAAACTGGATACTTATCTCTGGGATACCTTCTTTAAATCTATGGGATGCTTATTTCATGAATGATCGACTTGCTGACATTTTAGATGGGATACTTATTTCAGGGATATACCGAAATTTTAATCTGGGATACTTGTAATCTTGAGGACATACCAATTACGCCAATGACATTTTTTTGGCAAGTAGCGCCATCAGCCACATTGCGAATGGCTTGACGTAGAACTGGGCCAGCTTCTTCATGTCGACCTGGCGTAATTTCAGGTTGCTGTGCAGTATTTCGGACAAAATTACATCTCAAACCTTTGCAAACTCAGGGGCAGCACATATATTTTTCCACTCTGCCAGACCCCTTCAAATGTTGGAACAACGATTTCATGGCAAGGCTATCTATTGAGGACGGCCTTCGCCAGGTATATTAACAATTGTTAACTGAAGATCACCAAAGGCCGGAGAAGGTACTAGACTGTGGGGCTGGTTCGCCAGTCCCACCAAACTTCTCAGCCACCCCATGTCGCAACTTTTGTGGTAAAAACCACACATGCAAACGCTAAGTATAGGCTAAGGTAAAACACAATATACTTAATATACTATAGGATACAATAAATGTTACTGTGATGGATTTCTATGACCTTCCAATGTTCTGATGAATAGAAAATCCAAGCCGTTGCAAATAGTAGATTTGTCCCCAGCGTTTGCAAGATCACTCATTCCTGCTCCTCCTTCACTCGGCGTGCTTGCTTATTCTTCTGCTTCAAATAGGCAATGTAAGGCCTCAGGAATGAATCAAATATAACCCATCATACAATGGAGCACCATATACCAGTTTGGTTCGGGAATGCTGGGGATCATATCATATCATATCACTCATGGTTCCGTTTGTCCACACGCCCCCATCCGCCCATAATCCCATGTTCCCAAGAAAACTGCTCAGCACCATGAGGCTGGGCCCGGCTTTGCAAGAGCAATGCTTCTCGGCACCTGAGAGGGGAGCTCGGGAGCATCATTAGACTGTTTTGGCACTAAAGCAACATTGGGGGTAATTTGGAATCCATCCCTCCCCGGGTCAAAAAAAATCAGGGAAACATGTTATTGAATGGCCGGTTCTCATGAGAATGCCAAACCTGGGAATAGGATTTTATGAAAACATTTCAAGTTTCAAGTAGTGTTTCAGGTTAAGATACTACTGGCAACACTTGATTGCACGTGCAATGCCATTGTAGCAGCCAAGGCACACCTTCTTAGCATCCGCGTAGAGGGATCGAAATTTGTCTTGCTGCCTCAAGTAAACAGCACCAACTCAAGTGGACGTTAAAGGGTCTCTATTAGTAGTGATATCTATTGGTATTCCTACTCTAGTCTGAAGGTGCCATGTTTTCGCATACAGGTTGGCAAACAGGTCTGGGGCTAATCTAATTTCAGACATGCTGCGCTGTACTGAAACCGTCGGCAATACCAGTGGAATTGCAATCGGCTATGCAATCTGCAGTCTTGACCATCTGTTCAGACAAGTTGGATGCTTTCTGGACAAGCCTGGGATGGGTGCATAGCCACGCCGGCGATATGTAAAGCATAGAACTTTGGGTAGGATTGTTTGGTAGGATTGTTTGGGTCCATCGGTATATATATATATTATATTATAATAGATTATATCCAATTGACAGAAAAGAAGGTAATTCTTGTCAGAAGCCAGGACGCAGTTTCAATGGTGGGGGTGGTTAAGGCCCTTTAGATAATATAATATAATATATATTAATATATATATATATATATATAGTTATGCCCATCCGGCAATATATAAATAAACCAAATTTACCATGCTTTTCAAAGCTTTTCATCCTACAGAAGCCAGGAAACGGTTTCATGGTTTGATTGTTGGGATCCATCATGTTCCCAAGATCATGCATCTTCAACTGCCACTTGCCAAGACAGGCTGCCACTTTCATAGCATAACAGCTTGGGAGACCATCGCTATCCATTTCAGGGAAAGAAATCAGCTTAAGACACTTGGCTTCCTCAGCCTGATTTTCCGCCTTCTCTGTGAGAGCCGCGGTTTCTGGTCAGGGTTTTGTCAGTCCAATTGACCCCAAAACACTCCAACAAAATGAAGTGAACCTTAAACAGGTTTTGAAATAGTACCCCTTAGCAGAATCTATCCCCAACACATCTCACCTGGGTCAAGCTGTTCCTGCTTGTGCTCCCATTCGCCAAGGCCCAAGTCATCGCTGATGTCACCGCTATTCGAGGACTCCGATTCCGCCCTGGTGGTGTCACGACGGCGTTTCCTGAGCAAGAAGAAAAGGGGCCCCCAAGTCTTTGATATGCCATGGGACATGTTTGGTTGGAGGTGGTGTCCAACATGAAAATTAATCCCAATATTATATAATATCTTAATATTCACACTCCCGATATACCGTACATGTTCATTGGTTAGCATATTTTGGTTTGGCATTTCCATCACAAGTTGAAGCAAGCACAGAATAGAAGGCATTACTGTGACTAAACTATAACTATATCATATTTGTTTGGTACCCATGCTTTACTGTAAATCCCAGACTCAACTTCTTGCCCTTCTCATTGTCCTGGACCCAGTATAACTTCACATCCTTCTCGTAGAGGTCCTGCCTCAGATTGGGCATTCAAGAGCTGTTTGAATTCAAAGTATAACTGTGTGATCGTGCATGCATGTATCACGACATACATGGCAACATTGCCAGCAATTACGTTGCTAGGCTTCCATATAGTGACCGTTTGTAAAACGTTGCAAGTTCTATAATGCCCAATGGGTTGATTGATTAATCCAAGACACCGGATCCATCCTTTCTTCTTCGCGCAAACTGCCTTGATACATTTGATTCTCTTCCTAGGCACGCAGACAGGGGTGATCCCAAGACCCGGGAAAATAGACGGGGGATCCTGGAGCACACTGCAGTTAAGAATTTGGAGCTAGTGGACAAACATTATAAGACAATCCACCTAATAAAAATACAATAGTATAGCTTGGGTTCTCTGGCAGCCCATCCGCAACCATGTCAGCTTCAGACTTGAACGCCCCCTCTGACCACATATCGGATTCTGAAATCTTCTCACGGATGCGCTTCAAGGTTTTCTTGACGAAGACATCCTGCTACAAGTGGTGGACTAATTAACTATATTGTTTTGGGGGATGCACCAAAAATTGAATATACAGCCAGCGAGTGTGTCAAACTAAAAAGCACTTGTGATCGATAGACCCCAAACATTTTCTTTTGAAATACTTTCCCTTAGTGATATCAAATGAATTCAAATAGGCCACCACCAACAGGCAATGTGAAACCATGTGAATTGGGTATTCCACCATGAATCAAATTATACATATTGTTTGGGGGTCCCCAGCCCAAAGTCCTTGTCGAAACCAGCATTTTGGAATTCCCGAAGCAATCTCTTTTGATCACCTGAATTCCACTCCTTAACAAGCTCCGCTGGTACCTTGAGGGTACCATCTGCCTTGGGTGCCATGAGCCGACCAATCCTCTTCCGAATGGAAGACTCTGAAAGTCCCGCCAAAACATTGGCAACATCCAGCGGGTCCTTTTCAATCTCACGCTTGTCAGGATCTGACTGCGATGCGAAAGAGAGGCAACGGGCAAGTGATTGGCCGGGAGGGTTGGCATCAACCTGCTTCACCCCACTGTCACTTGATGATGGTGTATATGGATCAACCTTCAGGGGTCTTGAGGGGATGGCATCATCAATTGAAATTAAAACCCATTTAAATTAAAACCCAATTCTAATAGGTCCCTCTCAATTAAACTCTAAGAATGCAAACCCAAAGAACAGCACCTGAGTTGCAGCTGCAATATCTTCTTCATTCCAGCCATCATCCCGAGAAGCACGCGCTGGGGTTGCAACTGGTTTCCCACAAGCTATGCGGCCCTTCAAGTCCTGAAAGGGATGAATTACATTGGGGTATTGTCTCAGATGCTTCAGGGTATATCGTGAAAAAATGCAAATACCTACTAATCCAAAATCAACCTGGGTCCTCTAAGCGAGCAAGTTCTGCTAGGAGCTGGTCTGTGTCCATGTTTTCATAGGAATGGGAAGCCATGATGCTTTCACCGTCCAATAGTGTCTCCGAGCTAAACACACGAGACTTGAATGAGATATTTAGCATGTTGCTTTGACCCAAAAATTGCTGACCGGCAAAAACTGCCGGAAACCCGGCTAAATCTGCCGGAAACCCGGCTAAATCCGCCGATGGAAAAATGATATTTTTCAAAAAAATAACCTAATGTTTGATCATTACTTTCATGATCAAATATTTGTAGAAATACTGGCCCATAGGTATACCTCACAGAATTCATGATCATGAAATGTCTGATCATGAAATGTCTGATCATGAAATGTCTGATCAGACATTTCATGATCAGACATTTCATGAGCAGACATTTCATTAATTTGATTTAATATTTATCAGACATTTCATGATCAAACATTTAATGATCAGACATTTCATGATCAGAACATTTCATGATATCATAGATTTCATGATCAGACATTTCATGATCAGAAAATTTCATGATATCATAGATTTCATGATCAGACATTTCATGATCAGAAAATTTCATGATATCATAGATTTCATGATCAGACATTTCATGATCATACATTTCATGATTAAACATTTTGTGAATTATCCACCATATTATATTATAATATACCCTGATCCCAAATCCACGCCAGCAGTTTCCAGTGCCGGGCCAGGTCCGAGGTGAGCATCAAAGCTCTGTGGGCAGGACTTCCCTCCATCCCTCAGGGATGCGGAGACGTTTGCTACCCCGGGCATATACTAAGACATCTCTAATGTCACTGCATTCACACCAGAGGTCGTCGAAGGTAGCTTCCCGGAACATCTCGATAAGAGTTTTTTCCATAGAAACCTCACATGGAAAAGGAACTTGGGAATGGTTGGTCCAGTCTACTTGATTTGAACATGATTTGAAAGAATAGTACGGGAAAAGGATGTTCCAGCATGGAAAAAAATTATACCGAGACACTGGTGGTAAAGCTTCATGATGTTTTTCCAGCTTAAAGTCAGGGAATAATCGAATCAAATTGCTTGCAAAGCGCCATGTATATTGCCTCAAAACTGAACAAGGATAAACAACAACATTTTGATTTGGGATACCAATGCATCCTTATCACAGCCCCCTTAACAAGCGCAAAAATAAAGCAAACACATTGCCATTTGAAACCAATTTACTGGGTACCCTTAAGGGCCCGTGTCCCTTGCCATTTCTTTTTCCCATTCTTGGTCCACCGCTTTGTTGTTTGAACGGTGGTGGCCCTTTCTGATGGCAACAGCCTACCCAGATCAAGCTCCCCGATGCGTGGTGATGTCGACCAGAACCACGTTCGTTTCCATGTGGCTGCAAGATGCTTTCGCATCCAAAAGCTGCATTTATATACCTTGGGCAAGCACAGTAGACAGGATAACCTATCACATTTGAGTTCTAATACAATATATTCTAATATTCTAAACTTCACCCAAAAGCCAACAAAATAGCACAAATCATTTTCTACTGGGCATTTACCAAAGCACACTAATCCCAAATGACTCTAGCAGTCGAATGAACCAACAGAATCGCTCATGCATGCCGATGAGGGAGTTTTGGGGATTCTCCATGCCAATCACCCCTCCAGCACATATCACCAGGACCATCAAGATAACGCTCCTCAGCAAGAATGCGGACGAAGGCAGGACCAAAATGGAATTTATTTCATGGGTAGAGGGGCAAAATCAAAATTGCAATTCAAATAGCTGAAAACTATACTGGTAGCAAAAGTTTGACAAAGCTTCCGAGAAAGAAGTTTGTTTGATTTTCGCACTGAAGGTATATTTTCATTCCCTTCCGGAACCAAAATGTCCCGGGACCCAGTTGCTCGATTGATGGGAACGAAGGATGAACAGCAAACTGCAAAGATAGCCACCAGGTCGTTGAACTTTGATCTCAAGATCAGCTTTACAGCTAAGATAAATCCAGCATTGGAATTTAAGTCGAGGGGGTTTCGTCGCCCAGTTCTCTTTGAAGATTGCTTTCCATAGTCCAAGTCAAACCCGTACGATACATATCCAACTTTTTGAGACAATTGGGCGATGCGCCCAACCCCAGCGAAATATTCGATCACCTGAACATCCTGCTTCACGGCAACATCTTGTGGATCCGGGTCCTCCATCCAAGAAATTAAGAGAACAAGAAGGATAATCACCTGAGCTGAGGTTTTTCCATGGAAGTATAGGGATCGAAGTTGAATTCCAGTAAGATACCAATTAATTATTTTGTCCTATAGACTGATGCCAAGGGGCTTTAGGAATTCTCATAGCAAACATCCTTCGGAAAAAGGTCTCCATGTCAAAGGGGCCCATGGCTAATCAAAGCCAACCGGGATCGGTCGGAACCGAATATGGACTATGGTTAATTGAGCCAATGTTCCTTCACCAGCAAAAGTGGACAGGCTGTGGATCAGTTCTTGAGTGCCATATTTGACTGTTTTTTTGGGATGGTCTTCAACATTTAAAAATGTCACACTCAAAAATTGACCCATCATGTTTTCAAATACCTTGGAAGATCACATCGATTTGGTTGGGTAAACCCGATAGTAAACTTGCCAGGTAAACCTGCTGGCCTGCATTCAGAGCCCAGGCCAAATTTCGCCAAGCCTATTTCTCCACGACGGAGGCCATACATCGCCTGTCAACAGGGGGTTGGATCGGAATCAGTTCTCTTGAAATTACGCATTGAGAAATACTACACCCACAAAATGAAAGATCGGTCTATTTCTCACAGGATATAGATTCCCAACAAATATGTTTGCACATGTATGCATTCTGAGTACTGTAACATGTTTACCATTTTTTGGTTTCAAGATGCCAAGTTACTTTCAATTTTCTCACGCCACAGCAGCACTCCAGACTGCTACAAAAGCAGAAATGATAGATTGCGCGAGCGATGCACTCACGATACCCCACATCATGCGCTTGTGTTGCACATGAAACCCCAGGCCAAAATATGCCAAAATAAGAATAATGTATGGCATGGCTTCGCATGCATATCCACAAAACCCAGCAGCAGCTTCAACATGAAACAACAAGTTGGAGTTATGAATTCTTGTCCAGTTTAATGGGGAGGTTGGAAGCGAAAGGGAAGCTGCAAAGTGCCAAAATGCCACGCTCAAACCTTTAGTCTTCCTTCATGTTCGCCATCACCATGTCAAGGAAGGCGGGGACACACTGAGCAGCCAAATCCTTATAGGTAGATGGGTCAGCCGATCGATCAGCATTGAAAACCTTCATCACCGCGTTCAGAAAAGGCTCCTCCCCCGAGCACCCGCAAATCACAAGAGTGTAGCATTGCAATCGGTTGAGGGTTTCCCCAAATAAATGGTTGAAATTTTGGAAAAAGTTTTGGGGAAGCAAAGGGCAAAACTTAACCCCAGTCCTCCCAAGCATAGCTTGATCCCCCTTCCGCTTGGATCCTTGGCATCACCATAGTCTTGAAGGTGCTCTGATTTGCCACCCATCGATCAGATGCCGGGCTCGTCTTGGGGCACGGGCGACGAGCAAACGAGGTGGTCGTCTTCTTGGGTTTTTCACCTTCAGGCTTCCCCTTCTTGGCCTTCTTGGGTTTTTTGTCCGTCTCAGGCATCTCAGGCTTCTCAGGCTTTTTGGCCTCAGGCTTTTCATCCTTTTTCTTCTTTCCTTCCTTCTCTTTGGGCCCATCCTCTTCCTTCTGGGTCTCATCCTCTACCCGCCTCCTTTTCCCCGCATGCCCTCCTTTGGAAGTTTCCTCATCCTCACCATTGCTTTCCTTATCCTCACCCTTGCTTTCCTCCTCATCATCCTTCGCCTCTGCCTTCTTCTCCTTTGGCTTTCCTTCTGCTTTCCCCTTCGCCTTCGCCTTCGCCTTCGCCTTGCTTTTTGCCTTCGCCTTCGCCTTCGCCTTTGCTCTGGGCTTCGGCTCCTCCTCCTTCTCTTCATCTTCTGTTTCCTCCTTCTCTTCATCTTCTGCTTCCTCCTCCTCTTCTGGTGGCTCCTTGTGAACCTGAGCCTTGCGACCTCTGCCACGGCCACGTCCACGTCCCCGTGGGCGACCTCGTCGAGAAGCAGGTCTTTTTCTGGGTTTTTCATCATCATCATCATCACCATCCTCGTCCCCAGCCCTATTGGCTTTCTTCATCTTGTATTGGTCAATCCTGGCGATGACTGGGGCAGGTTCATCCTCATCCTTCTCTCCAGCCTTCTTGTTCTTCTCCTGCTTGCGCAGCGTCTTCAGAATTTGATCTAAGGTCTGCCCTTCTTTCTGCATCTTCTCCAAGTATTGCACGAAAGATTCATTGGTTGTCTTCTCTCCAACGATCTGCACATCATCATCATCATCATTATCCACATTCTGCTCTGGGGTTGGCTTCTCAGTGTTCTTCTCCTTGTCAATCTTGTCGTCCTTCGGGTCCTCTTTCTTCGTCTCCTTCACCTCCTTGGGCTCCTTGGGCTCCTTGGGCTCCTTGGGCTCCTTGGGCTCCTTGGGCTCCTTGCCACCTGTCTCCTGAGCACCCCCCTTCATATCCTCACCCTTCTCAACCACCTTAACCTCCGCAGCCTCGTTAGCAGCAACCTTGTTCTCTCCTTCCTGCTTCTCCTCTAAGATCTTCTCTTCATGCATGTCCTCCTTCTTGTCAGAAGACTTCAGGTCAGGACCAGGAGATTCCAACTTTGTTGCGGCTACCACCCCCCCATCACCCTCACCTTCCTTCTCCGCGGCCTTCTTGTCACCATCGTTCTTCTTGTCACTTGCTTCTTCTTCATTCTCATTCTCCACTTCAACTTCTTCCTCCTCTGTATCCCCAAGCCGCAAGGTTTTGGCACGTAGTAGGGATCGGAATTGAGTATCATCAACTTCTTCCTTATCCTTCGGTCTCGGTGTCACACATAGCCGCCACTGCGACTCACAATCATACTCTGAGAGGGCAGCCTCTGGGTTGTATGGAAGAGTTGGGGACGTATCGGTTGCACACTGCAGCGGCTCCTGAAGGACCTCCAACTCTTTCTTCTTTGCCAAAAGCATCCTGGGCTTTTTGGTAAGGCGAAGTAGCAAAATGGATCAGGGAGTTTGTAACAAACCTATACCCCATACACCCCCGGGAACAAAGTAATATAAATGATATCAATCAACTCCGAGGTACTGAATCAATTCCTTTCTTTTCCGTTCATATTCATCGCTAGGAGAAGGAGTGGGCTCTGGCTTTGGTGCGGGCTTGGGCTCTTGCAGGTACTCCCCCTTGGGTTCTTCAACAGGTGTGGGCTCAGTGGTCTCCCCCTTGAACTCCGCTGTGGGCTCAGGTTCGTTTTCAAGGATAGCACAATACCCATCATCCCAAACCTGCCCATCAGAATCAATCAGGATGATTCCTTTCTCAGCCTGTTCCAGGGACTTGGTCTCCTCTGCCTTTTCCTTTGACTCATCTTCATCCGGGATCTCAATAACAGAACTCACACCTTTCCCACAATCCTTCTCACCCCCAGAAGCTGCAGCGGCCTTCTTTCGGCGATTCTCCTGGATCTCCTTCAGCTGGGCTTCCCAATGCTGGTAGAGGACGGTGAAGAACTCTTTCGCACCTTCAGCCTGGGAGTTAGGAAGTTGGAAAACCAAGCAGGGAAATTCCGTCGAAATAAACTACACAGGAAAATTATCTAGTATGTTGAAAAGCAAGGTTTAAGAAAGTTGAAGAACAATAGGCATTGCTTAAGAGACTCTTCGTGTAGGGCTCTGGTCCGGATCCCGTGCATCACAGCCCGACCTCCTCAGCGCGTAACTGAAAAGCTTCTTCATGGCCCAAGCATCATGGTGAATAGCTACTGCGTCACGCGGCATGGACAGCAAGTTGCGCAACCGCCACACCTTGGGGGGTCTAAAGTGTTCCATTGTATATACAAACTTGAAGCTGAAAACTAAGCTTTGTATTTACCCACCCTAGTAATAGTAAGTCCCCCTTTTTTGACATTGACCACGCCTGCGCTTTTAAGAAATTCACCGCTGGCGGCTTAACTACCTTGGTCTCTGCGCAATGGTGGTCTGCCACAATGCACATCACCTTGTGGTTCAAAGCGAGTGCGTCCAAGCTCATGACATTGACATGGTCCTTTGATTGCCAAACTATGATTCGGCCATGCTGCCTCAAAAGATCCCTGCAACAACGCGAGTCCTCCATCTTTGTAGCTAACCTGAAGTCAATGACTTTGCGCTTTTTTGAAACAGGTTCAGGCTTCGTAGGCTGAAGGCCCTTGTGCGCGGATTCATTCGTCGCAGCAGCAGCCATCGGCGAGTGGGATGTGCTGTCAAGAAAACACAAAGTAGTCACCCAATGTCACCCATATGGCCACATGGCATGTGCATGCACAATGTCATACTTGTCATATTGTCATGTAGCGCGTGGGCTTTAAGCCAAAATTCATTCCCAAATAAAGTGTTTGCACAGGATCCCACATTCTTTCCAATACACCATTGCCACCACCCGCAGCGGAACCCAGTGGCCCTGGCGCACCTGCAGGTGAGGCCATCATGACCACGAAGTGGCAGCAGCAACATGCAGAAACCGCTGTGAGAAGAGCCAAAAAGAAAGATGGGTTGGCAACTGGTGGGCCACATGTGATTTTCTTTTGGATCAAAGCATCATGTCAATCAGTTTGGGTCAAAATCCCAAAAATGCCGATAGATTCCAAGAAGTGCCGCTAAATCCCAAATCAGGATTTTTCTGAAAAGGCAAAAAAAATGCATGCCTACGAGGATCTAGGTATATATATATATATAAGGATGGGTCAAGACCTAGCAATTTTTGGGGTGAACATCAATACCAGGATTTGTCCAAGCCACGCCCCATCATGGCCGCCACATGGAGAGGCCTCGGCTCGACTCGGCTCGACTAACATGGGGGGGATATCATACCCATAGGATCCATGGTGCTGCTATATATGGTGCTCCATGGATCCCATCAATATACCCCCTTTATGTTAGCATATATACCAGCACCATGGATCCTATGGGATACTCATATGTCAATGGATTGGTTTAAGGAACATTTTACAGGAAAACCCCATAATCTTCATGGGAACATCGATGGTTTCCGGTGAAGATTTTCCCTTAAACCAATCCATTGAATATGATGATAAATCTGGGGTGGATTATGTGATTGCGATGAATCATTATATAATTTGTATAACCTTATTTCATCATCCCAGTGCTATGATGGTGAATGATAATCAATCATGAATCTGCACTATTATTCACATAGCAAAATATTGAAATAGATTTGGCATATTAAATACAAAACCAGAGAACATATTCAAAACTAATCCCAATCCTGAGCATGATAGATCAAGAGCAAATATCCAGTGGAAAAGGATTGTAATCGGTCACAAACACGGAATAAAACTATTAAATTTCATGAAATGGGTTGGGTTGGTTCCTCTGAGCAACTTGAAATAAGTAGAGTTCGGTTTCTGGGCAAAGTTGAACAGTTCACCAACATGAAATAAGCAACACACTGGGATGATTCATCGGTAGGAATTTTGCGAAACACCAATGGTTAGATTCTCTGAGCCGGCCCCAGGAATTTTAATAAAAGCGGGAACTTCACTGACTTGTCAAAACCCACATTCCTTAAACTGATGCGCTAAAATTACCTGTTAACGCCATTAAGAACCATGAAGAAGATCAGGCGCCCTTGCCTTGTCACGCCTTAAGCGTCCATCAGTTGACTTGAGAACGTCAGGTTGCCCTGCAAAATCCTTAATCGCTTCTTGCCTAACAGATCACTTGTACCCCTTTGAACAATATGTGTCGCAACTGCCCATGACATAGATCATCTGAGTTATCCTACTTTTCCCTAAAGACGTTCTTTCGACATATCCTCATGACTACCCATTGATTTTCAGCGTAACTTGGCTCACAAGAAAATACACCCCCTCAAAACAAAAATAAAATCTGGTTGGTGGTTTGAACCCCTCTGAAAAATATTCAAGTCAGTTGGGATGATGACATTCCCAATATATGGAAAGTCATAAAATTCATGTTCCAAACCACCAACCAGTAGATGTAAACAAACACAGAGCAGATGAACCATCCCCAAGCAAGCACATAAGTTTCATATCTTCATGGAGAAGCTTATGAATCTCTCAAACAAACGATTTTCAGCAACAACCCAAATGGGTTTTTCAGCAGAGAGGTTCCACCCAAATGTGGGAAGGTTTACCAGTCATTTCTAGTCTACTTTCTACACCATGGTTAAATTCCTGGTGCAAAATATGACCAGGGGAAGGGATTACCTATGAACCCCCCATCCAGTAGAGGATCACCCCCCCACAGTGGTCGCCACTTAGGGTAGATATACAGAAGCACTTGTGCCATAGCGGCAGGACTGTGTGTGCTTGCTCGGAGTTGCTCAGCAATCCACGCTTCTACGCCAGTGCCGTGGCGAGCCGCCACATTTGTAGTTTCACGGCCAAAAAAAAAGGGACAGATTTCCTCTGGTCGACTGACGCCAGAACCGAAGAATCGCATACCTTGTACCAGGTTCTGAGGTTCTGCATACCTGCTTTGGCAGATAGCTGTCTGGCTTGTCGTCCTTGAGGCCCAGTTCATCTGGGGTAAATTTACGACCAACCGACTGGAGCTGGGGAGGGAAGATTGTTGGCACGACAGGGGTGAGTTTGCCTTCTAAGCTAGACGATAAGCTCACGAAGCAGGATTCATGGGATCATCCGCCACAAGTAGACTAGTGATTATGATTTTTTTTTAGCGCGCGATGATTCCCATTTAACTAATATCCCATGATTCTTATGATGATATCATCAAAAATCCTATAGAGACAATGGATAAAAAACGATGACTTCAGTTAAATGAGATATAAGAAGATTATCCGGGGATTTGTTCATATCATCCTCTGGTAAACTAACAATTTGCGAACTGGAAAATCACTATCTTTATCGAAGGAAGTTTAGAAGTCAAACTTCCGACAATATGGACAGATGAAAAGCAGAGCAGGGCAGAGGCAGAGAGAAGAGAAAGATCGGAAGAGAGAAGATTAGAAGAAAGAAGAGTAAGAAGAAAGAAGATGCAGATGCGTGAAAAGGTAGGAAAGTCGCGAAACACTGTGTTTTTCCAATGATTTGGGGCTCCGGAGGGTCGAAAAGTAGGCTCGCTAAAGCGGCGGGTGCGGAGCCAGCTGGCCAGATGAGATGAAAAATTGCACGCCGTTGTGGCGCGAAGCACATTTGCAAGTCAAAACGTGCAAAACATGGTGCTCGGAGCACTTTTGGAAGTTGAGATGTTGAAAAAGTGCACGCCGTTGTGGCACGAAGCGTATTTCCAAGTCAAAATGCGCAAAACACACCAGGTGCGGACCACTTTTGGCACTTGAGATGTCGAAAAAGTGCACGCCGTTGTGGCGAAGCGCATTTCCAAGTCAAAATGTACAAAGCACACCAGGTGCGGACCACTTTTGGCACTTGAGATGTCGAAAAAGTGCACGCCGTTGTGGCGCGAAGCACATTTCCAAGTCAAAATGTTAAAAACACCATGGCTTCGGAACTCTTTTGGAGGTTCAGATGTCGAAAAAGTGCACGTCGTTGTGGCGCGAAGCACATTTGCAAGTCAAAATGTTAAAAAACATCATGGGTTCGGAACACTTTTGGAGGTTCAGATGTCGAAAAAGTGCACGCCGTTGTGGCGCGAAGCACATTTCGAAGTCAAAATGTTAAAAGCACCAGGGGTTCGGACCACTTTTGGAGGTTCAGATGTCGCTTCGCTTCGCTTCACTACACTACATTACACTACACTACACTCGACTACACTACAACTACAACTACACAACTACACAACTACACTCCACTACACTACAACTACAACTACACAACTACACAACTACACAACTACACAACTACACAACTACACTCCACTACACTCCACTACACTAGATTACACTACACTACCTTCCACTACACTTCACTACATTACATTACACTACACTACACTCCACTACAACTACAACTACAACTACAACTACACTACACTACACTCCACTACACTCCACTACACTCCCCTACACTAAATTACACTACACTACACTACACTCCACTACACTACACTACATTACACTACACTACACTACCTTCCACTACACTTCACTACATTACACTACACTCCACTACACTATAACTACAACTACAACTACACAACTACACTCCACTACACTCCACTACGCTAAATTACACTACACTACACTACATTACACTACACTACACTACATTACACTACACTACATTACACTACATTACGCTGAATGACACTGCACCACAGATAGACAGGTAGACAGATAGACAGATAGACAGATAGATAGATAGATAGATAAATAGATAGACAGACAAACAGGTAGACAGCTAGACAGATAGACAGATGAAAGAGAGAGAGAGAGAGAAAGAGAGGAGACGTCAAGCACCTTTCGGTCCATCAGTGGCTTCGCTCTGCCATCCGTGATTCACAACAACCAACCTCTCCTATAGGTTCCCTATTTTTGAAACTTCCGCCACCGCCTTGTGCGGTACTACTGGTATAGGTAAACCAACTATAAATCATCCATATTTATCATAGCAATCTCTTAGTTTACCTAGTTTGCCAGACGGTATTTCATTAGCATGTCATATTAATGTCCGGGTGCTATTAAAGAACCCCCCCCAAATACGTACGCCCATCCCGGGAAATATTAATAACCACACCCCAGTAATTCAGTATGCCGACCGATTTTTGACAGGTTGTTTTCCCGGTATTTCTCATTATTTAAACTTGTTGGTGGTTTCAACTCCTCTGAAAAATATGAAAGTCCGTTGGGATGATGACATTCCCAATATATGGAAAGTCATAAAATTCATGTTCCAAACCACCAACCAGTAATCATTATATCTCCACTATACCACCATCCTTGTTGACAAAATTCAGAAAAATCCTCAACTTTATACCTGTTGATTTGTGATTATGTCCCATATTATAGCTGATTTTCCAATGATTTATGCTAGTTTACCAGAGGGTATATACCTATTAAACTCATATTATAGCTGATTTTCCCATTAAAATCTGATTTTTTGATGATTTCCCAGGACTGGCAGAAACTTTCCATTTCCTCCGGTCCGGCCATCCGACGTCCAGCCAGCCGAATCCGCAGCATCCACGGGCAGCTGCCGTTTCAGGAGTTCCTCGCCGTTTTCAGTTCGGCGGAACGGCGCTTAAAACGGGTGGGATCTCATCCATTTTTTGGGGGTCAGTTGGAATCTAGACTTACTATATTCATTTGGGATTTTTTTGAGGTACCAGAATTTAACTATACTTACGCACTAAATCGAAAAAGCAAATAATGGATAGAGATAATGGAATCTTATCAAATTATGGCAAATATACTTATAAAAAATACTGTAGTAATATATACTTACTATAGTAATCATGGGGATACTTCTATACTTACTACACTATAGTATAGATAATTGGGATATTATGGGGATGGCCAAAACAACTTATTTGAGGTCTCTGAAATCCGAAGTGCATGGCACTACAACAAAAACATCAGGTATCAAACTACTAATCAAAGGGTTTATTTGGGTCTGAAAATACCGTGCAATAAAAAAAAAGTTTCTAATTTTCACTATCAAACCAACAATTGTTGGTGATATAATCATATTATAAATATATATAAATATTATATAAACCATTTTCAGCCATACCGATATGCTGATTGCATGAATCTAGCACGTCCATAATCACAATCGAAACCAACACAAAGTTGTTTTTTTTAAACGTTCAAATCCAACCACCATCATCACATGGTTAATTAAACATCCAACATTTCAAACAATTCCATTCTTGTTGGTACGTTTTGGTGTTTGTATGTGTTTGTGGATAGTGGTTGTTCATGGTTTCATATCCATTTCAATGGTTGAAAACACAAATGCATGAAAACAAACAAGTACCAATTTGGGTGTATCTGAAAATACGGCATCCCCAAATCTATTGGTTTTCCACTATTTTCGCGACTGAGAGTCGGATAAAGCCGCTATTTGGGGGGAATGCACGATTTTCAAACACACCCATCTGATTAAACACCAACAAAACACCAACATGCATCTTTGATCTGCTAGGGGGACTCCTCGTATCAATGATGGGCCCGTACAGGCTAGACAAAGGGGTCAATTCAGGAAAACTTCAAAAAACAGGTTGACCCTCTGTATAATTTTTGCATTAAAAACATGATGTGCAATCAATCATGTTCTGCTTGGTGGTTCCAACCCAGCGAAGAACATATCGGTCAATTCGGAAATAGAAAACAAACAACCAAACAATCGAATATAGACTATAAGGAACAATAAAATGGTAAGTGGATGGCACCGTGTTTTCATCATCAACCGTACATTAATCAAATTAATCAGCTATATAATCCCATGTTCCAACGTGTTTTCTCTTGGCCCCTTGGTGCCCAACCCCATTTCATGGTCCTGCACCATCAAGAAACTCCCGCTGCGACACGCCGCATGCAGCATGGTGGTGCCATTCCGATCGCGTGCCTCTGACATGCAATGGGTTGCAAGGGGTGATTGTTTGGGCAACTTTTATGAAGATGTTTGATGAATCGACAAATGTTCAAAAACCATAACCAAATTCATGATTTAGACAAAACCCCTGACATGTTCATGTTTTACGTTTGGGAGCTGCAACCCGCCAGCAAGTTGAATAAAATTAATGGTGAACATTCAAGGGTCAGAACTGTAATGTGGGAAAAATACCGTTGACAAAATCGCCTGCTTAAACCAAGATTTACGAAATTTTGGTTGGTTTCCCTGGACACGGCATGGTTAATTTCAGCGCTTGCAGAAAGTGAGTTTCCTGCCAGAATGTTGAAATATTTAGGGGAGCATTGTTCGTTGAAACTGCGTTTTCCTATAATAAACATGCATGGCATTTCTTTGGGGTCGCCGCTACACAAAGTCCCACCAAGAATTTGTGCTTGACATGATCGATGGTGCAGCCTCTAAAATGGCCACATGGGACACCTGAGCAAACAGATGGAGCAGGAGTTTGCAATGGCATTGAAAAGGTGGCAAGCACTTTGTGCTAACAATTGCATCCATATAGGTGCAAAAAAATGCCAAAACAAAACATGAGAAACTCTCAGGCCAAAGGCCCCAAGGCACTGAGTGCTGCATGACAAACTCGCAAGCCAGAGCAAGCACGGAGTGCTGCTTGACAAAACTCGCAGACCGGCGCCCGGAAACCCGGCCAGAAGCCGAAACCCGGCCAGAAGCTCCAATTCCAAAGCAATGAATGCAACCCGGGCAGGGGCCAAAGCACTGGGTGGTGCTTGCCAAACACTCAACCTGGCCAGAGGCCAAAGCATTGAGTGCTGCTTGACAAACTCGCAGGCCGGAGCCCGGAAACCCGGCCAGAGGCCAAAGCACTGAGTGCTGCTTGACAAACTCGCAGGCCGGAGCCCGAAAACCCGGCCAGAGGCCAAAGCACTGAGTGCTGCTTGACAAACTCGCAGGCCGGAGCCCGGAAACCCGGCCAGAGGCCAAAGCACTGAGTGCTGCTTGACAAACTCGCAGGCCGGAGCCCGAAAACCCGGCCAGAGGCCAAAGCACTGAGTGCTGCTTGAGAAACTCGCAGGCCGGAGCCCGGAAACCCGGCCAGAGGCCAAAGCGCTGAGTGCTGCTTGACAAACTCGCAGGCCGGAGCCCGAAAACCCGGCCAGAGGCCAAAGCACTGAGTGCTGCTTGACAAACTCGCAGGCCGGAGCCCGGAAACCCGGCCAAAGGCCAAAGCACTGAGTGCTGCTTGACAAACTCGCAGGCCGGAGCCCGAAAACCCGGCCAGAGGCCAAAGCACTGAGTGCTGCTTGACAAACTCGCAGGCCGGAGCCCGGAAACCCGGCCAGAGGCCAAAGCATTGAGTGCTGCTTGACAAACTCGCAGGCCGGAGCCCGAAAACCCGGCCAGAGGCCAAAGCACTGAGTGCTGCTTGACAAACTCGCAGGCCGGAGCCCGAAAACCCGGCCATAGGCCAAAGCACTGAGTGCTGCTTGACAAACTCGCAGGCCGGAGCCCGAAAACCCGGCCAGAGGCCAAAGCACTGAGTGCTGCTTGACAAACTCGCAGGCCGGAGCCCGAAAACCCGGCCACAGGCCAAAGCACGGAGTGCTGCTTGACAAAGTCACAGGCGGGAGCCCGAAAACCCGGCCAGAAGCCAAAGCACTGAGTGCTGCTTGACAAACTCGCAGGCCGGAGCCCGAAAACCCGGCCAGAGGCCAAAGCACTGAGTGCTGCTTGAGCAACTCGCAGGCCGGAGCCCGAAAACCCGGCCAGAGGCCAAAGCACTGAGTGCTGCTTGAGAAACTCGCAGGCCGGAGCCCGAAAACCCGGCCAAAGGCCAAAGCACTGAGTGCTGCTTGAGAAACTCGCAGGCCGGAGTCCGAAAACCCGGCCAAAGGCCAAAGCACTGAGTGCTGCTTGAGAAACTCGCAGGCCGGAGCCCGAAAACCCGGCCAAAGGCCAAAGCACTGAGTGCTGCTTGAGAAACTCGCAGGCCGGAGCCCGAAAACCCGGCCAAAGGCCAAAGCACTGAGTAGGAGTCGGGGTGCGACCAAGGAACGTACAATCGTGCTGTTTGCTGTTTGAGCTTGCTTGATGCATGACGCTATGTCTTGATGTATTGGAGATGACAAACAGGGCAATGTGCTTCAACAGTTTTGGTCCTATGTTACGTTTACCCCTTGTGACTGAAAATGAAGTCTTGACTTGCATGCAACCAAAAACTGTGACTTGCTTGGAGGTTCATCCTCACCCTATCATCCTCAAAGTCATTGGACGGGCCTGGAAACCTCGCAGGTGCGCGGTAGGTGGAATCAGGTCTGATCCCGTCTCTTTGTGTCATGCTTAAGGTCAAGGGCTGTCTGATGTTGTGCATCTGGATTCCAAAAACCTTCAAAGGCGTCTGCTTCAAGAAATTTGCTCGCACCACTTCGCCCTGGTGAAAGGCGGGTGATCCAACTTCCGGAGAACAATTGTTAGTAACCATAATTGTTAACCAATCATTAATAACCATCATAATTATTATTGCAACCATTGTTTTCATAATAATTATGGACAATTACCATGTTTAATGGATAAATCAACTACTGGTTGGTGGTTTCAACCTCTCTGAAAAATATTAGTCAGATTGGATCATCATCCCAACTAGTGGGGAAAATAAAATTCATGTTCCAAACCACCAACATTACCATGTTTAATGCCCATATGTTCCATGTATGGAATATGAATCCCAACATTTGCCCTAGTCCAAAATCACCCAGTTTTGTAGGTAAATATATAAATATACCAGCACCATGGTTCGCATATGGGATTGGTAAAGCAACTATTAAAACCATTAAATACATTCCACTAGGTTAATGTCCCTATTTAAAAAAAAGAAACTATTAATCACCCATCCATGGTACATAATCACCCATCATTATGCTTAGGTTTCAATGTCCCTATTAAAAAAATATATCATCCTACTAGGGACATTGAAATTCACTACAACTGCGATCGAATCTTTGCATCAAATCCTTTTTTTTTTCCGACGGGCCTGGTTGACGAAACCAAGTCGTCCATGAGTTGCTCTAACCCATCGGATCCATGTATGATATATATATATATATATAAAATAACATTTACCATCAATATACCCCAAATGTTAGCATATATACCAGCACCATGGATCCTGTGGGTAATTGTTTAGATGAAAAGCACCAAAAATCCACGGTTTGATCATAACGTTCTCTATCAAAATAGCCAAAATAGCCATAACTGGGGGGAAAAACACCCCGCATTTTCAGACACCACGTGGGTGTCTATGTCTGATTAGCACTTATCAATGCATTCCAAATAAGTCACCAGCCCATCTTGATCACGGAGCTAGAAAAAAAACGGTTGAAGTACATCTGCATTTGGCTAAACAAGCTTCTTTTTGTGGTTTAAAAACGCACCAATAATAGTGTCCTTATATATCCATCCAGTGGGTAAAGTCCCATCTGTGTTGGAATATCTCAGGTATACCCTCTGGAAATTTGTTACATAGCTACTGAAAATTGTCATTTTTAATAGGAAAACCATCTAGAAATGGGCTATTTTCCATAGCTATGTTAGTTTACCAGAGGGTAACACATTATAACAAAATCAAGACTAGACGGGTTCAATCCCCATCGGTGATTCAAGCTCCATTTCTTGTAGGTAAAAAAACTCCGTTACCCATGGCGAAGTGGTGATCCTGTCACCATGCCGTGGATGGTTGCGAAATCCTGCACCAGTTCAGTTGATAGCTGGGTTTTTCCCATTATTTATAGGGTTTCAACCATCCCAGGTGATGCAGGATTTCTTCCATCTGGGGGTGAAGCCAACCAGTCACAGACTCACAGACTCACAGACCACTTTCTCACTTCTCTCTTGCACATCTACCTACCAACCAGCCATGAAAACCAGTTGGTTTCGTCAGCAATCCTCAATCCTAGCTTCGATCATCTCATGAAAAAACATGTATTCCCCTCAAGCAAACCAACATAGTTATGGACATTTAGCAATTTATAGATGCTTTTGCTTTTAACATGAGGATTTTCCATAGCGTTAAATTACCGTCTGCAGATGGTGTTTAGATCTCCCCATCTTTGGTGGTGACCCAAGTTCGCCTCGACAACCCAAAGGATAAGAGTCATCTGAACAGTGTCAAGACAACGTACCCTCTGGTAAACTATGGAAAATGGACCATCTATAGATGGTTTACCTATTAAAAATTGTGATTTTCTATAGCTATGTTAAATATTGTTAAATTACCAGAGCGTATATCGGACTATCCCCCAAATACTGTTTGATTTCCATGGGCTTCCCAGCTCACGGGTTATGATAATTCATGACTAACAAAACACATTCTCTGCAACAAGAATCAACAGCAGTCATGAACAGTCGGTTTATGGAGGATTTTGACCATGGCTTCAAAACATTATCATACGGTTATGGCTCAAAACCCTGGTGCCCACACGGTACCAGAAGTCATAGCTTTTTTCCATGGGTGGCTATCCCCAAAATACGGTAAGTTCATGGGTTTTGACCCATTCCCAGGAAAATAACCTTCCAAGATTTGCCCAGTTACCCTCTGGTAAACATACAAAAAGCTATTGAAAATTGCCATTGAAATAGTCCATTTAAAATTGAGATTTTCCATAGTTATGTAACAGTTTACCAGAGGGTACTTGGATGTGCACCCCACATTTTGTGGCGGAAAAAAAACGTAACCCTCTAGATATCACTACTGCTGGGGCTATTCCAGATATAGCACGGCTATGTTATGCTTTTATCCACTTACTGGGCCCCGAGCACCCCAAGATGGAAATGGGCACTGTAAAGGTGAAAATTGCCAAGTGCTCCCTGAATCCACCCCACGTATTGCAGCGCGCGTGAATTAAGATAATCCCAAATATAATAATATATTATAGGTACATAGCTATACATTATCAATCATCAAATATAGTTGATAATCCCAATTATGGTTGGTTTAAGATATTTAAAGCAACAATATACCTATAACCACCCAAAACTAACCATCAACCAACCATAATTTAGCAACTACTGTACGTAATCACTTTTTTCATGGTTTCTAAATTATAACCCCTACACACAACTATCAAATCCCCAAACTAATCATCAACCAACAAGGGTTTACAGGGTTTAGCAACCATTAAATTCCATGTATATCCTCATTTAGTCCCATTTCCCTATTATATCTCAATATATCCATGGTTTATTTTAGCCCCCAAATCTATTTAACAAAACAATACAAAAACACCATTTTTTTTTGAATCCCAATGATACCATCTGGTTATTTAACATGTTGCCATGGAAAATCACCATTTTTAAGAACGGTAAACCATCTATTTCTATGGGCCATCTATACCATGGCGAACTGTTAAATAACCAGAGGATAACCATTATTATTAACAACTATTAACCACTATTCACCACTATTCACCACTATTCACCACTATAAAATGATGATATCCCAGTTTTTATCACGGCATTTCAGGCTGGTACCACTCGAAACGCCGCGCCTTGGGGTTGGAGCCTAAGATCATGAGCCATCGCAGCGCCACCAGATTCGAGGTGCCCGCAAACAACAGGCCCTCCAGGATGCCAGTGATGAGTTAGAAACTCATATATATATATATATGTTATATATGAGTTCATGGTATATACATATACTATAGTTATGGTATATATATATATACATATGTTTATTATCATATTATATATATATATATGAATGGTTATGAAAATGATGTACTATAGTTATCTATAGTTCATGGTATGTTATATCATATATACACCATCAACTACAATAGTTAATAGATGTTAATGGTCCCAAAGGTCCCAAAATCCCATTTTTTTGTATTTGGTGACGATATTTTTGGGTTTTCCTAAAATGGAGAATCCCCAATAGCTGGTTGGTTTATAATAGAAAATCCCATGTAGAAATGGATGATTTGGAGGTACCCCTATTTTAGGAAACCACTACATAATTCTATATATACCATGAACTGTAGATAACTATAACAATGGGACAACAATGGAATAACAATACAATAATGAATTGCGTTTGGTAATCCAACATTGCTGGCTGGAAAATCCAACAGAATTACATGGGCAGTTACATGTTTTCACATCATCTACACATGGGGGAATGTTCCATTGCCACTTAATGATCACCAGTTAATGGGCACTTTTTTGTTGATATGTGAATGGGCCTATTTCATGGAAATGTTGACCCATTCCCAGGAAAATAACCTTCCAAGATTTGCCCAGTTACCCTCTGGTAAACATACAAAAAGCTATTGAAGCCATGGCCCAGTCGAAATAGTGAGTTTTCCCAGCTACAAAATGGTGGATCTTTCCACATAAATCTCCATTTTCCCATGGTTTTCCCATGGTTTTCCCATGGTTTTCCCATGGTTTTCCCATGGTTTTCCCATCAAAAATGGTGGATCTTTCCATGGTTTTTTCTATGTTTACCAGGCCGGATCAAAACTGGACATCTCACAGGGATGGATTATCGAAAACAATCCATCATCCCCGGGGGCGATTACCATCGAAAAACCCACCATTTTGCTGGGAAAACCATGGGAAAACCCATGGGAAAATGGTGATTTATATGGACAGATCTACCATTTTGTAGCCGGGAAAATCAACGAACTATCCATGGCAACGTTCAAGTTCGCATTTTGTATGTTTACCAGAGGGTATAGTTCATCAAAAAGCTACGTTGGTATACAACCAACATCACGTCGTTGGGCTTAGTCGATATATCGATCTTGACATGGCAGAAACAAAACAAGACAATGGCATGAGGATGATGATGATTATTATTATTATGGTGATGACAGAAGAAGAAGAAGATGATGAGGAGGATGAGAATGGTGAGGATGAGTATAAGATTAAAAATAAAAACAGTTCCTGCATCATTTCAACTCAATTCAAAAAAAGAAAACAGATAAGTTCATAGTGTGACAGTCAGACCAATCAATAAAGGGAACTATCAAAAATAGACGTTTGAACAGTAAAACTCGTGTTTTTTTTTTTTCGATACAATGGATATAACCATTGATATTCATAGTTTTGTTTCATGATAGATCTACCACGTCACAAAAGTGTGTTGCACCACCTTGTATCCAACATTACAAACACCAGTAAACAAGGTATCGACCAGCTACATATATTTTGGGACCCTTGACATTTCTGTCAGAGTTCATTGATGTTCATTGTACCCTCTGGTAAACTAACATAACTATGGAAAATCACCATGTTCAATGGGAAAATCCACTATAAATGGCCATTTTCAATAGCTATGTATGTTTACCAGAGGGTACCCTCATGTATCCCATTCTACCATATTCTACCAGCATATTTGTTGGTTAACTCCATGTATCAATCCGATTGGTGAGCATGGGAAACAAAACAAAAACTGGTGCGGTTCACAACCCAATATTTATAGATAATTTCAATAAATTATGATGTATTGTTATATAAATATCACTAAATTATTGGTATTTTAAATATGTTCATTCCAAATCTTGTTTTAGTTAACTCCAAATTGGCATTTCAGCGTTGAACTTATCCGATTTAGAGAGGTCACCATTGATTTCTGCGTGGATTTATCCCATGACATCATGACGTCAACATCCATGAAACACCAGTACAATGGGAATGGAGGGGAATTAACCGATATCTAATGACCATGAATTTCCATCAAAAAGGCATGAAAAATAACTTTTAGACTCATTAAACAAACCATTCATATAATTAATATCCAATGAAACCAACGTTTGCTCCATCCACCCACTTACAAACAAAATAGTTCCCATTACAATCAGTCTGCCATACTGACTATTAATACTAGTAGAAAAGAACCATTACCCTCTGGTAAACTGTTACATAACTATGGAAAATCACCATTTTGTAGCTGTGTAAATCAACGATTTCTATGGCAATTTTCAATAGTTTTTTGTATGTTTACCAGAGGGTAAACATCCAATTTTCCTATGGTATTCCTATGGCTTTCCCATTAAAGCCTCCATTTTCCTATGGGTTTCATTAATGTTTGCACAGCAACCTCCGAAAATTCCCCAGACGTCATCTGTAATCCGAATATAATCCAGTATCGATGGTAACCCGGCATGAAGGGACCCCATCATATTCCGATCATATGGTTAATAGATGGTTAATATACTGTTGATAATGGTTGATATGATATATGGTTATTATACCGTTGATGATGGTTAATAATAACCGATCACATGGTTGCTTTTGTTGGATAACATTAACATCTGGTTGGGAATATGAGTGAAAGTCAGTTGGGATGATGACATTCCCAACTGAATGGAATATTAATGGTATTAAAGAATGGGATAATCATCATCTGGTTGGTGGAAGGATGACATCCCATATATGATGGAAAATAAAATTAATGTTCCGAACCACCAATCAGATATGTTCATTCTATCCAATTGAATCATCAATGTTCATTATCGTCTCATTAAAAATCCATGGAAAATTCCATTAACGTCTCCTTGTATCACCATTATCCCTAAATGCTGGCTGGGACGAACCTTGCGTCTCTCATGAAACCATTCCGAATTCTGGTGCGTTTTACGTAGGGAATGGATGGGAATGGGGGAATGGGATTATTATTCATTGATATTATTCATTTATATTATTCATTGATATTATTCATTGATATTATTTGATAGTTGATGTGGATCATTCCCTCATTCCCTACTATGCACCAGTAAGATTCATTCTTACCCTCTGGTAATTTAACGTAGCTATGGAAAATCACCATTTTTCATGGGGAAAACTCACTATAAATGGCAATTTTCAATAGTTATGTTAGTTTACCAGAGGTAACTAAAGTTAATTCCTATATGGTAAATCAGTCAGCATCATATTATCATTTCCAAGGGACCATCGGCAATTTATCAAGGGCGCTGATCGGGATACGAATTACTATAATAAATAATATGTCGTAGAGGATATAGGATATATTACATGAGTATAGGATAATATATGAGGATAATAGGACATAATATTACTAGGATAATATATGAGTATACTCTAGGATTATACTACTATAAAGAGGATCTATTATATCATGGACGCTAGATTATATCATAGATAATATATATATATATATTATTACTATGTTTATCATAGAGGATAATATCAGTACTAATCATGATACCCCATATTTTTTGGAAACTATACCATCCAGTAAATTAACATAGACCCTGGCAGGCATCGGGCTTGGAAGATTAGTTTCAACTCACAAATTACTCTTTTCAGGGTCAATGTTAGCATTTACCAAAGGCTAATAATCACATTAATTATATCACATTTACTTATAGGATAGAACCAGGATATATTGATGGATATTGATACTATATAAGCATCACATTTAGTTATAGGATATATTAAGGATATTAAATGGATAATCCAAACATTGCTTATTATTCCCAAATGAATGGTTTATTATTGTTTTAGCCACATTCATGAATATTACCCTCTGGTAATTTGGTACATAGCTATGGAAAATTGCCATTTAGTTCGTTGATTTACCCATTAAAGATGGTGATTTCGATATTTTTTTGTATGTTTACCAGAGGGTAAATGGACATATCACAGGGATTGTTCATCATCCCCAGGGCTTTCCCAACATATCGAAAAACCATGATTAACCATTATTTACCACTATTAACCGCTATTAACCACCATTATCCACTATTATCCACCACCAATTAATGGATATTAAATGATATATATACAGGTAAATTATAATAATTCACTAACCTGAATAGTTCGGCCGTTTGGGGATGATTTCCCTTACTAACAATGATATATACAATATATCTATATTTCTATATATCTCCCGTCATCTTCCCCAAGCCTCGCGGTCGCGCTGCGGCAACTCATGGAGCGTCTCCTGAAAGACCGCGCCCGCCGGGTCGCACCTCATCGGCCGTGGCGGTGAAACGCGTTGAAAACCTGGAGGCCTGGAGGGGAAAAAACTGGGGGATTTTATGGGATATACTAATGGTATGTTTAAAGCCTCTGGACTTTAATAATGGTATATTTATTATATGGGATATTATGGTATATTATGGTATATTATGGGATAATAATACTTTAATATACTAATGGTATATTATGGAGCTACGGGATACTAATGGTATATTATTGGATTATTATAATCCCTAATATTTTTTTTTTTTTTAATAGGGATAATAATGGGACTTTGTTTGGGGATTTTAGTGTGATAAACGGGGGAAATGCCCATGAAAATGGAGGTTTTATAGCTGGGAAAATTAACTATCATATGGGTTTAATAGGTATATACGTATATACCCTCTGGTAAACTGTTACAAAACACTATAGAAAGATCCACCATGTTTCATGGGAAAATGCACTATATATAAATGGTGCTGTTCCCATAGTTATGTAACAAATTACCAGAGGGTAAACTCCATATAATTCATCAATTCATCCTGGAATTCCCATTATGAGAAGGATGACATCCCTTTTTTATTATGGAAAATAATCCATTCATGTTTGAAACCACCAACCAGCCATAACTAATCCAGGAATTCCCATCAGGAGATAATGGTAATAATTTACCCAGATATATGGATATATATGGTTTGTGGTCATCCCACTATCATGAAGGATTCCGTTTTTTCAAATGGATTGTCTCTATGATTATCCATATGATATAGAAATACAATTATAGACAATATGTATGATTATCCATATCCATATGATAATGATAATCATAGGGATATCTCTAATATATGGATTGTGTATGGATTATCCCCATTACACCATATGAAAACCATGGTTACATATGGTTACATGCCATGTTTCACGATGGGATTTTGCCATGACCAGGTCCTGGAGTTGTCCTAGAGAAAACTGACCCATTTCACCTGGACGTTGTCCTTAAATTCGAGTGGAATTCCCGTCAAAGGACATAGTGCAGTTACATTCCCCCCCGGAAATTCATGGAAATTCCTTACTGAGGCGACATCTTGATCTTATATATGGGGAAAAAAGTCAGGAAAACTGGGGTAAGTTCATGATTCTAAGCAAATGTAGGCCTAAACACATGGACCACTTGGAAAACATGTGGTTTTTTGCTGAATGTTATCAACAAACAAGTGAGATGCCGGAAAAACATAATAGACTTTGTTGGCTTCACCCCCAAAACAATTGAAGAAACAGGAATCTAACATGATTTAAGCAGCAAAGAAATTGAGATGTGAGATGGGCAAATGGGAAGAAATATGGGATTCAGCAAGAACGAAATTCAAAGATATAATCATGCATGTTGTGAACAAACAAAATGACTTGCAATATCTTGGAAGCCCAATCATGCACAAATTTAAGCAGCAAAATTGGTGATGCAAAAACTCCTTGTGCCTGTAGAACAAAAACTCCCTGTTTATGATCTTGCATCTCGAATACCTTTAAAACCCTTTTATAGTTGAAAGGAGTTGGAAAAAACAATAAAACTCCATCATACACGTGCATAGCGTTGTGGGTCAGAGGAAAAAACAATGAAATACCAACATCTGGGGATGTCCTATCTTTTAGGTGTCCGAGTGTTGGTTGACATATCCCACTATATTCCAATCTATACCGTATAAAATTGGTGATTTACACCCAAATCTCTCTCTCTCTATCTCTCTCTCACCAAACCCATCAAAATACCATCACAAAATCCATGAAGACCCATTAGAATCCCATGAACATGTTATACCATTGAAATGAAGAAACAAATCCATTAGCAACCCATGAAAATCCCATAGAAAATCCCATTTTCACATCCCAGTAACGTCCTCTCAATCATTAAAGTTAATAAAATCTTAATCTTAATAAACTGCTAAAGGATATTGATAAAATCCCCATTCAAACCTCTCAGTAACATCCCATGAACATCCATTAAACTCCTATTAATTCTACTAGAATATAGGAAACCATGGTTTTACCATCAAATATAGGGGTTTCCTGTAAATTCTCCCATCATCCAATTCTATGAAAATAGATATTGTTTGATGATTTACCTATGAAACATGGCCATTGTCCATAGCATTTTCCGCAACCTCGGCCTGGGTGAGCCCGACTCAGGCTCTTCCGCCTCGCGACTCCTGCGATACGCAAAAGGCGTGCGATGTCGCGATGGAAACATCGGTGACGTTACATTGAAGATGATAAAAAAAACAACGATGGTAATATATATATATATGTATATATATATATCATATATCATTCAAATATATATATAATGGAATTTAAGTTCAACACTAGGAAAATCCATGGTTCCATTTAACTTTAACTAACCAACAAAAAGTTGGGAAGATCATGAGAGTTTCCCAGTTTCACGTCTAGAACCAAACGATGGGATGATTCCGTGGGATTTCATAGAGGTCATATGCTGGGAATATCATGGGCATATGCTGGGAAGGTGAGCAAACTCATTGGTGGTGAATAGTGGTTAATGATGGTTAATCATTGGTTAATCATTGGTTAATCATTGGTTAATTATGGCTGGTTGAACTCTAGGATATTTGATATATATTTGATATATGATACTGGTATTTACTGGTTGGTGGTTGACCTACCCCTCTGAAAAATATGAATATGAGTTCGTCAGTTGGGATGATGACATTCCCAATATATGGAAAAATAAAACATGTTCCAAACCACCAACCAGAAGATGTTGTTTTTTACAGTACCATCTACGGTGTATTTTGAAACATGTCCAAGACCTCACATACTTATATAATTATATATATATAATGTGCACATCATTTATATCATGCTCATTGCCTTACACTCTGAATATATCATAGTAACTGTGGAAAATCACCATTTTTAATTGGTAAATCCACTATTTCTATGGCCATGTTCAATAGCTTTTTGTATGTTTACCAGCGGGTATATATGGTTTGTGTTCATCCCACTATCATTGAGGATTCCTAGTTTCAGATTGATGACCGATTCCCCCACTGGGGATGAAAAATCCATGACATTGACCATGGCACAAATATACAACATTCAGTTATACCTCCGATAATCATCAAACATCTTGGGAAATCCATCATTTAGTTAGTTATACATACATATATATATGTATATATTTTTTTTTTTCCTAGCAAGAAAGCCCCAATTTAGTTCGGGGATTTTCAAGCTAGCCATGTTTCATGACACCGGAGCTATCCATGATTCTCCCATGATTTTCGGAGTTTCACATCAGTTTCACAATATTCCACGAGTATCCCATCACCCATCATCAAACCATATGATTTATGATGATGGGAGTATGATGGGAGAAATCACTTTCATATAAAAACGATTTAGTTTGACATAGTCAGTTTAACCATGTCAAACCATATCATCCCATGATTTATCCATCATTACCCATGATTAAAACAACCATATACACCCTGGTAAATTAACATAGACCCTGAAAATCACCAATGTTTAATGGAAACTAGTCTTCCAACCCCTATCTGCCAGGGTCTATGTTAATTTACCAGAGGGTAAAACTCACAAAGACCCGTCGCCAAAGGATGCCAAGACCGTTGTGAAAGAACTGAGCACCCAACAACTTCTCGAAGTGCAATCGGGCGCATTCATCTACGCAGGTCCTAAAGCGTCCGACGAAACGAGGCGCTCTGATGTTGTTGGAACGGGTGAAACAACACCCTCCCCCCCAAGCACTGCAAGAGGGGGATACGTTTATTATCTATTTATGTTTAGGATATATATATATATATATATATGTGTGTATGACTTAAACAATTGTTTTATGTTGTGTTTAAATCACATATGTATATATATATATATTGGATATATGAATTCATGGTTTACATACAGGTTACATGTTGGATTTATAAATCACCAAACTCAAATCTAGATATCATTATATATCATCTATTTACAATCCAACAAACAAGATGGATTTTAATATCTTTATCATGGCTTATGGGATATGAACAAACATGATATGGTATCATGTATGTATATAATATGGAATATAAACCAACCATATATATGATATAAAATTACACATATAGTGTATATTATAAATAATAAAAACAAATAAATCCGTCATATTGGCAATGTAATATTTGCAATGTGATATGTTCCATATTTGCGTACTGTGTTGGAATTGTGCTGCTACGAATATTATTGTATACGTACGTATATATGTATATATATATATATCGCCAATCACAGGCTTTGTACAGCATATCATACTGTAATGATGAAGATGATACGGCTGTGGGTCAAAATGTTTCATCCAAAGCCATTCAGAGTCCCTAAAAATATCTATAGAATCTATAATATATATATATATATCTTAATATCAATAATAATATCAGAGATATCACATATAACTCCCTGTTTTTTGAACATTCTTTGCATCGCCTAACACAGGGTCAAACCATTTTGACTGCCCAGAGGCTGTGGAGCACCACACACCACGCGATTGCCCATGCCTGGACATGGGGGCAACAAAAACAACAAATAGGGATGGTACAAGGTATACCACGTAACAAAAACCACATGTTTGGATGTAAAACATTGTTGATAACCATCTGGTTATGACTAACAGTTTGCCATGGAAAAATGGTGGATTTTTCCAAAGTTTTTTGTATGTTTACCAGAGGGTAATACCATATAATTATCCCATCTGGGTAAATTAGAATATTTCACGTTCTGAATAGTTCGGCCATGGCTGGGGATCATTTCCCCCCAAAAAAAACATGATAAACCAGGGTTCGGGAGAACAGGGCTCGGTCGTGATGAAATTTACCCAGATATATGGATATATATATATATATACGTATATATATATATATATGGTTTGTGGTCATCCCATCATTAAGGATTCCTATTTTCTAGATGGTTTACCGTTCTTAATAGCATGGTGATTTTCCAATTGTTAGTCATAAGCAGATGGTAGTTCATCTGAACTGAAACAGGTGGTTTTTTTAAGCGGCTGATCTTTCCATCGTCAGAAAAACAGGTTAACCCCCAATATCCGATGGTTTCTCATCTTTTATTCCCCATGAAACTGTTTTCATAAATGATATGGTTAATAGTGGTTAGGTTAATCATTGGTTAAAATATGAATATGAGTTCGTCAGTTGGGATGATTACATTCCCAATATATGGAAAGATAAAAAATGATCCAAACCACCAACCAGTTTTTGTTTGGCCAAGGCATTTGACAAAGCTCTGTAACCTTGACTTTATGAGACCATCGGAATGCATCGAAAAAGCGAGCTGATGTGTTCATGGAAATACCCACTCAATATTGTCCTTTCAAGAACAATGGGGTCAATTTGGTACATTACTTTTTGTACCTGATTATCATTTTAAAATTGTTCATCTACAGTTTTTGGTTGTCAAATGGGGGGAACCATCTATCAATTACCCTCCGGTAAATTAACATAGACCCTGACAGCCATCGGGCTTGTAAGACTGGTTTCCACTCAAAATTGTTTATTTTCAGGGTTGAACTGTCAATTTTTACTGGAGGGTATATACTATAGTTGTCTATAGTTCATGGTATATTACCCATAGGATCCATGATGCTGCTATATATAGTAACATGGATGGATCCCATCAATATACCCCAAATGTTAGCATATATACCAGCACCATGGATCCGTCATGGGATATACACATCAGAGGGTAACCATTTGGAAAAGTCCGTAGCCATGTCCGTACGATTCAGGCCCTGTTCGACATCCAAAAAAACCGGCCCCGTACGATTCGGGCCGGGCCTTGGGCGCTGAAAAATTGGGAAAATGGGGGCAGTTACCATTTTTCTTAGAATTGCGGTGCCATATAAAATTGGTTGGTGGTCTGCCTAGCCCTCTGAAACATATGAAAGTCAGATTGGATCATCATCCCAACTATTGGGAAAAATAAAAAATGCTCCAAACCACCAACCAGGAAATTATGTACACAATATAATAATACAACACTATAATACAATGTAACAATATAACAATATATAATAATATATACATGTTTTTTATAACAATATAATACAACATAATACAGTAGATAATTTTTAAGAATTGATTTGCCACATCAGCCCTTAGCCGGGCCCATGTTTAACATTAATGTCACAACTTTCTCCGGCCAAGTCTGGCCGAAATGATGAACCAGGGAGGTCACGATGTCATGTGGAATTTGTGACCTGATGAAACACCATTGGGCATGAATCCCCACATTTGATCACATAGTAAAAATTGCTACAGATAGAACCTAGAAATAGTATGATTCATATTCCCATAGCCATGGAAAATGGCCCATTTATAGATGGTTTACCTATGAAAAATGGTGATTTTCCATGGCTATGTTAAATAACCAAAGGGTAGCTGCTTTTACAATTTCTGAATCCGAAACGTCTCCGAAACGTCCAAAAAATCATTTCCAACTACCCGGCCTGGTGCATCTTCGGCCCACCATGGGTGGTTAAAAGACAGCTAATTTTGTGGAGATGTCTTTGGTTTCCTGCTTGATTAAAGTGATAAGAAAAACAACAACTGATATTGATCTTCTCAATTCTACTGTGGTTAGAAGATGTTAGAAGCATGTCATCCTATGTGTTCTTAAAAAAACACAGCAGAACATGGTTGTGTTTTTTCCCATTCGGAAACTCTGGGAACACATGGCAACAACTCGTGGGTGACTGCACAGGTTACGGGGTACACTGGAAGTGGGCTGTTCGTTTTCTGCGCGCTACGCCAGTCGTGACTTCCTGGCAACCACACAGGTTTGCTGCTGCAAATGGCCGCGGATGTCTCAGTTGCTATGTGATTCATAAATATTCATAATGTGTCAGTCGACGTTTTCTTGCACAACAAATTGGAGATCTTTCGCGGAGTTATCACAAGCTCATGACTCTCATGATTTAGTGTCTCATCATATCCCAGTTGTATACCCTCTGGTAATTTAACATAGCTATTGAACATGGCCATTTATAGTGGATTTACCCATTGAAAATTGTGATTTTCCATAGTTATGTTAGTTTACCAGAGGGTAATAGCTATCACTGTACGGTATCTGGTCCCATCTGGTAGTTCACCCGACCTGCCCCGGTTTATCCCGCTTTATCCACGTTGGTACATTTGACATAATGTCAACCCCGGATTAATAAACCATGGCCTATTAATTCGGGGGGTACTCCTCCAATAGTCACAATCTAATTCTTAAACGGTACCCTCCCAATTAAACAGCCCAGGGGTTTATTAATCCAGGGTTGACAATATATGGCATGGCTTTCTTAAAAGAACACATTTGAGTGTACTCAACATATGGCTAACTTGAGTGGGAAAATAGTCACCATGAAATGCTGGGGGTAGCCGGGTCGCCTCCTTTTTGACAAACCCATGTTGGAGGGTACCCTCTGGTAAACTAACATACAATGTGAGGCCCACAAGATAGCTAAGTTGGTTTATAACTCCAATAACTATGGTTTATGGTACTTATAACTATAGTTACTGGGGCTTATAAACCAACTTAGAACTGGGGGGGCCTCACATTGTATCTATGGAAAATCACAATTTTCAATGGGTGAATCCACTATAAATCACCATGTTCAATAGCAAACTGTTGACATAACCAGGTTGGGTATATTCATCAATATCTGTCAATATCCTATCACCCCACTATCATCAATAATGCTACAATAATACAACATATATAATCTGGTTGGTGGTTTTAACCATCTTGAAAAATATGAAAGTCAATGGGAAGGATGACATACCATATATTAAGGAAGATTAAATTCATGTTCCAAACCACCAACCAGATTAGGATTGAAATGTAGTTTCTTGGTAACAAATCCCAAAATACTACCAGAGGATACAAAAGGGTTCTTGATGATGAACCATCCCAATTATCCCATCAATATTACTGATACTATGGTACTATCATCCCAATAATACATGGTATAAAATCATCTCAACTGACAATTAAACCCCCAATGAATTTGACTCTGGAGGTAAACCCCAAAATGTTGCCAGTGAAAGTCACAGCATTTCTTTGTTACAAAGACTCATCTACATAATATGATTGACGAATAAGGTGAAGTGGTAGCTCAGTTCAATAAAGTTCACCAACCGTTGAATATTCATAATTAAGATTTAAAAACATTAAATATAGTTAACTATTATAGTTTCCCCACTAAGGTTCTGAATAGTCATTATAGATTCTTGAAGAAGTTTCCTTAACTATTGTCATTGATCACTATAGTTTAATGATCACAAAATAAACATAATGGCATCACTATTGTTCGGTTCTTTGAAGAGAAAAGTGATGCTTTCTGCAGGTTTTGTTTTGTACCAAGATAGGCATCCTGGTCAAACATAAGACGGTGCCGGGGGTTCCGAAAAAAAATGAGGGATCCCCAGTCGTCACCATGGGTTTCAATACTAAGTCGTGGTCGTGACCATGACTTGGATGATTTTTGAGGGGTACCACCATGACTTAGGAAATTGGGAAACCTCAATTTATTGCCACTTTCCAAGTTGTGACCCATTCCCCTTTGCTGTTTCTATTGCCATTGTTCTCATGGATTTTCTTGTCTGGGGCTCACGGTTGACAGCAACAGTAGTATCTGCATTATCTTATTGTTTGTAGCAGTCAATACTCACACAAGAACTACTGTTGGGCTCTCTGGCAACTCATCATTTTCCGTAAAATTGCCACAACTTGGAGGTCGAAACCCGTAAGTTAAAGACAAATCCAAAGGTATCCAAATATGATCTTGTTGTTTAATGTTGCTTATATCCCATCATATATCCATGAAATCCAATTAACAATCTCCATTGTGGATAGTTTAACCCTGGCGTAACACTACTAGAACCCATCTCTTTCTGATGCGTCTGCCCTCCAAACAACTAGACGACCTCCATAGATTTTTATGTCCAGCGTCAGCGACGGCCAGGTGGGATAGGAAGAATGACCACGGCGGTTGGGACGTTGCGGCCCTCACTGATAGGTATATGGATAGGATTGATGGTTCATGCAAGGATTGGTCCTTCCGAAAGATGGGTCTGGCATCCGTTTACTCATGGAAGGGCTTCAATTTTAATGGCTATGCGGCATAAGATATTATCACTTTGCTTGGTAACCCCTGGATATTTGATTTGATCAACTGAGTTTATTGATCCAGGGTTGACATGTCTTATCTAGGCAAACTAACTGGTGAAATTTACCATACATATTGATAAAACATGTTCGTGAATACCAAAAAATGATTCACATTGCCGCTAAGTAGAGTGTGCAATTCATCCAGATCTGACTATGCTTGTGAATCATGTGCTAACGGGATAGATATACTGGACATGTTGTTGTTTTTTTACCAACACTATCGGGCTCTCCATTCAATGGCCATTTCAGGAACCTAAATTGGAGGTACCTACCATATATAAGGCCTATTTGTTAGGCCTAAATTTCAGGGAATATCCCCGCAAAATGTGGCCAGAAATATGGTACTAACGTACCTCCATCTGTTGGATCCTAAAGATCTCCCATTGATTATTATATACCAATGATTAACCATCATTAACCACTATTAACCACTATTCACCACTATTAACCACTATTAACCACTATCAACCACTATAAACCACTATTAACCACTATTTTTCAGTCAGATGCCAGGAATTTTCCCGCCGTGGCCCCTTAGGAAACGCCCGGAATCGGCCCCGTAATCGGCTGGTTGAACATCTGCCCAGCGCCATTCTGCAACGCACAGTCCTCGGTGACTCGATGGCCATGGCCATGAAACATGTGAAAAATGCCAGCGTTGATCATCAGTTTCCCCTTGATTTTGTTGTTATCAAACTAAGAAAACCACGTTTTGGGACAAACAACATAAACAATGTATATATATGTGTATATTCATATGATAGAATATTCCCGTGCGACAGGCATATGATCATATGTGTATATATATATATATACGAATAGCATATGTGTATATATATATATATATATATGTGTGTCCCCATGTTCTTTCTCCCATTCGATCAGCCTTAAACTGGTTGATGTCATACACCATCATCCCTTTCTGCTGGTTGTTGTAGCCCCATCCAAACCGAAAAAGATCACCTTTATTTATATATATATATATATCCCTTTGGTTATGTAACATTGCTATGGAAAATGATCCATATATGGATGTTTCACCTATATTTACCTACTAAGAATTGCGTTTTTCCATGGCTATGTTAAATAACCAGAGGGTATATACAGGTACACGTGTCGATTAAAATCGCATTTAAAATTACCCATGAACTTCCAATTGAAGTCCCATTAGACTTCCATTTCCGGGTATACTCATGGATTTTCAAACACACCATAACACACCCATGTCAGATTGTTGATTGTATCCACATTAATATCTGCATGTGTCGCCATAAACGAGTAGATGATGAACACCCTTTTGTCCCTATTAGCCCTCTGGTTATTTAACGCAGCGACTGGAAAGTCACCATGCTTAATGGGTGAATCATCATCTTTATCATGGAACTACATCGGCCATCTATACCATAGCTAGGTAATAACTAATCAGAGGGTAATTTCAGTTACGAACCATCATCAACCGTCATTAACCCTTAACCTTGAGTTTCCCCATGGTTATTAACTGATTTATTCACCATAATAGCTATGTGTGCCCGCCAAGTGTGAGCCAAGTGTCCAATATGGAGGGATTGTATTGAAGTTCGCGTTCCCAGTCATCTGAAGTGTCCTCCCAGCAGCCAACGCCAACTCTGATGCAGCCAACCAGTGGAGATTTGGACGTGGAACATGTTCCCAACATAGCTGGAACATGATCCTGGGTAAATGATAATAATTCACTAACCTGAAATGTTGGGTCATTTGGGGATGATTTCCCTTGCTAACCATGATTCCAGGGTTCGGGAGAACAGGGCTCGGTCGTGATGAAATTTACCCAGATTATCCAATTACAGTCGTGATTCTCCAAGATGGGTATGGGTCAAAATTAGGTACCCCAAAATTATGGATGGTTAATACTAAACTAGACTAACATCTGTGGTTCCCTAGGTCTTCCATTTTGACCCACATCCAGATGTTACCAGAAGTTGAGATTCTCCGTTGCGTGGAAAATCGCTGGTGAACCAACAGAGTTTCATCAGCAACAGGTCTGTGGCCAGGTCAGAGGTCTGTTTCCAGCGGAGTAGCCCGTTTAAAGCCTGGTACCCTATAGGGTACCCCTAAATTGCCGGTTTATGGATGTTTATTGACCCAACTATGGTAATAATTATCTGGTTGGTGGTATACCTACCCCTCTGAACAAATATGAAAGTCAGTTGGGATGATGACATTCCCAATATATGGAAAAAAAACATGTTCCAAACCACCAACCAGTAATAATAATAATAATAACAATAATAATAAAAACAGAAACAATAATAATTAATAATAATAAGAATAGGTGTTGACCCGTCTCCATCTTTTCATCATGTTACCCTCATACCCCAGTGGTATAGCCATGGTATGTTTACCCCAATATGTTCGGTTATCACTTCACCCCTATGGATGCCTAATATGCCTATGTGAAATAGATCCACAAACAGTTCACTGTGCACTTCCAAGCAACATCAACTGGTTGGTGGTTTTAACCATCTTGAAAAATATGAGTCAGTCAATGGGAAGGATGACATCCCATATATTATGGAAAATAAGCCATTCATGTTCCAAACCACCAACCAGTCAAAGAGCTGGGGATTGATGGATGTTCATCCCCCCAAAAAAATTGGTTCCCAACGGGGGCAGCTTGATCCATCCCCGTATTTCAGCCTGAAGTTGGCCCACGATCGGTGACCCAGGAAGCTAAACGGATTTTCCAAGGCTTCAGCCAACGAATTGGTGGTGGAACTACCGGTTATAATCACCATTTTAATAGGTAAACCATCTATTTCTATGGGCCATCTATACCATGGCTATGTTAAATAACCAGAAGGTAAACCTATTGCATTTAGTGAAAAGAAATGCATATATTGAATATATTGGAATACCAACAACCTATCTTACACCAAAAACATATAGTGAATAGTGAATTGTTCTAGTTCATGGATAACATGATCATCCCCAACTATGTGTTCTTTTTTCAGGAGAGTTTGAGAACCTCTGAACAAATACTCAACCAAATGTGAGTTTCTGAAGTTTCCAAACTTGCCGAATGGTTGGCACATAAACAACGGGGACAGTGATGATAAACGACGGGTTTTATTGGGTCTCCAACATCTCTGGACCGATGGTTCAGATCCGTCCCCGGAAATAGTGCGAAAAATAGTGGGATCACTGGCTATGCAAAAGTGGAACGATTGATTGGAGGGACCGATTCCATATATTTTTGGCCTTTTGTTAAAGGCTATGTAAGGGAATTGTAAGGGAATATCCCCGGGAAATATGGCCTTATATGGTACAGTACCTCCATTTTAGGATCCTGAAGATCTCCCATTGATGGGATGCCATTTATAACTGAGCTCGCTATATGGTTACTGACCATTTTTTTTGGTTGGCGACCAAACAAACATTTTGTATCGCCACTTAATCTGATGGTGCACGGGTGGACAGCCCAAGATCGTACAGTAAATCCTCTACTTTCTGGCACACCCATTTGATGAAATCCCAATACTGGTGGGTGGTTTCAACCCCTCTGAAAAATATTAGTCAGTTGGGATGATTATTCCCAATATATGGAAAATAAAAAATGTTTGAAACCACCAACCAGAATATTTCTTGGTTAAATCCCGAGTTGGGATGTGGGTTTACACCCCAACCTAAAGTCAAGATCCAACCAAGATTTTACCCCCAAAATGATGTTACCTTCACAAGCTTCACAATTTTCAAGTCGTCTTCCGGACTCATATTGTTTTCTTCATTTTTCAATCCATGAAATCCATCATATTCCCCATCATCTTCTCAGTCCCATTGCAATCCATATATGTTTGTATATAAATCCATTAAATCCCAGTCCCTAACTATATCCTCATGATTCATCAGATCCATTAAAACCCAGTGGAAATTGTCTCCTCCATGAATTGGTGGTTTCCTGAAATGGGGATATCCCAAGCTTGCTGGATGGTTTATTTCATGGAAAATCCTATAAATGGAATGAACATTTAGGGTATCCCTATGACTTAGGAAACGACTATATACATATATATATAATTTATATTTATATAATGTCAACCCCGGATTAATACACCCTAGGCTGTTTAATTGGGACCAGTTCAGTAGCAATTTATTACTATTTGGGGGCAACCACCACAATTAATCAACCGGGGATTATTAATCCGGGGTTGACATTAATCTGATAACATGGATGAGACATGGTAAACATCTATTAAAATCATTAAAACCTATGGTTTTCGCTTTTCCCAGTTATAAACCATGGGTTTTCTCATGGTTTTCTCCATTTTCCCATGGCTTTCACCATGGTTTTTGGGGGGTACCCCCAGTGATTGCGCCTGCAGGTTGAGGACACCAACAGCACTGCCGGGCTCTGCAGGGATGCCACAGGGCAGCTCGCAGCAGCGGTATCTGCGCCATTCGAAAAAGCGGTGGGGTGAATGGGAGCGTTGAATGGTTAATTATGGGCCATTTTCCATAGCTATGTTAAATAATATATATATATAATGTATATATAATAGCTATGAAATGTATATATTATGTAATCATTACATTTTCCATTATATATATAATATATTCACTGTATATATAATGTAATGATATGGATAATCATCTGGTTGGTGGTTCAATTTCACCATCTTGAAAAATGATGGAGTGAAAGTCAATGGGAAGGATGACATCCCTTTCCTATTATGAAAAATAACATTCATGTTTGAAACCACCAACCAGATGATATGGGTGTGTCTGAACATGTGGCCAAAACAGTTAAACATGTCCATTTTCATGGGAACATGATGATAAATGTGGGTAAATTATATTATTTCACGTTCACCTGAATCTTGCGGCCACCAACTTCTTGCCGTCCCTGCCCACCCCCCGCTGACGCCAAGGGCGAACAGGTTCGAGTCCTTGCTGAAACGTAAATAAACTCTCGCACCAAGTTCCTGAAACCTCTGGCACGTTGACGTTGAAGTGCATCAACATCCCACTTGGATACCATCCTCTCAGGAACGGCAGCAGCAGCTACCATCTTCTTGATTGGTGGACATCCTCCATTGGGTCCAAGTTCATAACCCAAGACCAATTGCGATTTGTCTTGTTGATAGACCCAGCGTGGGGTTTTGAGATTTCCTTCAATGTCCCATCCACTTTACGGAGATAGCCATGACGGTCATGGATGCGATTTTCGCACCACTCATAGGACTGCCTGAATCTTGCGGCCATTTGGGGGTGATTCCCCTTATTAACCATGATTCCCAGTGAGGTCGAAGTGAGGTCTTTATAATTTACCCAGATAAATGGATGGTGAAATATCCTGGTTAATAGTGGTTAATAATGGTTAATGATGGTTAATGATGGTTAATCATTGGTTAACTATGGCTGGTTGGTGGTATACCTACCCCTCTGAAAAATATGATATAGTCAGTTGGGAATATTCTTCCCAACAAATGGGAAAATAAAGAATGTTCCAAACCACCAACCAGTATATATATATATATATCCGTATATATATATATATATATCCGTATATATATATATATATATCTGTATATTTAGGGAGATAAGCACCAGTTCAGCATTGATTCTTATCAATCAGCATCAAAACAACCACGAATCCCGGAAAAAACCACGTGGATTGGCTGAGATAAACCGGCGCCGGTGATCCGCAAATGATCATGTTTGTAATGTGGATAGATCACATATCAATACCTTACTGCTGCGTTTTACGTAGGGTTGCTGGATGGGTTGCTGGATGGGTTGGGAATGGGGTTGCTGGGGGTTGCTGGGATGATGAAATTACTAGTGATGAAATGGATCATTCCCGAAAATTCCCTGCGTTTAGCACCAGTAAGCATATCAATACATATCTGGTTGGTGGTATACCTACCCCTCTGAAAAATATGAAAGTCAATGTGAAGGATTATTCCCATATATTAGGGAAAATAAAGAATGTTCCAAACCACCAACCAGATATCATAGATAATGCCAGATAGATGATCATATTGCCAGATTTTTTAGGTCATCATCGCGGATAATCATTCCACTGCAGGGTGAATCAGCCACCCATATCCATCCAGCTGCCCAGCTGCCACCCATATCTGCTATATCTGATATGGCTATGTGGCCATGCAGTGGATCATGTGGCAGGGATACTACCAGATTATACCCTCCAGTAAATTAACATAGACCCTGGCAGATGGGGGTTGGAAGATTAGTTTCCACTAAAAATTGGTCATTTTCAGGGTCTATGTTTATTTACTGGAGGGTAATAGGATTACTTAGACCAACATCACTTTTTGGGGAGAATCGATGATGAATCATCTCTTGGAACAATAACACAAACGGGTACCCAAGTTTGGCTCATACCCACATGCTTTACTGATTCATTCTGATTTATTGATGGGCAGAACAACCTCCCCGCGTCGGTCTTCAAAAAATAGTTTGGCACAGGTGAGCGCCGTATACCCTCTGGTAAACATACAAAAAGCTATTGAAACCATGGCCATTTATATCATTAATAGTTGATTTACCCATGAAAAATGGTGGATCTTTCCATCGTTTTTTTCTAAAACGTTTACCAGAGGGTAAACCTCAATTTTCCTATGGTTTTCCTATGGTTTTCCCATGGTTTCCCCAGCTATAAACCACCATTTCCTATGGTTTTCCAGGGGTTTTCGGGTTTTCCTATGGTTTTCCCAGCTATAAACCACCATTTCCTATGGTTTTCCTAGGGTTTTCAACGGCTTACCAGGTAAATCAACGGCTTCCAAAGCCAAAATCCAGCTACCGTGCTACCGCGAAAAATTGGTCACCTGCCACACCTTTGTTGCAGTGCCCCAGCTTTGTTTGTGAAGCCATCTAACATCTAACTATCTAACGATCTTAGTTCCATATTTATATATCATATAAGTTCATATTTATAATATATAATAAACTATGATCTAGTTCCATAGATGTTCATATTTATAATATGTATATATATATATAATATACATATATTATATACATATATATATATATATATCTATAAATGTGTATGTCTATGTCTAACTAGACGTATAGTATATATATTATTTGTATATGCATATCTCTTCTGTGAGAACAAGGGAGGTCATTGGAGGGGCCCCCATCAAGTTGGTGCTACATTAAAACAAAAAAAACGCGACAACCGCCGAACAATCGCCGCCTGGGGCCGTAGCTGATGCCTCCCACCTCGAGATTTTGAGATTTCGAACGGCCGGATTTGCTAAAGAGAAATAAGAGGCTTCGTGTCGTTGATGATGATGATGATGATTACTGTATTATTATCATTAATTATGATGTTGATAACTGGTTCTTGACTGTGAGACTTGACTGTGAGACTTGCCAGTAGAACCTTCTGTGGTTTTTCAAACGGGATCCCGGACAACCCAATCGCCTCTAACAGTTCGATGTGAATTTTACACACCGTAAGTCCATGCAGATCATTTCCTTAGGGAAAGCCCACTTTTTTGTTAGGTTACAAACTTAGGGTATCCCATTTCAACATGGTGAACATCCGAGAACTGGTAGGGATACTCGGTTAGATCAACTTCGAAAACATTTTTTTTACATAGGAAATAATCATATATTTAGGTTAACATGTAAACCATATTATAGTAAACCATATTACATATATACATGTTTAACCATATATACACCTAATATATCCTAATATAAATCATATTATGTATAAAGAAAAACCCATATTTGTAAAGAGAAACATATCAAAACAGCCCAAAAGAGCTGTTTTAGTTTGGAGTTTAGATGAGTTTCCCCAATGTGAACCTTCCGCAGCTAGCTAGTACAGCTTAGCTATGAACATATCATGTATATTATATATATATATAACTGGTTGGTGGTATACCCACCCCTCTCAAAAATATGAGATCGTCAGTTGGGATTATGACATTCCCAATATATGGAAAAATAATCCAAATGTTCCAAACCACCAACCAGATTAACCCAGCTTTGCAACCCAACAGCGGGTTCCAGTGTTCCAAGGTTGCACTGTTATCGGATTAGGTTCCAAGGCTTTGCAGGGTTCCAAGATTCCGCAGTTGCAAGTTTCCAGGATTGCAAGGTTGCAGAGCTCTCCAAGGTTCCAGAGTTCTAGATTACCAGGGTTCTGGGGTTCCAGGTTTCCAGAGTTTAAGGTTCCAAGCATCAGGGATGGTTCCAGACTTGTAAGGGTCTTGTCTTGGTTCGTCAACAACAATACAAAGCAAAGGCAAAACACAATAGAGTTGTTTCAGTTTGTAGAAAATAGAGTATGATCAGAGTAGAGCGTCAACTCTACAGTTTCACAAGGTGCAAGGTTCAAAGTTTTTCGGTTCTCGCTTTCCAGGAAGGGTAGCAAGGCTCCAAGGTTGCAAGAGGCCAAGTTTGGCGTTCCACAGAGTTCCATGGTTCCAGGATTTGATGACACATGAAGCAGCCCTGCACATTAAGCAAAGAAAAATACAAACTAATACAGCAAAATTCAAACTCATTCGAACCCTGGCACCTTATCCTGCAACCCTTAGAACACTGGAACTTTCGACTCTTTGCATGAACCTTGGTGCTTCCTGGCTGCCTCGTGACCTTGCAACCTTGGAACCTTGCAGTGCAAGGTTCATGCCAGGGCTCCAGCAAAGGCCCCTTTAAAGGTTCAGGCAAGGATTCCGGCACAGTTTCAGCAAGGGACCGTCGTCTTTGGTTGCCAGTTGCCATTCAAACTAGACGACGGATGGCCCGAGAGCGTAGAGGAGCATAGTGAGAGGTATACGTATGAAGATCTTATAGCATGAAACATAAATATAGAAATGAAATATACGATGATGCCTAAAATGAAGAGACATGTTGCAGACATTTTGTGAAAAAGTAGTGACATACGAAGAAATTGAAGGAGAAAGAAAAACAAGATTAAACGAAGGAGACACAGGAAGAAGGATTGAGACAAACATTTTTACATACAAGCATGTTCATACATACATGCCTCACACAACTGTGATTTTACACACATATTCTTTACCGCACCAACACTTTTACACACAATCGTTTTTACGCACCAACACTGTTACACACAAACACTTTTACACGCAGACGCTTTTACACAAACGCTTTTACACAGAGACTCTTTTACACACAAACACTTTAAACGCAGACGCTTTTACGTACAATCACTTTTACACGCAAGCACTTTTACACACAAGCACTTGTACGCGCAGACCCTTTACCAGAACCAACCAAACCCGCAAAAAAAAACGGTTTGACACTCAAACATCATTTCGTGCGAAAGGGTTGCCGCAGAGGATGTAAAATCGCAATTTTACCCCAGCTCTTGACACTCGAACTTCATTTCGAGCGACAGGGTTGCCGCGGAGGATGCAAGATCGCAATTTTACGTCAGTTTTTGACGATCGAACATTATTTCGTGGCGCCTCGTCGGCACCGCCCACGGCCTAAAGAGCGAAGAGAAAAAGAAGGAGAGAGACCATGTGAGAGAGAGAGAGAGGAGGAGAGAGAGTGACGATGTGAAGATGAGAAGATGTGATGTGAACATATATGAAGATGTATAGCGGACCTCCACTATTAGAAGAACCCTTCGCTCAGACGCTCTCGGGAAAAAACATCCCAAGAAAAGCCAGAAGTTGTTCCCATATAGGTTCCAGCAAGGTTGCAAAACGGTTCCAACAAAGTTCAAGCCAGACTTCCAACCTTACAACCTGGCACATTAAGCAAAACAAAAAACAATGTAAAAAGAAAAACGAAATCGCCACCCGCATTGGTTCGTAGCAAAATGTGCCAGCCAGAGGTTCAAGCAACAAGGTTCCAGCGAGGTTCCCGCAAGGTTCACCACGTTCCAGCAAGGTTTCACCAGGTTCCAGCAGAGTTCCAGCAAGGTTCTACCCGCCCCAGAGATTGAAACCCAACAGATTCGCTGTTGGGAAAAACACAGTATGACAATGATCAGTATGATCCACAGTAAAGCGTCAACTCTACAGTTTCACAAGGTGCAAGGTTCAAAGTTTTTCGCAGAGCTCTCGGTTTCCAGGCAGGGTAGCATGGCTCTAAGATTGCAAGAGGCCAAGTTTGGGGTTCCACAATTCCATGATCCTAGAGTCTCATAGTTCCAACACTCAAGTGTCCTGGTTCCAAGATTCCATGGACCAAGGGATCCATATTGTGAAAGTCCCACAATTCAACGTTTCAGGTAAAGCTTGAGCGTTCCCAGTGCGCAAGGCTACCCGGGTGCACAGGAAGCACCAAGGTTCACGCAAAGAGTCGAAAGTTCCAGCGTTCTAGAGCTCAAGGGTTGCAGGATAAGGTAGCAGGGTTCCAAAGTTACAAGGCTCCAAGGAATCCAAGGTTGCAGGTTCCATAGTTTTGCAAAACTCCAAGATTTCAGTGTTCCGGGGTTGCAGGGTTCCAGAGCAGAAACCCTTTGCTGGAGCCTTTGCAGGAACGCCTCGCAGGAAGTCTTGCAGGAACCTTTCCGGACGCCATAGCAAAACTTGCGGATTCAGTTTGAATTTTGTTGTATTAGTTTGTATTTTTCTTTGCTTAATGTGCGGGGCTGCTTCATGTCTCATTAAACCCTGGAACCATGGAACCTTGACCTAGACCCCGGAATCCTGGAACCCTGAAACCTTAAAATCTTGGAACCCTTTAATCTTGAGAAAGTCCTAGAACCTTGGACACCTGCATCCTAGTTCCAGAAAAGGTTCCTTCAAAGGTTCAGGCAAGGATTCCAGCATTCCAACACAGATCCAAGGTTCAAGGTTCCAGGAAGGTTCCAGGAAGGTTCCAGTAAGGTTCCAGTAAGGTTCCAGGGCTGTTCCGTTTTTTCGGGGTGTGCATTTTTGTGTCACCACTCCCCGGCCCCAGAGATTGAACCCCAAAAGAGCATGTGCCCAGCCAAAATAAAACAAGATGTGAGTGAGAATTATCTTTTTCGGACCTTTTGCCGCAATAATGTTACATACAATCTTGTACTTTAAATGTCGGGCAAAAACATTCTACCGGGTTAAGACTATTTGGCTTGAAGGGCCTGTTGCATGTAGTGACACTAGAGTAGTCGCTGAAGCATGAATCATTTTCGCTGGCTGGGTGTGCGCGTTTGTGCTGACAGGACCATGGACACCAAAAGCCATGTTTGATAAATTAGCTTGTTAGAGGTCAGAGGGTGTGCTTTCTAGGGCATTCCTGTCCAGCAGAGTCTTGGTCCAAACAGCTTCGGCTGCCAATTGCTATCTGATTTGGCTATACCAGGCGCGCCAGCGTGGTCTGGAAGTATGATCTTTTCAAGGCTTTGTCAAAACAATGACCAAAGGTCCAGGTTGCTTTCACGGTTCCAGGGTTCCAAGGGTTCCAAGGTTCCAAAAGTTCCAGGGTTCCAGGGGTCCAGGGTCCCAGAAGTTTCCAAAGTCCAGAAGTTTCAAAGTTCCAAGGAACAGGGTTAGGGTTCCAAGGTTCAGGGTTGCAGGGTTCCAGGGTTCCAGCATTCCAAGGTTTCAGGGTTTCAGGGTTCCAAGGTTCCAGGGTCCCACGGTTTCAGGGTTCCAAGGTTTCCAGGGTTCCAAGGGTTCCAAGGGTTCCAAGGGTTCCAAGGGTTCCAAGGGTTCCAGGGTTTCAGGGTTCCAGGATCCCAGCAGGGTGCCAGGTGTGCAGGGTTCCGGGGTTCCAAGGTTGCAGGGTTCCAGAATCCTTGAGGGTTCCAGGGTGCCAAGGTTCCAAGGTTTCAGGGTTCCACGGTCGCAGGCTCCAAGGTTCCAGGGTTTCAGGGTTCCAGGGTCCCACGGTTTCAGGGTTCCAAGGTTTCCAGGGTTCCAAGGGCTCCAAGGGTTCCAAGGGTTCCAGGGTTTCAGGGTTCCAGGATCCCAGCAGAGTGCCAGGTGTGCAGTGTTGCAGGGTTCCAAAATTCCAGGGTTCCAAGGTTGCAGGGTTCCAGAATCCTTGAGGGTTCCAGGGTGCCAAGGTTCCAAGGTTTCAGGGTTCCACGGTCGCAGGGTTCCAAGGTTCCAGGGTTTCAGGGTTCCAGGGTTCCAGGGTTCCGGGGCTCCAAGGTTTCAGGGTTCCAGGGTTCCAGGGTTCGAGGGTTCCAGTGTCCAGGGTTCCAGGGTTTCAGGGTTCCAGGATCCAGCAGGGTTCCAGGCGTGCAGGGTTGCAGGGTTCCAAGGTTCCAGGGTTCCAAGGTTGCAGGGTTCCAGAATCCTTGAGGGTTCCAGGGTGCCAAGGTTCCAAGGTTTCAGGGTTCCACGGTCGCAGGGTTTCAAGGTTCCAGGGTTTCAGGGTTCCAGGGTTCCGGGGTTCCAGGGTTCCAGGGTTCCGGGGTTCCAAGGTTTCAGGGTTCCAGGGTTCCAGGGTTCCAGGGTTCCAGGGTTCCATTCCGGATTTTGAAGGCTGCAAGTCCCCGCGAGCCAGCCCCAGCCCTAGAGATTGAAACCCAACAGGCCCTGCTGTTGGGAATAATATCATATGGATTCATATGGTAATATATACACATATAGCAATAGGGTCAAAACTGTTCTATACCCATTCTGGTTGGTGGTTGAGCCACTACTACGTGACAAACATTGAGTCATTCTGTACCATGATCCTATTCTACAGAGGGAACACCTTAAAGAATATTTCGATTACAACTAGTCACCAGCCAGCATCGTTTTGGAGTATCAAAAATACTCCTCAAGCATTCGAGAACTTGGGCGTTGTCATTCCATCCACCCACCACTATTTATTATGGCCCATTTATAGATGGTTTACCTATGAAAAATGGTGATTTTCCATGGCATGTGTGTACATAGATCCCTGTTTTGAAACTCATTGATTATACTGGTTGGTGGTTTCAACCCCTCTGAAAAATATTAGTCAGTTGGGATGATTATCCCATATATTATGGAAAATAAACAATGTTCCAAACCACCAACCAGATTATATGATATAAGTATGGTTGGGGTGGAAGGAACATGGACAGTCCATTTCATCCATTCTTCTCCACTTTTCGGACAGGCTGCCCCCTACTCTCCAAGCACATCCACCTATGCCGTTTTGTCCAGTTTGTCGAGGTCAATCAATCATGTTGGCACACACCCAGCTGCTTGTCGTGCGCAAGCAGCAAACTGAGGGCACGCACCCTGAAATTCACATAGAGGTAGGGTTTTGGTCCGGTCCTTAGCACCGATTCAGCAGCTTCGAAACGACCTACGATATCTGGTTATGACTCACAGTTAGCGAACTGGAAAATCCCTGAAATCAATGGAGGTTTCAAACGCTGGGAAAATAAAATCGATTTCGATTAGGGCCATCGAAAAACCATGGGACCATGTTAAATCACAAGAGGGTAATCTTTAGGTAACCAACTGCAGAAAATCCTGCAAGGACCATGTTCGAAGATTGCTCATCTATGCAACCGTGTCAGTTCCTAGCATAAACTCATGGTTAATGTCAAAGACTCCAGGAAAAAAACACAATTCCCAACAATAATGTCCTGTTTGGTAAAAATAGCGGGGCCGGTTTGTGGTTAATCCCATCTATCATCATAGAAACCTGTTTTTCAGGGGTTCCTTCAAACCCCTCTATTAATCTATGTGAAGGACATCTACCCTCTGGTTATGTCAAAATAGCTATTGAAAATTGCCATAGAAATAGTGAGTTTTCCCATGAAAAAATGGTGGATCTTTCCATAGCTACGTTAGTTTACCAGAGGGTATGTTACCCATCGTTTTGTTCGTTCTCGGGAACTGGACCCAGATTTTCGTCAGTCTTTTTGTCGCCCATTACGACAACATTGGAACTGGACCATTACTGGTTGGTGGTTTGAACCCCTCTGAAAAATATGAGTCAGTTGGGATGATTATTCCCAATCTATGCAAAAATAATCCAAATGTTCCAAACCACCAACCAGATTACCAAGATACAAATTATTGGGTGCCCAAACACCTTCGACTTGCCTGGTCTGCGGTTTCAAATACCCGAAATGGCAAACTGTTACATAACTATGGAAAGATCCACCATGTTTAATGGGTAAATCAACTATTTCAATGGCCATTTTCAACAGCAAACTGTTGACATAACGAGGTTGGGTATCTCAAATTACCTGGAACATTCATCTAATGTTTCGGATTCACAAGACAAACATGTTTCGTTAACATGTGGCTGGGAGACAGCTCCCCATTTTGTTTCGGATATCATATACGGCTACTTTCACCCCCTCCATTCACCGGATAGAATGGCTCATACAAGGTGACGCCCCCCAGTGATGTTAGTTTTATAAACCCATTAACATGTCTGGTTGGTGGTATACCTACCCCTCTGAAAAATGATGGAGTGAAAGTCAGTTGGGATGATGACTTCCATTCCCAACTGAATAAGGAAAGTCCATCCATCCATTCCATGGTTCCAAAGCACCAATCAGTATATATCTCATTAACTATTATTAACCACTATTAACCATCATTAACCACCATTATCCACCATGGAAAGTCCATCCATTCCATGGTTCCAGTCACCACCAAGCAGATCCATCAAGATCCACCAACCAGTCTGAAAAACCCTGGCGGCCCCGGGTTCCCGAACTTCAACTGCTTCCGCAAGCCCAAGCCCTGCAAAAAATACGCAGGGCTTACCCTCCGGTTATGTCAACAGTTTGCTATTGAAAATGGCCATAGAAATAGTGGATTTTCCCATTAAAAATGATGGATCTTTCCATATAAATCACCATTTTCCCATGGTTTTCCCATGGTTTTCCCATTAAACATGGTGGATCTTTCCATAGTTACGTGGCTGTTTACCAGAGGGTAACCATCCAGTGCTGGAGATGGGAAGATCAGCCATTCCAGAAGTGATATCCATTGGAACAAAAGAGAACATCAATGGAATATCCATCTTTTTTCTAGAAGGATTCCCCAAATGATGGATATTTGACAAAAAAAAGAGAACATCAACTTCAACAAACCCAGGATTTTTTCCTGGGATAAAACTGAATATCACTGGATAGATTTCATGATAAAAATGGCATCTCTGCTAATCACCAGAAATGGTGGATGTTCACCGAATGTTCACCGGTGATTCAAAACGTTTTTTTTTTTCATGGGGCCCTGAGAAAACGTTAGACGGGGATATCACCAACGATAGAATTGGCATATAATGATGACTCATCTTTATCTGGTGGTTTCAACCTACCCCTCTGAAAAATATGAGTTTGTCAGTTGAGGGATGATTATTCCCAATATATGGAAAAGTAATAAATGTTCCAAACCACCAATCAGATGATATGCGTGTGTGTATTTGTGTGTGTGTGTGTGTTTGAGCATGGTTTGCCTATTGCGTAGTGTCCACAATTTTTGCATGTGAAAAAATAACACCATTATCATCCATTATATCAATAAGCGCCAATAACACCATATAATGTATAATTATATCGATAAGCGCCAATAACACCATTATCATCCATTATATCCATTATTGTCCATTAGATCATCCATTAACACCATGTTCATCCATTATCTCGTGTTTGTTTGTTCTGACGGCATCGCACCTTTTTGCCAATTGTCCCTGAGTTGCCCATTGTTTCATGGTTGAATCCACACTGGATATGATTAAAAAACGAAAGTCATCCACAGCTCGTTTCAGGTAACAACCAAAACTGCTTGTTGTACAACCGAAGTCTCGAACCAATATCTTCTCTGCAAAACCATGGGAACATTCATCGTGATATATTGGAACATCTCCCATAAATGAAGGTGTTTAGCTTTGAAAATCATCGAACTCAACCAGAATTTTCCAGCAAGCCATGTTTGATGACAGAGGGCCATCCATCTCATGTGGTGGGAATCCATCACAACATGAATCGCAATCAACACGATTCCCAGTCTGTTGGATTGTTAAACATGTCAGGGGGAATTACAATATATATATATATATTATCAATTCATTACAAATTGGACTATATTCCCAGAGAATCCCCATGAACTAAAATTCCCCAAACATGGGAATATCATCCACCTTGACATATTTTGACCATTGCGCATTTGTTGAGGTTGGGTCTGGTGACAATGTGTATATATATATAATATTATATCTATGGGGGTTTCCTGGAATGGGGGGTACCCCAATAGCTGGATGGGTTATGGAAATTCCAATCTACTAGTATAAATAAATGATAACTAGGGGTACCCCGATTTTAGGAAACCTCCATATGGCTGAATTATGATATCCACCAATATCTCACTAATAAGACAAATCATCCCATTAGCTTATTCAAAATCAAAGAAATCTATCACTATCCTCTTCAAATATGTATATCACCCATTAGATGGTTTATACAACCTATTTATGATGATTTGGGGGATTGTTTACTATTAGTTTAAATTACCCAGATGATATAAAATATACCGTATATACCACTAATTATTTACATACTGTGGATGGAAAAAATCCTGCACCTTGTTGGATGGTTGAAACCCTATATATAATGGATGTCTACCATCTATCAACTGGTGCAGGATTTCTTCCATCCACAATACATACACAAAAAACCGTGGTTTGGGTGGGTCGTTGGGCTTAGCTGACATGATGGCTGACATGGATACCAACAATTATATACATACATACACTATCCAATTAACCTCTGGTAATTTAACATAGCTATTGAAAATGACCATATATAGTGGATTTTCCCATTAAAAATTGTGATTTTCCATAGCTATTTTGACATAACCAGAGGGTAATCCGATCCATCTTTTGACCACGGCCCCATCCATCGCGTTTTCGCCTGGATATCCTGTGGCGCCGTAACAACGGTCGCCACGGGTGCTCCCCCGTCCACGTTGGCACCTGGCGGAGTGGCTAGCCAATGGAATCAGTGGATTAAGGCTATGTTCATATGGAGGTGAGCAACAAACATGGGAATATCATGGGAAAACCATAGGAAAACCATTGGAAAATGGGAATATCATGGGAATCTAATTGGAAGATTAAGCACCGACAGGTAATCATAGTACAACTTTACTTGGGGGTAAATCATCAATCTGAGCCATAAATTTTGAGGGGACCGACCGGTTCACCGGTTAGCGGTTGAATCCGGTTAGTTGAATCCCCATGAAACATGGTTGACTGGTTGACCAGAGCAATGAACAGCCGAAAGGACCCCGGATTTCAACCACTGACAGTTTGGGAAAATGGAGGTTTATAGCTGGGAAAACCATGGGAAAACCATAGGAAACCCCATAGGAACATGGGATTTAGCCTCTGGTAAACTGTTACAAAAAACGAACTGGAAAGATCCACCATTTTTAGCTAGGAAAACTCACGATTTCCATGACCATTTTCAATAGCTTTTTGTATGTTTACCAAAGGGTACTTCTGTTGAATCATTCGATATGTCACCAGATCCAAACTTGCCAGTATAACCATGTCGTTTGGATCTTTGGTTCTGGTCCTTATTCTCGATTGTTAAACCCCCAACCTCCAGGATAATCAATTTCTACAATACGACGGCGGCAAATTATGTTGGTTGTTTCAAAAAACCATCTATGTACCCTCTGGTAAACTAACGTAACGATGGAAAATCACCATTTTTAATGGGAAAACTCACTATAAATGGCAATTTTCAATAGCTATGTTAAATTACCAGAGGGTAGTTTCAAACTGTTTTGTTGGGGTGGGGTTGGGTGGGGGGTGCGGTGGGGAGGGGCATGTATTAACGTTCATGTGAACTTGCACTTGCACATGAAGTAGATGCTACGCTGTGGCTGTCGGTTGAGGCATGTAGGGGGATGGGGTGGGGTGAGGTGGGATAATAACGTCACTGGCTCTCTCACACATACGTCATGCTACGCTACTGTAAGTTCTCTTGGACTTCCACGCATACGTCATGCTACGCTACTGTAAGTTCTCTTGGACTTCCACGCATACGTCATGCTAAAATGGAGGTTTCGTGTAGACGAAATGACTGTCATTTTTCTGCTTGGAACTAAGGCGTTCACGGCCTTTACACTAAAATCACACGCATTCCTATTGGCACGAGCACATCATACATGATCAACAACATCCCATGAATCAAAAAAACATATGGCCATCTAAAGGCCGTGCTCCTAGTTAGTACATGGGTTATACGCTCTGGTTATGTCAACAGTTTGCTATTGAACATACCCCATTGAAATAGTTGATTTACCTATTCAAAATGGTGGATCTTTCCAGTTCGTTTTTTGTAACAGTTTACCAGAGGCTAAATCCCATTTTCATGGGTTTTCCCATGGTTTTCCCATGATTTTCCCATGGTTTTCCCAGCTATAAATCTCCATTTTCCCATTTTCGTGGTGTTACTAGTCACCCAGTCACACCCAGCACTTCACCAGTCGCAAATCCCATGGGTCCATAAACAGCCGCGGAAGTTACGGTGGTTTCATGAGGAAAACGACCACGTCATTGACATCTATTACCATCTGGTTATTACTCACATAGCTATGGAAAATCGCCATGTTTAAGAACGGTAAACCATCTATTTCTATGGGCCATCTATACCATGGCTATGTTAGTCATAACCAGAGGGTAATCATTGGATTGGTTTAGTTGGGAAAATCTTAACCGAAAACCATGGTATTTTTACCATCAAATTGTTTGGGCTTTCCTGTTAAAATTTTCCCATCATCCAATTCTATGACTTAACTATCATTACTAATAATTCGTTATCATTATAAACTATCATTAATTTGCATTATTATTCATCTGGTTGATGGTTTCAACCTACCCCTCTGAAAAATATTAGTCAGTTGGGATGATGACATTCCCAACATATGGAAAAATAAAAACTGTTCCAAACCACCGACCAGAATTGAACAATGTTTTGGGGGATTCTCGCAAATTGCTACTTTAACAAGAAAAAACTATGATTAACCAGTCAATGGAACAGGGATTTTCCAATCCTTGTCAAACGATCCCAAATAATTTTGTTGGTTGTTCCCATGATATCCCCATAGTTCGTTTTCAATGAGAAACTATTTTGGGTAGGTTGTATCACCATCAAAACATCTTAAACCAACAATACAATCTACATCCCAAACAAAACACCTTAAACCAAGCATATTATTATCTAAATCCCAAAATATAAAATACATGCCATTCACATCCACGAAATTGCTGAAATCACCAGGAAGCGGCTGGTGATTAACTTGTGGTTTAACCACACTATTTTTCATCACCAGCTGACCAGGTTCCTCACCACCTAATGGGTGATTTCTCACCAGGAATCGGCTGTAGAAAAAAATAGAAAAAGCTTCCTGGTTGGTGGTTTTAACCATCTTGAAAAATATGAGTTCGTCAATGGGAAGGATGACATCCCATATATTATGGAAAATAATCCAAATGTTTGAAACCCCCAACCAGATAGGTTTCAATACTAAAAATGGTTTGATGACTTAAGGATGATTTGGGGGTACCCTCCATGACTTCGGAAAGCTCCATATTTGGAGGTCACCAATAGGGAAAAAGACCGGATTACCACCAACCAGCTTCTGATTTCACCTGGAAGGATGACATCCATTTTTTTTATTATGGAACATAATCCAAATGATTGAAACCACCAACCAGACATGGATTCATATGGTAATATATATACATAATTATATCCCATTCCATTAATATAAAATACATCCCAAAAACACACAGTTCATTGCTGAAATCATCAGAAAACGGCTGGTGATTTCAAAAAAACTTCTGATTTCACCAAAAACCAGCTGTTTCCCTACTAGTTATCATAATCCCCAGTAAACCAGGTAGTTTTTATCCCCTATAGCAATCAATTCACCAGGGTATCTTTAATGGCTGAGGTTCCAGACCATGTTCCCTGAGAAATTCCAAATAGACCGGTGGATTCGTGGCGATGACTTTTTGCATCGCCGCCTCCGGGCCAATGACTCGCCAAAAATGACTCGCACCGACTAAAAAGGTGTGACGACTAAATATTAGGTGACCAAAAAAGGCTTCACAAATGGCTTAGAAACCACTTACCCTCTGGTAAACTAACATAGCTATGGAAAATCATCATTTTTAATGGGAAAATCCACTATAAATGGCAATTTTCAATAGCTATGTTAGTTTACCAGAGGGTAAATCAGAAATAATATAGTGTTTCTAAATACCATAATTTATGGTTTGTGAAAACATGTTGTCCATGTTCTTAAAATACTAGAAACCAGAAATCTATCGATTGAAGGATTCTTGTACAACATCATCCGCTATCATTCCCCACTGTCCCAATGTTATCCAATACCGCCCATACAACCATATATCCAACTTGGGGGTGCAGTTGGGGTTCTTAATAGGATATAGCAAGGGTAACATCCTTATGAGTTCCGATGTTCCAAAAATATGACAATATATGCTGGTTGGTGGTATACCTACCCCTCTGAAAAATGATGGAGTGAAAGTCAGTTGGGATGATTTTCCATTCCCAACTGAATAAGGAAAGTCATAAAATTCCATGGTTCCAAACCACCAACCAGTATATATATATATTAAGTCATGATATTCCCATTGTACAACACCTATTAATCCCTATTAATCACTATTGTTCCAGTCACCACCAACCAGATATGTTTCAATATACCTACTTGGCTACACTCCCGGGAACAAACGTGTCTCAGGCTACCGTTTCAGGTATCAACTAACATGTCCACTCTATACCGGCGTTTTCCTGGGGAATGCATTGCAACTTTCTTTTTACACATTGACCCAAAAACAGCTAACATGTCTCAGTTCCTGCAATTGGGGCCCTTGGATTTCGACCGTGATCTGGGATATGTTAGCTATTTTTGGGGGATAGATTCAGCCAATAACCACTCACATATCTCAAAATCACATCCTCTGAACAACACGGACACGTTAGGTGGACGTTTTCCATGGCCAGTAACCCTTGGGAAATGCAACTGGTTTCTGGAACACACCCCCAATCTTCATATATGACGCGCTCTTCCGAGGAGCTGGGACTCTTTTTTCTGCTCGTTTTGCTATCAATGCGGTCTGGAAATAAGGATTGGAAGTGCAGTGCGTGCTCTTTCGTACCAAACTGGGACATGTTAGCAAGTTGGAATTCGGAAACAATGAACAACAAATGAGCAGCACCTGTGCCACTTCATCTCGGATGCTGGCCATGACTTTGGGGTTCAGGGAAAACAACAGTGTTTTGACAAAAATTGCGTCTTGTAAGTGCAGTCATTCCCCGAAGAGATTCCAATATCTCAAGCTACTGAATATTGGCCTTTTCAATGTGGGGTTCCAAAAACCAGTTGCATTTGGGGCCCTTGGATTTCGACCCTGATCTGGGATATGTTAGCTATTTTTGGGGGATAGATCAGCCAATAACCACTCACATATCTCAAAACCACATCCTCTGAACAACACGGACACGTTAGGTGGACGCTTTCCATGGCCAGTCATCTAACCCTTACACCGGTGAAATCTAACATAGCGTTTTTTTAGCCCTGGCACCAACTCACAAACATAGCATCTGGCTACGTTGTCAACGCTGGGGATTTGGAGAAAGTGATCATTTGGGTGATTTCTGCCAACACCTGCTAACATAGCCTCTGCTTCCGTCCTCCCAATGTTTGGCATTCCCCAGGAAGTGGGTAAAAGAAATGTACCAGAATAAGCTAACATAGCTGTCTGGAGACTTGTCACAGCTTGGAACCACCAAATGGAAAGTGCTATGTTAGCATCAAACTCCACGGAAAACATGTTTTAGAAAACAGGAAACCGAACACATCAATCAATCAATCTAGAATGAAAGTACCCCTGGTTGCTAGGTTAGGTGTCTCTTTTGAGTCTCCAGCCGACCAGATCAAACCACAACTGTTTTTGGATGTCTTCCTGGGGCTCACCCTTACTGGGCCCAAAAAAGCTTCAAAATCAACAAGTTTATATAATCGATTGAATAATTAATGAAAAAACTCCTGGTCGATGTTGCCAATCTCGCTACTTGCTACTATGAAGTACGATTAAATGTTTTTGGAACCATATATTGGTGGAAAGGCTGATGAACGCGCGCACAAACGAACACTAACAAAGCAGTTCCCGATTGAACCTACTTGATGCTTCACACGCGCCAAGTTAGCACCAAAATGCCCATGTCACACCATGCGTTCCCAACGCCAAGTTAGTTGAATCTCAGCCCCAAAACCCAAACACTAACATAGCAAAAAAAAATAAAAAAATAAAAAAAAACTTTCAACAGGTAAGATTTCACGAGAGTAGTAAATGCAACTTGTTTTTGGAATGCACCCCCAATCTTCCTGCCCACCTCCGAGCATCATCTATGATGCGCTCTTCCGGACGGAGTTGGGACCCCTTTTTTCTCCACCGTTTTGATATCAATGCAGTCTTTGATTTGAGCCCTATTGGGGTCTGGAAATAAAGATGCTGGGGCGTCCGGGGCGGTAGGCTTCTGGCAGTTTCCCGGGAACCCCCAGAGGGGGGAACAACTTTTCCACTAACATGTCCATTCTGGATTTTCAACTAACATGTCTCTAGTATAGGGCATTTATCATAGCCTATGTTCACAGCGTATCCAAAAAAAACACCAAAAAAAAGTGGATACGTGTCTCGGGCTACCGTTTCAGGTATCAACTAACATGTCCACTCTGTACCAGCGTTTTCCTGGATTTCCTGGGGAATGCATTGCAACTTTTTTGGGGACCATTGACCCAAAAAACAGCTAACATGTCTCAGTTCCTGCAATTGGGGCCCTTGGATTTCGACCCTGATCTGGGATATGTTCGCTATTTTGGGGGGATAGATTCAGCCAATAACCACTCACATATCTCAAAACCACATCCTCTGAACAACACGGACACGTTAGGTGGACGCTTTCCATGGCCAGTCATCCAACCCTTACTAAATGCAACTGGTTTTTGGAATGCACCCCCAATCTTCCTGCCCACCCACGAGCATCATCTATGATGCGCTCTTCCGGAAGGAGTTGGGGCCCCTTTTTTCTCCACCGTTTTGTTATCAATGCAGTCTTTGATTTGAGCCCTATTGGGGTCTGGAAATAAAGATGCTGGGGCGTCCGGGGCGGTAGTCTTCTGGCAGTTTCCCGGGAACCCCCAGAGGGGGGGACAACTTTTCCACTAACATGTCCATTCTGGATTTTCAACTAACATGTCTCAAGTATAGGGCATTTATCATAGCCTATGTTCACAGCAGCTAACGTATCCAAAAAAAACACCACAAAAAAGTGGATACGTGTCTCGGGCTACCGTTTCAGGTATCAACTAACATGTCCACTCTGTACCGGCGTTTTCTTGGATTTCCTGGGGAATGCATTGCAACTTTTTTTGGGACCATTGACCCAAAAACAGCTAACATGTCTCAGTTCCTGCAATTGGGGCCCTTGGATTTCGACCCTGATCTGGGATATGTTCGCTATTTTGGGGGGATAGATTCAGCCAATAACCACTCACATATCTCAAAACCACATCCTCTGAACAACACGGACACGTTAGGTGGACGCTTTCCATGGCCAGTCATCCAACCCTTAGTAAATGCAACTTGTTTTTGGAATGCACCCCCAATCTTCCTGCCCACCCACGGGCATCATCTATGATGCGCTCTTCCGGAAGGAGTTGGGACCCCTTTTTTCTCCACCGTTTTGTTATCAATGCGGTCTTTGATTTGAGCCCTATTGGGGTCTGGAAATAAAGATGCTGGGGCGTCCGGGGCGGTAGTCTTCTGGCAGTTTCCCGGGAACCCCCAGAGGGGGGGACAACTTTTCCACTAACATGTCCATTCTGGATTTTCAACTAACATGTCTCAAGTATAGGGCATTTATCATAGCCTATGTTCACAGCAGCTAACGTATCCAAAAAAAAATATTTTCCACAAAAAAAGTGGATACGTTTGTTCCCTAGAGAGTATATGTCAAAAGTCTGGTACCCTGGTGAACCCCAAAATAGCTGGTGCTTATGGATACGAACAACTATGGAAAAAACATAGGCATTGACCCATCGCCGTTTATTGATAACCACAAGAAGTGACTATCAATGGATAGTTAACTACCTCAAATTATTCACTATGAGGAAGAATTGTATGAATCTTAATGGGGGTGCAGTTCATATGTATCAAAAATCAATATTATAATATATATATATATATTATATACTGTGTATATATATATATATATCCATGTGTTTACAAACTACCGTGGCTAACTCAAAGCAATTTCCTGTAAATATTCAAACAAATGTGGAAAATCCACTACCTGCAGATCCTTGTCCGAAATAGTTTTTGTCCAAGGCTTTTCCACATCTATGGCTCGTTGAAAAACTAGCGCAACTATCCCCATTAATCCATTAATGGTTCCCCATGACCCTCCGGTAACCAATCGTTGCTTCCTAGAAAATCCATCATTTACGGTAGTTTGATGAATTTCCCATTAAATATCCATAGTTCGGGGATTTCCCAGCCAGCCATGTTTGATTTCGGAAAAATCCATCAATATCCAACTGTTGTCCCATCAATATGCCACTAATATCCCATGATTATCCCGGTTAAGCCATATAAAACCATATAAAGCCATAGTATTCCAAATATTCCGACATCAATATGTCTGTTAGTCAATATTGAAACGTTGTAGTTGAAGAATATCCTATAATCATCAACAGTACAGTACGGATCAGTACCCTCTGGTAAACATACAAAACACTATGGAAAATCACCATGTTCAATGGGTAATTCAACTATTTCGACTGGGCCATTTTCAATAGCAAACCGTTATAACATAACCAGGCCGGGTAATTTACGGCCGGGTACATCATGATACCATCAACTCAGTAGGGGTTCATCAGCAGTTCCCCATGATGTCCCATTAGACCATTATGAAACCATATGAACATAATATTAAACCATATGCTTACTAAACTATCTTTGCCTAAAAAAACATGTTTTTTTTTTTCTTGAGTTCCATTATTATTATATTAAATCTAATTGTAGTTATATTAGTTCCATATTTTTATATAGTTATAAATGTTATGTTTTTTTTGCAAAAATCATGGTTTACCATATTAATCCCATATGCTCCATGTATGGTATATTTACCTACAAAACTGGGTGATTTTGTTCGGGCAAATGTTGGGATTCATATTCCAGCACCATGGTTCGCATATGGGATCCATGGTTTATAGTGAGTTTTCCCCCCAAAAAAATGGTGGATCTTTCATGATCTTTCCATAGTTCTGCAACAGTTTACCATAGTTTAGTTTTCCATACATGGAGCATATGGGAATATGGGGATGGGTCAAAACCCTGGTACCTAGTGAACCCCAAAATAGCTGGTAAATGGATGTTCATCCCACTAAAAATTGTATTAATAGGTATTGATCCATACCCATATGGGAATATGAACCCAACCACACCAGCCATGACGGCCCATGACTGTCGTGTCGTTCAGGGTGTCCCTGCGTCCACGTCGCTCTGGGTCAAGGCCATCCTCAGCGAACTCGTCGCAGGTTTGTTCGGCGGATCTGAAGATACAACAAGAAGGGGATGGCCTGGATTCATGGCCAATCTTAGACAAGCATGGGATTATATGGGATTGTATGGGATTATAATGGATTGTAATGGATTGTAGTGGATTATCAATGGGATTCTTGTGAAATTCAATGGGATTATTCATCGAAGGAAGTTTTTAGGAGTCAAATAACTTCCGACAATATGGATCTGAATGGAAATTTACGGAAATTTAACCAATGGGATGTTAACCAATGGATGCTAATTCACCAACATTCATGTTTGTGGATGTCTAATGGGATTTGAATGGTTTTTTTTTCATTAGCTTTGAATGGTATGGGAACATGGTAATTTCAATTTATTCTGGGAGTTTCATGAAATTCAATGGGATTATCTATATCAATGGATTGTTTAAGGGAAAAATTACAGGAAAGCCCCATACTTAATGGGAAAATCTATGGTTTCGTGTAGATTTTCCCTTAAACCAATCCATTGACTATAGTTATGAATACATGGTATGCCTAAAAAAGGGATTCCCCTACGGGATTTCAATGAAGTGCATCTTAGTCCGGGACTGTAAAGTTTGGAATTGAATGGAACACTACCCTCTGGTAATTTAACATAGCTATTGAAAATGACCATTTATAGTGGATTTTCCCATTAAAAATGGTGATTTTCCATAGTTATGTTAGTTTACCAGAGGGTATATAGACATAGATAACATTGGTTCTTAAAGACAAAGTTATGCAAGATAGATGTCATATATAACCAAAATAACATAACATAACTACATACCACTTTCATAACCAACATATCTAGTTATTAAAGATGTATGACATTGGTCCATCTACTGGGTCTGTATCAATAATGGAGGGTCTCCTCATTGTTTCGGGACTCAACCAATCGATTTTCGATTTAGAGGTTTGCTGAGGAAACATCTTCTACCCTCTGGTTATGTCAAAATAGCTATTGAAAATGGCCATAGAAATAGTGAGTTTTCCCATTAAAAATTGTGATTGTCCATAGTTATGTTAGTTTACCAGAGGGTAAAATTCCAAAGAAAAAAATGCTAAGTATAGAGGAAACATCATCCATCTTCTGTAGCAATCAATCACTTAGAATTTCGTCAAAGCACCTCTGACTCCCATCATATCTCCCCATCTCCCGGTATCCCTATCCCATAGGATCCATGGTGCTGGTATATATGCTAACATTTGGGGTATATTGATGGTACATGTTACTATATTATATCCTATGGGTATCCCCACCAAATGAAGAAATCGGATCATGCGCCAAGCTTCCAGAAGCCTGCCAAGTTCTGGTTGGCATCGTCAAAGCCCTCGCCGTCCTGGTGAGTAAAAAAAACAGCTAAAATGTCATGTGACATGGTGAGTTTGTAAATGGGCAGATCCAAAAATCTGAAACCAGATTCAAAAAAATGCAAACGGTAAATGGTTAGTAAGTGATAAGCAAATGGCTTGGTAAGATGATGAGTAAATGGATTGCACATGATCAGCAAATGGTTTGCAATCGACAAGTAAATGGTTGCTAAATGATAAGTAGATAATGTGTAAATGATCCGTAAATTCTTTGTCAATGTGTGTAAATTGCTTGTAAAGAATAAGTAAACGGTCTGTAAATGATAAGTTAGTGGTTTGTAAAGAATAAGTAAAAGCTTTGTAAAGGATGAGCAGAGGGTTTGAGTAAATGGCTTGCAAATAAACCAAGGATTTTTTCCTGAGTTTTTCAGGGTAAAACCTAATGGAGCTTTCCCGTGGAAAAGCCCATCTCCACAGCACTAGTCATGGTGCTGCAGGTGTCTCCCAAGTCTAATCGATTTACCCGGCCTGGTGAACATACAACAAGCTATTGAAAATGGCCATAGAAATAGTGAGTTTTCCCATGAAAAATGGTGATTTTCCATACTTTTTTGTAACAGTTTACCAGAGGGTACTGGTTCACTTAGTCCACGGCCCATCAGAGGTGTTCAACAAGCCATGACTTTTTTTGATCAGCCGTTGACTCACTGTTGAAAACATGGCCGGAAAATATCCCATTGATTTTCCAGTTGCCAATGTAGATCTCCTAATCATCATGGATTGTTCGAAGTTGATACTCCATCCATATTGCTACCAATTTCAGTTTAAATTGACACTTGTCATGGGCAAACCCTCCCATGCTTCTCATCTTTGATTGCCAAATGTTGCCGTGGACTTATCAACTTCGATTTGCCTATAAGGAACCGCAAACAAAAATTAATAAAACCTATTCCCTATACCCTCTGGTAAACTGTTACATAACTATGGACAATCACCATTTTTATGGGTAAATCAACTATTTCTATGGCTATTTTCCAGTTCGCAAACTGTTGACAAATTACCAGAGGGTCTATCCATTAATATACCGGCCATTAATATACCAGTAATATACCATAAATATCCCATTAATATCCCATTAATATCCCATTAGTATACCATAAATGTCCCATTAATATAGCATTAATATACCATAAATATCCCATTGTAGCATGTTGAAACCATTTTAATTACTATTTCGGGTATAAATAAAAGATTCCCCAATGGATGTCCCAGGAATGCCAGACGGAAAAAGACTCCCACCATCTCCCAGCATCAAACTGTGGACCAGCGGTCAAAAAAAACTGACCCGTCCCGGTATAATCCGAATGTCCCAGTTGGAATACATTGAGTCGTTCGTCACTTGGGATGAGTTTGACATTCCTAACTGAATGGAAAGTCATAAAATTCCATGGTTTCAAACCACCAACTAGGTATTAATTGGTTTTACATAGTTTTACAATGTTTTACAATTGTTTGGATAGTGTTTACACCAACTAAAAAAAACATCAACCGGGTTTCATGCAATCATCAACCGGGACCTTCTTCTCCAACGTTCTGGACAGTTCTTGAAGTAACAACCTGGGGAACTTTCGTGAGCTCGGCAAGGGTGCCACATGGCAAATAGCCTTTGGTAATTTGTTACATATAGCTATTGAAAATGGCCAGTTCTAGTTGGTTCACCTATTGGACATGGTGATTTTCCAGTTAGCAAACTGTTAGTTTACCAGGCCGGGTAACTCGAGTTTCCATTAACCACCACTAACCACCATTAACCACCATTAACCACCATTAACCAACCATCATTAGGGTATTGGGAGATCTTCACCAAGAAAAAGTGTCTCTTGGGTCCCACCAAAAACGTCAAAAAACTGAGATTTTTCGATCTTCCCAAGTTGGACGGGGCGGTCCAAACAAGCCCAACCCGGTTATGTCAACATAATTAGCTGTTGAAAATGGTGATTTATAGTGGATTTACCCATTGAACATGGTGATTTTCCATAGCTATGTAACAGTTTATCAGAGGGTATATACCTGGGCCATGGAGGCATCGTTTGATCTCTGGGTGAATGGGGTCTGAGTCAACAAGAAAACACATGGTATTTACCTAGCAGATTCTAACAGGACTGACTGAGGGTCGACGAATGCATTCCACCAGAGTCTTTATTGGTGGGATATATTTCAGAAGGGGATGGGATGTCTTGGATTTGTATCTCAATTGGCATGTGGATAATAACCCACTTGTAATTGGTTACATATGTATATATATATATATATACATTATAATGTATACTAATTATAATATATAGATATATAATTATATATATACTATTATCACATATATATATATATAGAATTATATATGGATATGGAATTACATATATGGCTTGTTTGCAACCATGCTTATGAAAGAACCACCTGCGATTGGCACTTCACCTTCAGTGGGGCCCCGCGCAAAGCTTCGCGTCGGTTGGGTGCCTGCGCAGTGGTGAGAAACCACAGGTAGCCTCCGGTAATCCCATGAAAATCACCTGAAAAAGGTCGAAAAAATATAACCCAGATGCGATCCATGGTGCTGGTATATTTACCTACAAAACTGGGTGACTTTTTTTGGGTAAATGTTGGGATTCATATGCCAGCACCATGGAACATTTGGGTAAACTAACTATGGTTATTTGATGGTTACTAAGCATATTATTTGATGGTCAAAATAATAAACATTTTAGCAAATGGTTTTATGGTTAAATCCCCATCTTTCACATGACGCAAACTAGTTCAAATAATGGAAACATGTCCATTTATCCATGAATTTATCGCATTTCTACCTCCAAAAAATGGATGAAGTGGTGTGGCTGATGCGTAGTTGCTTGTCCTGAAAAAAAATCTGTCCTCTTAACTTGCACCATGGTCAATCTGGTATAGATACCCTACAGTTTTTTTGTTTAAGTACATGATGTACATGTATCACTGTATCCCCATTTCATTCAAAGAACACAATTCATTACAGTTTAAAGCAAGCATCCCAAGGTTGAACCAGACACATTGTCTACATCTACTAGGCTTGACGGAAAGAGCCTTGTGGGGATGGGAAAAAAGTGATGTCTTTCTTGCAAGGTGACATACATAAAAACTTAAGAGAAAGAATGTGGCCATATTTTGCCACACTTCAGATGTTGAAAATCATCCCTCGAAAACACCACGGCCTTGTCGATTTTGCCTTTCGCTACGCAGAGCGCTGTCAACGTGCTTTTCAGCGCCTGCAACCACAAACTCTGCTTGCAAGCACCAGCAAAGTCCACATGTTTTTCGGGATCAGTGGGGAATGCTGAAATCTTCAGATGCTTCAAATATCCGCAACCAGGTCTTTCCGTGCCTGGTCTGCATATGCATATCATTCCATATATACGAAGATTGGGCGTATGATCGCCCCTATCGCACAATTCGGCCTTTGAATCATGCTTAAATCCCAATCTCCATGGGTTAAGCCCATGTTTCAATATCAAACACATACAGTATGGGTTTGTCTGAAAATTATAGGAACATCACTTAATCATCTGATCCTTGCTTTGTTCTCCATACAATGACACGTTTTCACAGGCACCTTCAATAACACCATCTGTCGCTGTTCCCACCTTCTCTTCAGCGGGAAAGCCGTACTGTTGCGCCATCTTCAGAGCTGCCTCCGTCACCAGGTTTCTGGTTACGTTTTGTCACAGGAAACTCTGGGATTCCCAGGTATCCCGGTGTATCCCGGGAATCCCATAATCCCCAGCCATTCATCGCTAAGTCGCGGCGACGATACGAAGGCGCGACTTAGTAAAATCTGGTAAAAATGGATGTTTCTGGATGTTTACTGGGATTTTTTTTTCACATAAACCAGAAACAAATGGACCAGTAAAACCATAAATTATGCTAGGTATAATGGACCAGTCTTCATGGGCTTTAGCAAGAAATTTCCTGCCCATCTTGTAGGAACATCCCAAGTCCACTCCCTACTACTTTATAGTCTTCCACTCATTCTCTCGCTTACTCATATAGATATACATACAACGTAATATCTACATATATATATATTATATGTTGGCAATACTATGTCTATGGCATAGATCACAGACATACATGTTATACATTTCTCTATATATATATATACACATGTGTGTGTATATATAATTTATATATAATGTATATAATGTATATATTAAATTTATATGTTGGTTCTATCTATGTTTATGGCATACGATGGCAATCTGCAAGCGATCGTTGGAACCTGTGCCGTGTTGCTGGCGTAGTCCGGAAACGGAGACCTTGAGGCCGCTCTGTGGAAAAACTCGATAAAGGGGCCCCAGTTCGTTAGCTAAGCTGGTGAATATAACTATAATAACCATATTAAATTATATGTGTGCGTATATATATATATATATGTAGAGATTTTATACATATAGTTATATTTGGATGGGGTTATAAACCAACTTATAACTGGGGGGACACCTTAGAACCAAATTGACTTTAAGCAGCAAAGATTTATAGTAGCCCCATCCCCGAAAAATGTACAAATAGTTCACCACTACTTTAGGAGGATTTCACCTTATCTTTTTTGGGTTACTATATGGTTTTTACTTATGTATATAGCACCTCCAAAAAGATAGAAAAGTGTTTTCGGATGGTAGTTCGATTATATGTATTTATTTTATTTTATTCCACGTTTGCCACTTTTTTTCTATTTGTTGGCTACTATATCGTACTCCCGGAGTAAATAGCATATGGAAATCATGTAAATATGAAAACAAAACTCACGTTCGATGTACCAGTACTTCAGCAAAATTTAATATATGAGCCATGTTCTAAATGTTACAGTATATTTACCAGTGCTTAACATGAACACAAGGGTTAGAACGTGGCAAAATTATGGGAATTCTACTGGGATTCCAGTGTCAACATGGAGATCTATAGGACCCATCAATCGGGATATGGCGCTACCCAAAACTTAAGGATATCTCCAACATTTATTGCCAATCACAAATCACAAAACAATGTGATATTACAAAACAATGTGATATTTCATGATATTCCATGATATTCCATGATATCCTATCCATTTATTTCCCAGAATCAGAACATGTTCCAAATTATACTAATCCCAGTTCACCAATCCCAGTTCACTCAGTATAATCTTTGTTATCCCATTATAATCCCAGTTCATTCCATTTACTGTATTACCATATGTTGTATTATATATATATGTGTATATCATATCAATGGCCATTTCATGTATCTAAATTGGAGCTACCTACCATATAATATAGAGGGCCCTATGTAATGGCTATGTAGTATATATATATATATGAATATATATATATGTATATATATGTATATATATATATGTATATATGTATATATATATATATACATATGTATATAATTACATGTATATATATATATATATATCATTATATATTCCCCAAATATGGTTTTGTGTGGTACAGATTGGTACAGTACCTCCATTGGTACGGATTCTGAAAATTCTATGGACAAATGGGATACAGATGGCTTTGAAACTTCGTTTGATCATCACCAACATCCCAGGTGGTTTCAACCCTTCTGAAAAACATGAAAGTGAGTTGGGATGATTATTCCCAATAGATGGAAAAATAAAAAATGTTCCAAACCACCGACCAGATTAGTTGAAGTTCAAGGAACATCGTGGCCAGTTTGTGCAGCATCTGAATCTGCGCGGCGGATAGCGACGGGTAATATTTACGGTGGAATGATGGGTAAATGAAAAGTAAATGTCAGGGATTCTAATACCTCCACTTATAGATTACCATGGGTAAATGATCAGCAAAATAGCCAAGTAAATAGCATTCTATTACCATTGGTATGATCTAAACTCTAATACCATTTATAGCCGGGAAAATGATCAGCTTAAAACCATTGGATGTTCATTGGATTTTGAGGTTTTCCATGGGTTTTCCCTCAAGTTTTCAGACATTTTTCAAACAATGTTTCAATGGATCAACTCGTTTTTGGCCGTGGATCGGATCCCACTTCGAAAGCCTGAATGTTGGCTTAAATGTTGTGCATTGTTGCTGCGTGTATATATATATATATACATAACATACACATACATATATATATATACATAACATAGATATATATATATATATATATATACACCGTATGTATACATATACAATATGTATACATATTCATATTCAAGTTGGCTAATGTTGGAGAGGGTTAGATATCCACTTCCCCTTTTCGACAGATTTCGGGATTTCCGGTCAGTTTCAGGCAGCAGGGCCACATCCAGTTTCCCAGGTCCGTGACACCCCCAATAGATGGTCAGCATGTTAGTTTAACCATGTTAGGTTAGATGTAGGTATGTTCATCTTCAGCAAGTTAGGATTTAACATGATTTCAATCCTTAGTTCCTACAACTTTTTCGTATTTCGGCCAAGATATCGCTCAGATGAATGCCCAGTTTCTTGGATCCAGTCGACTAGAATTTTTGGTTAAACCCAAAAATCAAGCCTGATGTGCTGCTTGTGGTACCCATGGTAACGATTTCCATAGGGCTTGCTGGCTTGCTGTCAAGCATCTTTGATCGCTGGTTTGCTGAAAGGAAATGGTGCAAAATCCCATGTCGGGTGAGTCAGAAGACCCGAACATTGCCTCCAAGATTCATGGTATTTTATAGCTTTTCTTGACCCAAGAAACCATCTATAAATGGGCCCTGTTCCATAGCTATGTTAAATAACCAGAGGGTATATATATATATAATGATAGGGATAAATCATCTGGTTGGTGGTTTTAACCATCTTGAAAAATATGAGTTCGTCGATGGGAAGGATTGCATATATTATGGGAAAACAATCCATTCATGTTCCAAAACCAATATATTATGGGACATTTCCATGGACATTTCACATGATTCAAGCAACAAAGGCAGCTAGGCTGTTGGTTAAAAATCGCTCTTTCTTGGCCTCAAAGATTGCTGAAAAACACATACCAACCCTTTGTGCTTTTTAAACTAATCATCCCATGTTTAAAAAGGTTGCTTTCATCTCCTTTGTTCATGGCTTATATATAAACAAAAGATAATGTCACCCAAAAGATGAACAATTTTCATGGCTTATGTTATATATATATACTGTAACCATATTGTTTGGTATCACCATAGATAACCCTATATATATATAACCACATATCATAGCCATTTTTGATGAAACCAGCTTGATCTCCCCATGATTGGTGATGTCATCTCAACCATTCAATATCCTATTCATTGGTTATATAACCATATTGCTGGGTTATATTACTGCTTTATACTACACAATATTGCTGGGTTATATAACATTATATATAACCAGATATAACTTAACCATATTTTGGGTTAATATCCTATATAACCATTCAATGGGTTGGACCATTTAATGGGTTGGAACTTCCCCCAGTTTTGATAACCACCCCCCGAAGAGGAACCGTTGGGCCTCACCCTGCTTGTTTTTGTCCGAACGAAGCTGTTCGACCTCAGGGCGATTGTGGATTTCAACGGAGGGATGGGACCAGCAACTCATGGCTTTGAATGGAGGTTTTTTTGGCTGGGAAAACCATAGGAAAACCATGGGAAAATAGTGATTAGTAATGGTTAATAGTGGTTAATGATGGTTAATCATTGGTTAATCATTGGTTAAAACATTGGCTGGTTGGTGGTATACCTACCCCTCTGAAAAATGATGGAGTGAAAGTCAGTTGGGATGATGACATTCCCATATGAAATGGAAAATAAAAATGTTTGAAACCGCCACCAAGCAGGTATTATTTTTGGGGGACCTTAGTGGGTTTTAATGGGATTTAATAGGTTTTAAATGGGTGTTCAAAATAGGTTTTAATGGGATGATCGTTTGTTTTTTGAGGGATTTCAAGATGTTCCATGGCTTTGGGTGGGGATATAACTAGATTAACTAGCAATGAAGATAGGATGATTGGGTATGTTCCATGGTATACCCTCTGGTAAACTAACATAACTATGGAAAATAACCATTTTCAATGGGTAAATCCACTATAAATTACCATTTTAAATAGCTATGTTAAATTACCAGAGGGTATGTTCCATGGTATAACGTCCACCATGTTTTCTGGGTTTTTCTTAGTGACCCAACAGATCCAATAGATCCAACAGATCCAACGATACGCCCCTGAAATGCCGACCGAACTTCGTTGGGAAAATCAATGGATTGGTTTGTTGGGGAAAATTTTAACCGGAAAGCCCCATGATCTTCATGGGAAAATAACGATGGTTTCCGATTTTGAGATTTTCCCAAAACCAATCCATTGATGAATTGACATGGCCCTTGAACATTGGCGTTTAAGAAACACCTCTGTGAAACATCAACAAACGGTGAGATGATTCTGAGTCATCTATGTTATCCCCATTCAGGAGATGACATTGCCAGAAACTATCCATGGTAGTGCCAATCAGCCAGATACCCTGCAAAAAATAAGAAATTCTTTGCTGGTGAACGTAGATATTCCCATTGATACCAAAAGACTAAAGGATTAGTTTGTACCCATCTAAGATTGACCTAGTTACAGACAAATTCACATATCAATATCTCGGAAAATTCCGACCCAGCAATTGAGTTTCTTAAGGGTCTTTTTCTGATCGGATAACTGCAGAAAATATGGATCCTTCGAGGATTTGATCAACTACCCTAGCGGCGTTTTCAAGTGGAATGTGCGTCGGTAGTACGGTAAAAGCAATGTGATAAAATGGCTATGATTTATACGTTCTGGTTCAACAAAATAAAATGGAGATGGTTTATGAAGTTTATGGCATTGGGTATACCCTGTTGTTCAATTCTGATCGCGGTTCGAGAAAACAGCACACACACACACACCAAGAAAGTAAACAGCAATGATACTGACCAATAAAGTTAGGATTTCAAAAAAAAAAACACCCTGGATTTTTCCATATGGGGTAGGTCAAGATTCAACTGGCGATGGTCGATGAAAAAATTTGGTCAAGATCAGCCAGAGTACCATCTGATCAACTGCCCATTCGGGTTGTTGTTCGCAATGTAATTTGTGGTTTAAACAAACGAATGTACACATGATCATTCCCAAGTAACAAATGTGATCAGGTATTACTTGGTAATTACTTGGTTTATGTGCCATAAAAAAAAAGTAATAAATTTGGTTATTTAACAGTTTGCCATGGAAAATCACCATGAAAACCACTATTAACCACTATTAACCACTATTAACCACTATAAAATGATGATCCCCAAGTCATAAAAAAACTTGGTGATTTTGGGAGGTTCCTTCTTCCGCCGCCGTTTTTCTGCCTTTTTCGTTTCGTTCTTTTCACGTCGGACGCTAGCTGCGCTCGCTGAGGATCAAAATCGCGACGTTCCGTGCGTGCTATCGCGATCAGAGCCTGAACGGAGCGGCAGCTCGCGGCGGTTGATTCAATGGATTGGTAAATCCAAAAAACCATGGGAAAATGGAGGTTTTAATGGGAAAACCATAGGAAAACCATAGGAAAATGGAGGTTTACCCTCTGGTAAACATACAAAAAGCTATTGAAAATGGCCATAGAAATAGTGAGCTTTCCCATTAAACATGGTGATTTTGCATTACCCTCTGGTAATTTAAGAGTTTGCTATTGAACATGGCCATTATTAATAGTGAGTTTTCCCATTTATTGATGGTGATGTTCAATAGCTTTTTGTATAGTTTAGAGGGTACTAGCCCACTAATTCCCATTATCCCATTGATGTATCATTTTCACCCCATTCTCAATGGATTGGTTTTGTTGGGAAAATCTACCCCATATGCTCCATGGTGCTGGTATATTTCACAGAGATGTTGATGTTTCACAGAGGTGTTTCTTAAACGCCAATGTTCAAGGGCCATGTCTAAATCAATGGATTGGTTTGGGAAAATCTTAACCGGAAACCATCGATTTTCCCATGAAGATCATGGGGCATTCCGGTTAAATGTGTCCCTTTATCCAATCCATTGATTGATGGTTTTACTTCGATGTGCAAGTTGGTACCCGAAATGGTAAACATACAAAAAACGAGGGAAAATCACCATTGTTTATGGCTAAGTCAACTATTTCTATGGCTATTTTCAATAGCTATTTTGACATAACCAGAGGGTACATGGTATATGCAAAAGAAAATCATGGGGTACATTAGCAATGGAACATGGTGATATAATGGAACAAATGGATTTATCAATGCACTTGGAACATGGAACAATGGATTTATCTATATGAATCAATGGAACATGGTGATATAAACAAACAATGTGGATATTGATGGGGATATAACCAAGTTGATATTATCATATTTGGGGATTTCTGTACCATCTTTTCAGACAAACCATATATATATACATATATATATATGTATTATATATATATATATATATGGTGTTATATAATATCTATATAATATCTGTGCTTTTTTTTCAGTCAATTTCACTGCCATTCATTGCCATGAGGTCCGCAGTGTGGTCATGAAGAGGTCATCCAGTTTGAGCTTGAAACAGGGATGATTCGTTTTTTTTTATTATTACCAGCTAGTTATATGACCAAATGGGAGCAATCATTGGATGGTATACCGAACTAAATGAACATGATTACTAATCATATAAACAGTTCCCAAACCTTTCGCCAGCTTTCATTCCCAGGATCATGAAATGTACCAGCTAGTACAATCCAATATAGTCAACCAAATATGTCATGATTGCCATATCAGATAAACAGGGCTATTTCGAAATAGTTACACCCCAGTTTCAACGTTACACCCCAGTTCTTCACCAATTGGGTACCCTCTTTCGTAAACTGTTACATAACTATGGAAAGATCCATCATTTTGTAGCTGGGAAAACTCACTATATTAATAATGGCTCATTGCCTTACACTCTGAATATATCATAGTAACTGTGGAAAATCATCATGTTTAATGGGAAAACGAAAACTATTAGTAATGGCCATGTTCCAGTTCGCTATATATGTATGGCTATACCAGGCCGGGTACCTTTTTGTTTTTTGCCCCATAAGTCCCGGTGCGGCTTCAACCATCCCCCAGTCATCACCATTTTTGTAGGTGCTTTGGTTACCATTCCAAAAAAAAGGTAGTTTAATACCAACTAAATTTATGGTGATGACTGGGGGATGGTGCACATTGTTGTTTTAAGCACATTATTTGACAATTGTCGTGGTTAGTTTGTGTTGGTTGAACAATGGTTAAACATTCAAGAAACGGGTAAAAAGCACACACATTTATCGCTGCTTAAATCCAATCTGCTGCTTCCATATCTGCACCCGAGCAGTGAAGTCCATATGTCATTCCATTACCGGAAGATTAGTTTTAGACATATCTATGAACAATTGCCCATTTATGGATGAGGTGTTAAATAAAAAAGTGACAAATAGTAATAAAGATGCTTGACAATGATTGATGGGAATGGTTTTTGGGAATGCAATAACCGGGTAACAACCAAGCAATTTTCTGTCCATTTGAATATCATGGGGGCAACGACCAACGATTAATTTCTTTGTCATTCCCCAAATCATCATCAACCAACAGGGGTGTCTTGCACGCAGCCGTTGAATCCAAAAAAACATTGTCCCATTATACTGTATCCCCATTGCATCCCCATTATATGCAACTGTATCCATGGTTTTGGCCTCATTATATATATCCAAGCTTTTTGTTTTGTCATGGGTAAAATAAAGGTGGCGAGTTCCCCCCCCCCGAACTAATCATCAACCAACCACAATTTAACCATTGTATCCCCAAATGTTTGACGGTTCAAAACCATAAGTCCTATAACTTAGATTTGCAAAGGGCCCCTCAAAATATTTCGCATGTCCCCTATGGATTCCCCAGGCATGGTGTATTTCCCATTGGGAAGGTAAATCCAAAAAAAATATTGCATTACTAGCCCTCTAATTCCCGTATCATTTTCACCCCATTCTCAATGGATTGGTTTAAGGGAAAATCTACAGGAAACCATAGATTTTCCCATTAATTATGGGGCTTTCCTGTAATTTGTCCCTTAAACCAATCTATTGACATTCATATCCCACGGAAATATTCCATGAATGTCCCAATTATTCCATGAATGTCCCATGTTCGTATCTGATCAAAATCCTTTCGAATCATCCCATTTCCATGCCCTATCTTTCCCTATATTTCCCTATCACCATGGTGAAAAACACCCTATCATCACTGAATCATCACTGAATCATCCCTGAATCAGCCCAGAATCCAGCACAGAATCCGCGACCCAACGTCTCCACGTCTCCACGTCTCCGCACCTGCTTTTCACCATGGTAAGTCCCAAGCGTCCATCATCCACGGAGCTCACCCAAACAGTGACCTGGCGCTGGTTTTCACGTGGGCTGATGTGTTAGATTAAGATCATGGCTTATCATTGCTTGGAATGTGGTTTATAGCTGGGAAAACCATAGGAAAAGCCTAGGAAAATATGGAGGTGGAGGCCCTCCGGTAAACTGGTGCAGAACTATGGAAAGATCCACCATTTTGAATGGGAAAACTCACTATAAACCACGGTTCCCACATGCGAACCATGGTGCTGGAATATGAATCCCAACATTTGCCCGAACACAATCACCCAGTTTTGTAGGTAAATATACCAGCACCATGGAGCATATGGGATTGGTTGGAATGTGGTTTTAATGGCTTTAACCTTTGGGGGATCAAACCACATATGTCACATAAACCCGTAAGGTCGTCCCATCATACGTTAGATTAAATGCTTGGAATGTGGTTTTTTCAATGCTTTCGTATCCCGGTGAATGATTCCAACAATGCGGTCAATCATGGTTCACTTAGGAGTCACCACATGATGTTCGATGTTTTGCCATCCGCCCATGAACTTGGGTCATTCCAACCCCCATCCACCATTGTCCAACCATGGTTTCTGGGAGATGAGAAAAACTGGATGTCCAACATCGAAAAGATAATCCCTACTAAGGTGGAAAAAAAAATGGACCATGTTCGAAATTGGAATTGTTAAGTTAGTGGACATTCGTGCCAGTCGGTGAGTTTTTTTTGGCACGTTCTTGTTGGTAGATATGTGATATGCCTATATAGTATTCATGGGGGTTACTCAAATGAACTAAATGGATCTAACTGGGGGTCTTTAGACCAAATTGTACCAACTTGTACCTAGGGAGGGGGCCCTTCCTGTATGTACAAAACAAATACCTAACCATGGATGTAACTGGGAAGTTGCTTGATTCCCAAGCTTCATTACCAGATGGTAGACGCTATGCGACCTTACAGCAGGGCACCTCGTTGCATCCTCTGTGATGATCTTAGATGGCCATGCTGGCCAGGAACCGAGAACTTGCTTGGAGGTACCGATTCCAGATTCCATATATGTTTGGCCTATGTTTGCGGGAATATCCCCACAAAATATGGCCTTATATGGTACAATACCTCCAATTTAGGATCCTGGAATTCCCAAAAGCAGTACCAAAATGTGCCAAAATCCTTCCTGCATGGGAAGAAAACATCCAACAAATGCCCCATTGCCTTGGCAATCCAACAAAAAATGGCTGGAAAACCACTTGCCTCGTGCCAATCTACCGCAGCTAGGCAGCCAAGTGTTACTAAACCTTGCTACTTACCAGGAATCGCGTTTTTCCCATGGCCCAATTAATGGTGAACCGAAGGATATATCCATGATTTTTTATGAATGTTCCATCATTATTACCCCAAACTACACAGAACCAGTATGAATTTTCATCCCTCACAACCACCTGAGCACCTCATGTTTGCTCCTTCTAGCTGATCGCGAGGTTGCCAGGCTCATAAACCTCCTGTTTTTTCTAAATGTGAGTCACCTCGAATATTGATCCGAACTTCATCTGTGCAAACCAGTGGGAAAACCCACATCTGTGTAAACGTTTACCCTATAGTACCAATAGAATCCATGGTGCTGCTATATATGGTAACATGGATCCCATCAATATACCCCCTGTATGTTAGCATATATACCAGCACCATGGATCCGTCATGGGCTAGGGTATCGAATCCATTTGGGTATGGATCAATACCTATTAATACCATTTTTAAGGGGATGAACATCCATACATCCCAGCTATTTTGATGTGAACTACAGGGGTACAAGGTTTTGACACACTGCCATTTATAAAACTTCTCCACACCCACGCCCATCCGAACCTTTTGACCCTCAGCGGCGAAATCGTGTGGATTGTCCACCTCGGTTCGCTGTGGTTTTTGTGTGGCTGGAGAACACCTAGTTCGGCTTACGTGTGCCGTGTGCCTTGGTAAAAAGATGGGTTATATGGGTTATATGATCAATAGTAGTGGTTAATAGTAGTGGTTAATAATATTTGGCAATTAATCACTATTAATCACTATTAAACCACCAAACCATCCTTGTATTGCCAAAAAAAACGAAAAAATGATAGATCATCCAACTGATACTACCATGGTTTATTATATTCAACGATACCAAAGCCAAGGGTGCACAAGAGGTGCACGTTGAGCCTATGTATATATATAGTCTGCATGGTGTTTATTACACACCCCATAAATGGTCCCAAACATAGTGAAAGTCGCCTACTAAACCGTGGTTTCGTTTGGGGGTCAAACTAGTATGGGGGGAAGGGATTATTGTAACAAAATAGATTGTAAATCCATTATTCTACCAACCATCTAAAATAGATTGTAAATCCATTATTCTACCAACCATCTATATAACCTAAAATCATGGAACACCCAGTATCCATCCACCATTACCCTCTGGGAAACATACAAAAACATATTAAAAATGGCCCAGTCGAAATAGTGGATTTACCCATTTAAAATTGTGATTTTCCATAGACAACTGTTAGTTTACCAGAGGGTTAACAATGGATATGATCAACTAAAAAAAGTAGGGATTCATGAAAAACTATGTTATATCCCGATGAAAAATCATCAAAAGAAACCATCATCCCATTGTAACCCCATAACGTAATCTTTATGAAAAACCAAAAAAAACATGGCATGTTGGCATAAATTTCCCTCTTATGATTGGAGATATTTCTATGATTTCTATGGCAAGTTTCCATCCATTGGTGGATGTTTATTCCCATTATAGCACCATTTTGACTACGTCCTTACTTCATTTTTCCAATTAATATCTCCACTATAACCAAATGTTTGATGTTTTTTTCCACTCTCCATCCACCATCAATCAACATCATAGTAATAGATTAGTTAGCTAATACTGATAAGAAAATACAAACAAATAAGGATTCATAGTATAATAGTATTACAATTAACTATGGATTACTACTCACTATATAATCATATTACAAGTAAGTATCTTACTATTACAAAATCAACTATGGATTATTATGAATGATGATTATGGATTATTATGGATTACTAAAACATTACCTATACAATATATATGAATATATACATGTCCAGTATTATTGTCGATAATATCCAATATTATTACATATCCAGCAAAAAAAGGTACATTGCATTATTACATATCCAGTATTTTAAATATCCAGTATTGTTACATATCCAATATTCTTGTCGATCATATCCAGTATTATTAACTGGTTGGTGGTTTTAACCATATTGACACATATGAAAGTCAGTTGGGATCATAACATTCCCAATATGATGGGAAAATCAAAAAAAAATAATGTTCCAAACCACCAAGCAGTATATATCATTAACCATTATTAACCATTATTAACCATCATTAACCATTATTAACCACTATTAACCATTATTAACCACCATAAAATGGCTGTTCCAAACCACCACCGCCAACCAGGTCATGTAATTTATCCAGATATTTCTGGACTTACCTTCTGGTAGTCAAACATGACAAGCTGGGAAATCCCCCAAAAAGATGGGCCATGTTCAACATAACGAACTGGAAGGATCCAGCATTTTTCATGGAAAAACTCACCAACCAGATTACTATCCATCACAGTAACATAGCTATTGAACATAGCTATTGAACATGATTTACCCTCTGCTAAACTGTTACATAACTATGGAAAGATCCACCATTTTCTAGCTGGGTAAATCCACTATTTCTATGCTCATTTTCAATAGCAAACTGTTAGTCATTACCAGGCCGGGTACCTATATTCAAGATGGTGGATCTTTCCATATAGCAAAATGTTAGTCATTACCAGGTTGGGTAAACCTCCATTTTAACCCAGCCAATGATTAACCAGCCAATGTTTTAACCCATGATTAACCATCATTAACCACAAGAAAACCATTACTAATCTCCATTTTCCTATGGTTTTCCCATGGTTTCCGATCCATCCCCGAGCGCTAAAACCAGGCGGCAAAGCCATCGCTTATCCGCGAGATGTGCACCAGCCCCGAGCGCTCCGAGCCCACGTCCACGAAGGCGCCGAAGTCCCTATAGGGCGGGGACCAAAAATGGCCATTCCAGGAACCTAAATTGGAGGCCTGTGTAAGGCCTATGTAAGGGAATATCCCCAGAAAATATGGCATTATATGGTACAGTACCTCCATTTTAGGATCCTGAAATTCCAATTGACATGGGAAAACCATGGGACACAGATCGGAAACTATGGAGAAATCCCTGGAAAACATGGGAACATATGGAAACAAATGTGCCAACCCGTGCGAAATCTATGAACAATCCGATGTAATTATGCATTCACACCTGAAAAGACATCAACAGATTAAAAAACAGGGCCGGAAATGGAGGATTGGTTTTCATGGGAAACTTTCAGTAAACACGTCAATAAATTTGTATGTATATATATATATATATATTATATTGTTGCATTTTTATATATTTATTTACATACGTACATATATATATATATATAAATGAAACATATGAAAAAACACGTATGTATATGTAAATCTGTCCACATATATATATATATACATATATACATATGTGTGTACATGTATACATATGTTTTTTTTCCCTCCTGTTCCCAGAAGCGATCAACGCTGCGACGGAGCAGTCTGAATTCTACCGCCACATGGATGCTTAGCCATCGTGGCCGATCCAACCATCAAATGAATCATCTCGCATCTCTTCACATCTGCGGATGAAATCTAGGGGTGGATCGAAAGGTGAACCAAAATCACCGCACTCAATGCTGGTGAGATCTGTACACATGCTTGTCGCAACAGCCTGGCAAAGAGCTGGTGGATACTCTTTGAGCGGAGCTGTGCGGTAGTTACCACTGTCATCCTTGCCGGTGGACGTTCCACTAGGCAGTTGCCCAGTAAGCAAGTGCCTATGCAATTCAGTCTCCAGGGTTTTCAGGTGGTCGGCTTCGGTGACGGGGCTCCAAAAAGTCCCTGAGACACCGAAACTAGTCGCATATTCGGCAAGGTCAGCAGCATGCGCAAAATGGCGAGGCGCCAAATGCTCACATAATCTGGTCTTTCAGGATCTTTGGGATGCTCAAGAAGCCCAGCACCGGATCGTGTTGCTACAGCAGCCAAACATTCGAAAGCAAAACCCAAAAGGAGAGTGCCAAGCATGACTTGTCGGAGTTCACCAAGTCGCAGTGACAAAAGCCCCCATGGTGCTTCAGGGCTGCGAACGACTCTCGGACCATGACAGTCGGCAAGTTCAATGTTTCTTGCCTTGCTCCATGTGTTGCAAGGCGGTCCACCAATGAACGCAACGACATGTCCACTCATGATATGGGTCAACCAAAATTCACGAGTTTCAACCTTGGCAATGTCTCCGTACTGGGAGTCAATGACAATGTCAACAGAGGCCGTCAAAATGATGAAATCCGGATGCTTCTTGGCTAATGCTGACATATACCATTCAATGTCTCCCCGTCTTCTTCTCCCTGCATAAGCGTGGAGCACGATTTTGTACCTGCATGGGATGCGTGGAATGACCTGAACGTGATTCCAAGCTCCAGGCGGCTGAACAGCCAAATCGGCATACCAGTTTTCCCATTCATCAAGGCGCACCTTCGATAATGAGTCAGGTTTCAATGGCTGCTTGGTGAGAAAGGGCCATGCATCTGCTTGTATTAAGTTCCGGACACAAAAGACAACTTGATCAAACGACACCTGTAGAGGTTCAGCATCAGCCTCAACAAAGGTGTCAAGGAATTGACTCAGTGTCTGCTTGCACATGGTCCAAGAAATTGGCTGTCGCCTAATCTCCTCACACAATGCCGCTTGAATGTTGTCAGCATCTTCCACTCCAGTTAAACAGAGGTAAAGAGCTTCAAGAAGCTCCACATATCGTAGTCGATGAAATCAACGAGTGCTCCATCTGGTGGCTTGGGTCCGTAGCCTTGCAAAAACGGAATGGCTCCGTCTGTACGCTCATGGAGAGCTCGGTCAATGCTTGAGCCCGTTCCTGATGTTGGGTCACACTTCAGACGTCGGCCCAGGAGGCTCTGTCGACACTGGTGCGCATGTCGAAGATGCGCAAGCACTTTTGCACGGGTGTGATATTCACGCAAGCAATTGGGGCAAGAAGTGTCTTCAAAAAGTTGACGGGCTGATGCACGAAACCATACGAAACCCGTGCCTTTTAAACATGTGCGCGCTTTCCCCAGCTTTCGATGCATGAATCGTTTGGCAGTGCATGCACCCAAATACTGTCGGCGGTTCCTCATGAGAGCCAGCAGCAAATTGGTATTGTTCTGTAGCTGCTGCCATAGCCATAGAAGGTCATCTTCTAACATAGCAATCCATGCCGTGTCTTCACAAAGCAAGCCCCAATGTGCAGCTCGACCACATCGATACAATGTGCCAAAGTATCGTAAGCGACATCCTCGCAAAAGTTCAGTGGGGGATGGTAAACCTGCTGAAACAATGACTTCATCATCAGTCAAATGTGCCGCATGGTTACTTCCCAATAATCTTTTGTAGAGTTTGATGATGCCGGCATGCAGTTGGTCTCGGCTTTTCTGGGTATCAAACGTCCATGACTCAAATCCGTACATGAGTTTGCTGAGCACCAGAGTGGAAAACATTTCTTGTCGTTTTTTCCACGCGATCTGTGAATGGCGATACAAAATACGCCGGTGCTGGGTAAATGCTTGTTGAGCAATTCCAAGTCTGCGCGTAATCTCGGCACAAGTCACAGTGCGGCGATGTAAAATCCCACCAAGGTGGAGATATCTACTCACGACAGAAATGTGGTGCGTTGCGTTTTCACACACAACAGGAAACTCACATGTTTCTGAATAGAATCGTCTGCGCAATCCTCTTGAGCCACAAACTTGAAAATGGAACATCACTTCTGTTTTTCCTTTCTTTAAATTTGGATGCATGTGAGCTGCTTGGCACAAATCAATCAAGATGCTAAGCGCAATGCCAGTTTTGGCAAGCAGAGCCTGATTTGACGTGGCACAGATACAAACGCTCAAATCGTCCATGCAAGTTGGGCCGATGAAAGGGATCGTTTCAATCTCACCTGGCGTGCAATCAATTAGGCCAGGATGCTCAATGTCCGGAATGCGCTCTAGCACATCAGCATCATCAAGGCGTGCTTCATATGTGCGTAGAAGCTGTGCCCACAATAGGCCAAACACAACGTCAGCGTAGCTGTCTCCAGGGCGTGACCCCTGTTCCGTGCGCACAATGTCTTGCTGATATCCAATGGTAAACCATGTATCGGTGTGCAGGGCTTGCATGAAACGTTGAACATGAATGGGAGCACCTGCACAAGCAACTGCGGATGGTTCTTGAAGCTGCTGATGAAATTCATGTAATGTGTCAGGTGAGTAACCTAAATGCCGTGCAATATAGGCTACATGTTCGTCATCGAGGTTGCCGCCAACCGCAAGAACACGAACGACCCGATAAAACGCTTCTGTCAGATCTAAAAAGATCACCGATACTGGAAATTTCTGTTTGGACTTCCATCGCATAAAAGCACGTGTCAAGTGAAGGGGAACTCCAACCGGCATCTTAGGTCTGCCACCTAGCTGCTGCGCTTGCATGAATTGTGTGTACAGAGCATGATGTTTCTGGCGCAGCGCCCGGTGGATGGTCTTTCCTAAATGACTATAGAGACCAACAGCGATCGATGCGAGGAGCATTCAGCAGGATCTCCCTTATGCTTCCATGCAATCGCTAAACGGCCGCCTTTGTGCTCCAATGCTTCTTGACCAAACAAGCACGTTTTCAGCATTAGGGAATACGAGAGGCGAGCAAGGTCTCGTGCTTTATATCTGCACAGTTCAGGAGGAATGCCATCATTACCTACAGCTTTTCCAATGGAAACCCTACGAAAGGCGTTTTCAAGCTCGACAAGGCTCGGCAATTCTTGAATTGGGACATTCAGGGAGTCAATTTGTACGAACTTGGCCAAATTGTCTATATAACCAAATTGCTCTGAAGGCACTGTGTGTGAGTCTCTGACCACCCTCCATTTGTTGGAAAAATTCAATCCATCTCTGTTGGGCAGCTTCTGGGGTGGCACAGACATCTCCAGTGGCATTTTTGACAAATGGTAAACACGCTCGCTTGATCTTCTTTGGGTTAGTGGGTCCTAGGAACGGCTTGGGGCAATGTAGAATCGTACCAGCGGGTACATTCTCCGGCAAGGCAGCAAGTTCCTGATTCAATGCCAAAGCTTTTGATTTGCGTAGCAGATTGCGAAGTCTGCGTGCACAAATGACGAATTGGCAATGCAAACGTACCTGAATACATAGGTTCGTGTTGACATATGCAAAATGCTTGGCAAGGTCATGTTCATCAGTGGCAGGGAGCCTCCACAGATGAAAAAATAACCTCAGCCTTGTGTGCATATTGTAGGATGTTGCATGGCGAATGCGCTTTTGAAGGGCCATCTTTTGAGTGCGAATCTCCCACACTTCACCCTGCAGACAGCTCTTTTTGGGTGCTGTTGGCGACACTGGGCACGCCAAGCTAACTTGCTGCAGCAGTTGAGAATTGAGACTTTGCACCTGAGTTTCCACATCAGTGGACCATGGGGTGGCCTGGAGCTCTCGGCATGCAATAAGATGTCGGTTTGTGCCAATGGCTTCTCGCTGGAAAGCTTTCTTGTTCTTCTCACCTGTTGAAGTTTTGATGTTGTCATTCCATGCAATCTGAAGCCCAACAACCTGGTGATCGTCATGGGCGTTGCCAAGGTCAAAATCAGAAATGACGCTTGAATGCGTGCAACAAGGGATCCACAGTTGAGGCACAGCAACAAAATCAATCCGATGGCTGCTGGTACCATCAGGTGATGTCCATGTGCTGATAGGACCGCAGTGGATTTGACTTGTACATGGTAAACACAGATTTTGAGCCTGCAAGAGTGCACGAAAAAACTCAGTGTTGGCTGAGCTGGCATCATCTCGGTCAAAAACAATTGGTGCAAGCTTTGGGCCAGACTTTGCATTTGCATCAATCAGGACAACCAATTGGTTGTCCTTGCAGTGTGTTTGCAATATGTCCTGAGTTTCCTGCCACCAGCATTTTCTTTCTTCTCTAGATCTCCCACTTTGCGGAGCATGTGCCGAGAAGACATGACATTGGAGAGCTGGGCTGTCAATACGTGCAAGCAGTCTTCTGGGATCAGCATGTATAATTTGAACATGTGATTTCTGAAGAAACATCGTCTTGTTTCCCGCAACTCCGATTGGCTGTGTCAAATTAATCCAGATCTCTATACCAAATCCTCGATGTGCGCCACCCGCAAGACGTAGGATGTTGTCAGCAGTACTCATACCTGGTGGACTCCTTGTTTCTTGGAGCCCCATGATGTTGAGTCTGAAGGTGCGCATTTGTTCACGGAGATATTGCACTTTACCTGCATATCCCTCGGGACCAACAAAGAGAGATCCAATGTTGGCGGTGGCAAAACTGACGGAGATTTGTGCTGGTTTGCTGGCACACTTTGATGACTCGCTGGCATTCTCAAGTTTACTGAAAGGCAATTTGGGTGGTGAGATGTCAAATCCTGATTTGGTCAGTGGTGGCAAGCCTGCTTTCTTGTCAAACATCATCCAAATAAAAGGAAGGAAGTGTCCCCATTTTCTCAGATCAACTTGCTGTCGTTGCAGTTTGTGTCCATGGGCAGCTTCAGTTTTTGCCAAAAAATCGGCGAGCTCATTCCATACATCACCAGCATGTCCTGCAACGTGTTCTATGACAAGGTCTTCCTCTGCAAGGCCTGCAGCAAGAGCTTGAAAAATGCTGCGTAATTGCACGAACGTTGGATGATTGTCATGGCAGCTGGTGCTACCTGAGGCCTGACTTGCTGTGGTGCTTGAATCAGTCCTAAAGACTGTGGGAACTGTGGAATTTTGGCTTAATCGCCAAAGTCCCGCCCAGAAAAGGCCTTCTCTTTCCACAAATTCTGATCCGATGGCATCAGTACCAAGGAAATGCGGAAGCGTGGACTCATATAAAACCGGTTGGGAGTGCCATCCGAGGAATGTTATTTTGGATGTGCCAGCTTCACTTCCGTAGGTTTCACCAAGAACAATGAATGCCCATGCATCAGGCGTGTCCTGTTCTTGGACCCAAAGGGGCGCCTTCCTACGATTTGATGGCTTTGAACTCCCATCCGTGTAAATCCGGGACTTGGAGGTGCGAATGCCAAGTGCATAACGTACGTTCACCGGAATTGAAAAACTGCTGCAGATCCTCAGGACTTAAGTCCCATGTCAAAGAATGGGAACTTTCTGTAGAAAATTCTGATGGCAGCTGAAAAAACTTTTGATTTTTCTTCACGGTTTGTGGCTTCGGCCAGGCCGTAGGCAGTTTGTGCTTGTGCCTAGGTGCGTCAAGCGCAGGTTCATTGTTGTGATACTGCAGCAGTATCAGCTGTGGTCTCGGATTTCTGCTACCAATGACAACTGCACGAGTAAAACCCAGCGAATGCAGAAAAATCATATGTTCATGTTCCGAAAAACATTTTTCTGCTCGGTGGAGAACAACTTCAGATCGGTCACGAAATCGCAGGGGATAGTTTACATAATGCCAATCATCTTTGGGAGCTTTCCATGCAATCGGTGTCACAAATGCAAGTCCTGATGCTGGCAGTCATTGACAGCTTGACGCCGTCTGCAATAGCCATTTCAAGCTTCATGTGGGAATGAAACACGTCTTGGGCTGTCTGGGCCGTAGATGTTATGATCATGAATTTGCCCCAGTTGTGCTTTTGCATCTCGTTCAGGGCAGTAATGGCTATTCCAGCTGTTCCAGGCCGGTCGTGAAGATATTCTCCGCTGCTCGAAGCCATTCATGCAAATGGATATGCTGTTGTTCAAGCTCATGCAAATGGATATACATATGTATGTATATATATATAGTGTGTGTGTGTTATTATTCAAAAAACTATATATGTATATACGTATATATATATATATATCCGTAGATATAAGGTATAACGACTGAAACAAATCATCAACCAACTAGGATGTTTATTGATTTTTGATGTTGCAAGCTTTGATTTGCTTTATGAAAATGAAAAAAACATGTTTGCAGACTTCAAGTCATAGATTTAATCAACAACAACATACAAAAACACTGGTCTATCATGAATCTCCCATTGTTTAAATAATGTTGACCTACGATTTGCAAATGGACCCTGAATAAAGCTAACCAAACTCCCAGACGAAAAAAACAATTACCACTAAAAAAAGCAATTTTGTTTTGGCCCCAAACCCAGATTTGCCGAGATGGGGCTGAAAAAATTGTCCATGCTTTATTTGAGGTGGCTTTCATGTACTAATTCATACTGCCAGCTCATTAGATCTTACCTTGATAACTTCAAATTTTCAAAAATAATGGCTGCTCTTTCTATTCAAAACCACTATTCAAAATTATCCAAAATGAATCCCAAATCAACTCGTCAAGGGTACCTACCCCCCATGAGGTGCCTTAGCACTAATTAGAGTTTGACCCTGAATAAAGCTATTGAGTTTCCCCCTCCCGCTGATCAAGACATGAATACTACATGAATACTAAATCAATACTAAATCCATGACATGAGTACTAAATCAATACTAAATCCATGACATGAGTACTAAATCAATACTAAATTCATGACATGAATACTAAATCAATACTAAATCAATACTAAATCCATGACATGAGTACTAGATCAATACTAAATCCATGACATGAGTACTAGATCAATACTAAATCCATGACATGAGTACTAGATCAATACTAAATCCATGACATGAGTACTAGATCAATACTAAATCAATTGTTGGATTCCGTTTTTTTGGAAATTGCATTTTATATTATCGTTTTAAATTGTGATAATTGAAAACCAATACATATAAACAAGTTTCATGGTGGCTATAAGTTTATTTAGGGGAAAAGAGGAGGGGGGAGGGGGCGCACGTTTATAAATCAGAGGTGGACATTACTGTGAATACAACCATTCAACTGTCGATAATGAACCCGTAAAAACGGGTGACTTTCAATAGCTATGCTAAATTACCATCATTTCTCTTGGTTTTGGTAATCAAAAGCGATTTCAAAATGCTATGGCCAATCTAAACTCATTCTCCATGGACATGGCTACGCCTACGCATTGAACTGACTATTTTTCCAAACGACCTTGGATAATTCGCCCCAGCTATGTTCGTTATATCCTCAAGAAATAAAAATAACCCAAAGTAAATGTGCATCAACATGACTATATTACTTCTGCCAAAAAAAAGTATCTGGTTGGTGGTTTCAATCCCTCTGAAAAACATGAAAGTCAGTTGGGATGATGACATTCCCATATATGAAATGGACAAATAAAGTTCATGTTTGAAACCACCAACCAGATATCTCATTAACCATTATTAACCATTATTAACCATTATTAACCACTATTAACCACCATTAACCACTATTAACCACCGTTTTACCCACACCATCCCATTCTAATCCCACGAATTATACCCAAAACATATCGCCTGACACCTTCCACGATGCCCTCCAGCTCATCACCCACCTGCCGATTCCCGCAACGAAACATGCAGCTTTCACCATCGCACATGGCGATGTTCTCATAGAAAAATGTCCGTAGATCTAACCGTGAAGAAACAGTGATATGATATATGATATAACATGATATAACAGTGATTTTTTCCGTGAAAAATACGACAGTTTGACCATCAATGTTGCAATTTCACTTCATTACACATGGGGCCCTGGGGGAGTCAGCCTTTCAAAATTTCTGCGGTTTTAGAAACTCCACCGGTTCAAGTTACCCAAGAATTACCCCAGCCATTCGACCCCAAACCCTGGGATCTAACTTATTCTGGTTGGTGGCTTTAACCATCTTGAAAAATATGAAAGTCAATGGGAAGGTTATCCCATGTATTTTGGAAAATAAAAAATGTTTGAAACCACCAAGCAGTTATTTGTCTAGTCCCCCTTCATTCCTGGTCGTTGGAAAACAAGCGACATATATAAGTCGACTATGACCACAAAAGCAAAGCATAAACCACAAAAGAGTAACGCGAGTTACTCCAAAACAATTTTGTCTGGGGAATCAGTGTGTAGATGGTTCCACTCACTTTCGTGCTTCATCATGGTTATGTTGTTTTTTCGTGGGACAAATCCAACCTGTTTGTTTTGATTTACTTCCAACAAGAAAAGATTTCACTGCTGAATCAGGACTTTAAATCCACATATGATTTATTAACTTGAAGTAAACCAGACACCAAATATCCCGCAACTGGTTGGTAGTTTCAACCGCCCTAGGATTGGAAAAGAAGCATGTCAAACCACACACCAGTAATGGCTTTAAAGCAGCAGTGGAACCAACGCATCAGTGGAATTCATATCATGTTAAATCTGGCACAATGAAATAACTGTAAGTTACAATGAATTAATATTCAACAGCTATCAATAAAACTGATAATTCATCCTGCAGATATCCTACATCAATTGAATTAATTTCCATGTAGGTTAAAACAATCAAAAGATCTGGTAGAGCATAGGATCCTACGTGTGCTTCCCATAAGAGGATACACCATGAGATCAATACACCTGGGCAACAAATTAATCATCTCACCCAGTCATTCCTTCTGTATGCTTGAAAGACAAGAAAAATGCTTGAACCCCGGAACCAGTCCTGCCTTCATGACTCCATTAAACATGCATTGCAATGAAAATTAATCTATCTATGAATCTACGGCTGTGATATGGGACAGTTAGCCCTAGCAACTCTCCTGAAAGGCCAGTAACGTCGCTGGTTGATATCATTGCAATGACTGGTTGGTGGTTGACCTACCCCTCTGAAAAATATGAGTCAGTTGGGATCATAACATTCCCAATATGATGGGAAAGTCATTTCACATTCCATGGTTCCAAACCATCAACCAGTTTTTGTCAAATTATCTAGATAAATGGACTTACAAACATGGTAGTCAAACATGGCTATTGCAAATGGTGGATCTTTCCATAGTTATGTAACAGTTTACCAGACGGTAATACCATAATTATCCCATCTGGGTAGATTATAATATTTCACTCACCTGAATAGTTCGGCCATTTGGGGATAAAATACCTCTAAAACAAAAAAAACATGATTTCCAGGGCTCGGCCGCATGATAATATACCAGTCTATAGTTTTCCTATGGTTTTCCCATGAAAACCTCCATTTTCCTATGGTTTTCCTATGGTTTTCCTCCATTTTCTCATGGGTTTCCTATCATTTTCCATTAAAACCTCCATTTTCCTATGGTTTACCACAGGGTAAACCTGACTTTTCAACTGGGATTTCCCAGCTGGAAACCTCCAACTGGAGAGCCTAGCACTTGTTTGCGCTGGTGAAATCCTTGAGATCTGGTCCTGTGTATATGCACAGCATAAATATATAATATAATATAATATAATATGATATGATACAATAGAATACAATACAATACAATATAATACAATACAATACAATAGAATAGAATAGAATACAATACAATATAATACAATATAAAATAATACATTATAATATAGTATAAGACAATAATGATAAATGTATAATGCATAATAATAATGTATATACATAGTATACATATGTTCATCATTATCCTACTGTTATCCCAGGATTATACCCGATGATAATCCTATGAACCATATAAAACATGATAAAACTGATAAAACCATGAATCAGCCCAAGAAGTTCATAATAAATCCATATAAACACCACATAAACCAATATAAAATCCATTCAAACCCATATAAAACCGCATAAAATCCATATAAATCCAAGCAATTTTCATGGAATTTCTGTTGATCCTATCCCAGCCAGATCTTCCCCCAGAGATCTAGCTCCAGACCGAAAAGGCCTGGAGATCAGCGAAGGGGTGAGTCACCTGGCAGCAGAAAGAAAATATTCCATTCTTTTTGGAAAATGGAGGCTTTAATGGGAGAACCATAGGAAAAGCATAGGAAAACCATAGGAAAATGGAGGTTTACCCTCTGGTAATTTGTTACAGTTTGCTATTGAACATGGCCCAGTCAAAATAGTGGATTTACCCATTGAAAATGGTGGATCTTTCCATAGCTATTTTGACATAACCAGAGGGGAAGTCCATTGGAAAAATCAGTCCTCATTTTTTCCCTATTTTTCCCCATGATTTAACCGAAATGTTGGGGAAATTGAACAGAAAATTGATCAATCCATGAGACTTTAATCAACCACGGGAAAACCATAGGAAAATGGTGATTAGTAATGGTTAATAATGGTTAATAGTGGTTAATGATGGTTAATCATTGGTTAATAATATATCTGGTTGGTGGTTGAGCCACCAACCCCCTCTGAAAAATGATGGAGCGAAAGTCAGTTGGGATGATTGTCCATTCCCAATATGATGGGAAAGTCATAATCCATTCATGTTCCAAACCACCAGTATATCTCATTAACCATTATTAACCACTATTAACCACTATTGGTTAGAAACTACCAACCAGCATGGTTAGATAATGGGATGGCTATGGATGACTTATTATCCCATTATTAACCACCATTAACCACCAACCAGATATGTGTTTTCTCTAGTGATCATGAGATGGGATCATCAACCGATGTGAACGGCTGGGAAATCCCCGAAAAACCATGGGAATTCAGAAAGACATGTTCCATCACCAAATTTGGTATGATATTGTGGATTATAACTAAAATGTTGATACCTAATTAATTATGATATTGTGGATGAATTGGATTATAATGATTATAAGCTGTTATACCATCCAGTCATTTGACATAGCTGTGGAAGGCCCAGTTACTTCGATGATTTACCTGTAACACATGGTGATTATTCATAGTCATGTCAGCTATGTTATATCACCAGAGCGTAGTTATAAGCTGTTACACGTATGTTAAACAAAAAACAATCCAATTTTGGTGGTTTCAGGAAGGTGCAACCAAATCCAAATGGTTTCAGGCAAGTGATTGGATTCTTCAGCAACGTTACCAAATTGGATAGTATGACTTGGCGAAACCACTTGGCATGTGCGGGGTTGATCCCATGGTTAGTTGTATGTTCTCTCCATGTTTCCCTGGTTTTTGCCACTGTACTGTAGCTGCTCGCCCCCTTTGTTTGGAAGGCGCCCGTTGTTGCAAAAACCTCACAGTTTCAGGGCACTGATGGCTTGGTAGGTTTGGTAGTGGTCTTGGGAAGCATCTTGGTTGGCCACCGGGCACTCCTGAAGGTCAGGTGAGTTTACACCGCAATGCCGGCGGTGTTTTCTGCGCCAGCTCCTTCGCATCAAAATCATACCATATCATACCCGCCCACTCCAGGGCACAAAACATGACTTCTTTTGATCAAGATTGGCCGATTGGCCGCCATGCATGGTTTGAATTCCCCCCTGAAACATTGGAAGATCGGCGTGGAACCCACGTATCAAACCACGTCCCTCAAATCCTCAACACGTCGCGTGGCCTCTCTGCTCCGCATGCCGCCGCGGCCGCCCAATTTGCTTTCCTTAGATCTGCACAGCTGGTGACTTTGAAGCCCTCCATTCATGTGGATATTCATGGGGAAATATGGTGGGGAATATCACTAATATCACCACCAATGTGAGGATATAGTATGATATAAGTGCTATAAAGGGCTGACCCGATCATGATCATGATCATGATCATCATCACCATCATCATCATCATCACTGTTGTCTTGTTTACTATCTTGATTAACTTATCATAATTCTCGTTGTTATTCGTATTTATTAGTATATTATGTAGGCTATAGACATTCGGAAATCCAGCGATTTTTATTATGACTTCTGGAATGCAGTTCTCCTCCTGGGGGCTAAAACCAACTCATCTGACTGATGGTTTCCAACAGTGCCATCCCGATATTTTTCTACTGCCAATCTGAGTTCTGTAAACAGGGCCATGTGAGCGGCCTTTGACAAAGGCATTGTTTAGGTCGTCTAGTTCTGGGTGGTTATCCGAAGTTGATTTCCCGTGAAACCATTGGTAAAAAAAATCCGGGTCAGACGCGACACGTTGTTAACATGTCAGAATCATGCGGATTTGTTTATAGCTGGGAAAACCATAGGAAAACCATAGGAAAACCATAGGAAAACCATAGGAAAATGAAGGTTATACCATGTGGTTATGACTAACATAGCGAACTAGAAAATCACCATGCTATTAATAGGTAAACCATCTATTTCTATGGGCCATCTATACCATGGCTATGTTAAATAACCAGAGGGTACATTACCAATACATTACCAATACATTACCTGTATACACACCCAAAAAGAACATGTCATTCATGATCCCGGGTAGAAACCACCGATGACATCCTTAGTTCCTCAAGGCATCTCAAGGCAGGAACTCAAAACAAGGGCTAAACCATTGGCCAGAAAAGCAGAACTGGTTGGTGGTATACCTACCCCTCTGAAAAATGATGGAGTTCGTCCGTTGGGGTGATGACATTCCCATTATATGGAAAAATAAAAAATGTTACAAACCACCAACCAGATATCTCATTAACCATTATTAACCATTATTAACCATTATTAACCATTATTGACCATTATTAACCATTATTAACCATTATTAACCATTATTAACCACCAAAGAATACGATACCACCGTCCTACTTTGTTTGACAACTTGGCGGTCGATGCATTTGATTTCACCGGTGAACCTCCCGGTAAGCAACCAGGAAAAAGCTCCCAATCAATAAAACCTTCAATTCGTAGCTGGGTAACGATCAAATATTCACGATCTACCCATGATTTTTGAAGGGTTTTTCTACCATGATATCTACCGGTTTTTCATCCTGTTTTGACCTACAGTTATAACACCATTGGTGGCTGGATCCAGCGATTCATCGCGTAAGGCTCCGTGGCAGCCCGGAAGCCCTTCCGAAGCGTACGTCAAATGCTGGGAGTTTTCTCATGGTGGAGCTGCTGGCGATAGCTGGGAATCTTAGGGTTTTTTCGCTGCATCGACCCATACATATCTAAGATCATGACTCAATGATGGTCCAAATCTCTAACGGTGGTTAGAAATTGTAAGAACTAGCCGATCGAACTATGGCTATACCCTCACTATTTGGTGGTTTCAACTCCCCTGAAAACAATGTATTATTCATCATAGCGGATCCATCCGGAAGGGTGGAACATACAACTACTCAGCTCACTTTTAGTGCAAGTAGTCGACAGTTTCCGGTTGGTGGTATACCTACCCCTCTGAAAAATATGAGTTCGTCAGTTGGGATGATGACATTCCCAGTATATGGAAAGTCATAAAAAATGTTCCAAACCGCCAACCAGATATCTCATTAAACATTATTAACCATTATTAACCATTATTAACCATTATTAACCACTATTAACCACTGTTAACCATTATTAACCATTATTAACCACTATTAGCCACTATCTTTACCACTATCTTTACCACTATCTTTACCATTTGACCATCTGGAAATTCTTGCCATGGCTTGCTGCATGAACTCCTCCCCCAGCAATAGTTCGATGAGTCGGAATGGAGAACCATCGATTCCACTGGTGATCAGATCCATTCTGAAATCCCATATCCCACGATTTAAAGGATATTCATAGTGTTGTAGGATATTCATACAAAATTGTAGGATATTCCGTATTCCTATGATTACTCCAGTGTTATCCCATAGTGTGGAAAAAGGATAATCGGATACTCCAGTGTTATCCCATACAAAATGTTGTCCTCATTTTTGGTTAGTTATATCCCATTATTTCACTATTGGATACTATCCTGAAACATATATAAACTCACATTGAACCATATGGCCATGAATCAAAACCCCTGTACCCTAGGTGCCCTAAATAACAGCTGGCTCACGGATGTTTACTCCTCCAAATATGGTAATGTAATAATAGGTTCTGAAACATCGCCATATAACGCCATATTAATATATCAAAGCCTATCAAACTATATTACCCTCTGGTAATTTGTTACAGTTTGCTATTGAACATGGCCCAGTCGAAATAGTGGATTTACCCATTAAACATGGTGAGTTTCCATCGTTTTTTGTCATTTATAGTGGATGTACCCATTGAAAATGGTGATTTTTCATAGAAATAGTGGATTTACCTATTGAAAATGGAGATTTTGTATGTTTACCATTTCGGGTATCCCATCCTGTAGACCGAGCCCAGTCTCAACCATCGTCAAGCCTAGCCTGGGACATCCAACGCACAAACCGTCTCTGTGAAAGTTCGGCCGTGGCATGACACTACTGGCTGATGTGGTTGAATAACTGGTTGGTGGTGTTAACCATCTTGAAAACCATAGGAAAATAGTGATTAGTAATGGTTAATAGTGGTTAATAGTGGTTAATCATTGGATAATTATGACTGGTTGGTGGTTTCAACCTACCCCTCTGAAAAATGATGGAGTTCGTCAATGGGAAGGATGACATCCCATATATGAAATGGAAAATATTCCAAATGTTCCAAACCACCAGCCAGATGAGCATTAACCAACCACAATGGGCCAATGGGCATAGAACTGATATAGCCAATTTGTGATGAGGTGAACATAGTGATGGGGCACCAGTTTAATTAAGTTGGTGATCATGATTAGGTGAATTCTATGGTTTATACATATTTACAATATATGAAAAAAAACGTTAAGGGTGCAGAATTTCTTTGTTTTCTTTCTTTGTTTTTGTTTTCAGTCTGGTGCACTTTTCCTTGCTATTTGCTACAATGTTGGAGCAAAAACCTGTACTTTGCTGAATTTTGGAGCTAAAATGTGCCATTTGCACTGTTCATCGATTGTTGAAGCACAACCGTGTTGGGTCCGAATAGTGGCATTGGATGCTATCATAGTGTTGGTTGGCTTAGGGTTTATTTAGGGTTGGTTTAGGGTTGGTTTAGAGTCATTTAGGGTTGGTTTAGGGTTTATTTAGGGTTGGTTTAGGGTTGGTTGAAGGTTTATTTAGTGTTGGTTTAGGGTTTATCCAGAGTTATTTAGGGATGGTTTAGGGTTTATTTAGGGTTGGTTTAGGGTTGGTTTAGGGTTTATTTAGGGTTGGTTTAGGGTTATTTGGGGTTGGTTTAGGGTTTATTTAGGTTTGGTTTAGGGTATATTTAAGGTTTATTTAGTGTTGGTTTGGGGTTATTTAGTTTAGGGTTGGTTTAGGATTTATCTAGGGTTGGCTATGTCGGGTTGGTTTAGGGTTTCTTTAGGGTTGGTTCAAGGTATATTTAAGGTTTAGGGTTTATTGAGAGTTATTTAGGGCTATTTAGTGTTGTTTAAGGTTGGTTTAGGGTCTATTTTAAGGCTGTTGAGGGTTGGATTAAGGTACATGTAGGGATACAAGGTGTGTATATAAAGAAAGAAAGACATAAAGAAAGACAGATATATAGATAGGTAGATAGATAAATAGATGGATGGATGGATAGATAGATAGATAGATAGCTGGAAAAATGATTGACAGATAGCTGGGTGATGTTCCAGCGCTGGAAAATGTTTGATTACCGGTATCCTTAAATTTTAGCAGTGTTCGAAACCCAATTGGCGTAATCCAGTGATACTGGCTGATAGGGATTGCCATCATTGATCATAATATTTCTGGTTAGTGGTATACCTACCCCTCTGAAAAATATGAGCTCGTCAGTTGGGATTATTATTCCCTATATATGGAAAAATGAAAATTTTCCAAACCACCAACCAAATAGTGAATCATCATAGCTTGAAAAACCCGCAGTAGCCCCTAATAGCTCCCCGATTTGATAGCGAATATGGATACCCCGATACCTCCGAAACGCTCTCCACTAACCACTGGATAACATCCATTAAAATAAGTGCTTCATACAAAGTGGTGCAACCCGCAGTAAAAACTTGGTTTGTCCCACCATTAACTATATTATATATATATATATGTCCACAAACCCTAGTGAAACTGGAGTTCATAAATCCTGTTTTATATTTATTACCATATTTATTCCCATAACCCACTGAAATTCCCGTCTGATTTTTGGTATCTCCGGTCAAGACACCGATTCTGCTCCGTATCGATACTGTTCACCTGTAAAACAGGCTGAGTGATGCTAGTCCATCTGAAAAACACAGCCATCTGTCCCAAAATGTCCAAATTTTCTTTGTTAGATTTTCTGATTGGTGGTTTCAACCAACCCCCTCTGAAAAATGATGGAGCTCGTCAGTTGGGATGATTTTCCATTCCCAATATGATGGGAAAGTCATAATCCATTCATGTTCCAAACCACCAACCAGATATCTCATTAACCATTATTAACCATTATATAACCAAATAACCAAACCACCAAGCAGTTTTTGTCAAAATATCCAAATATCCAAGTGGTTTCAGAAATGAACTCATTGGCAAAACGCAAAATGCAGCAGAACTCATCTTGAAATTGGGACTGTTTTATGATCAGGTTGGAGATTACAAGCTTGGGAAATAGTTTCCAAAAAAGTTCCACACACCCCGTGATGCAAGTAAAAATCCCGAACATCCAGAAGATGGTGTGTCTGAAAATGTTCAGTGCACATCTTAAATGACCTGTCATCATTTTCTCCAGCAAATTGGACAACTTTTTGGGGTTGATTCACTTTTTGGGGGGCCGAGTTCGAAAAAGCCAGTGGGCAAGTGGATTATAATTTTCGGATTCTTAGTGGTTTATTCATACTTAAGGATTATATATTAGAATTAGTGGGTTAGATATTGAATGAAATTGGATATATCATCCAGTTACCAACACGTTTGGTCTCGCGTTTTTCTCACGGCCGATCGCCGATCGATTTGAAACGATTCGTGGAGGGATTCCGTCACAGCTTTGCAGAGGGATTCATGGTGAGGCACCCAGTGATGTTTGTTGGTGGTGCAATCCCAGCTTTTAGTTGGTTTATAAATTCCATGAACTACCCTCTGGTAATTTAACATAGCTATTGAAAATGGCCCATTGAAATAGTTGGTTTACCTATTAAAGATTGTGATTTTCCAGGGCTATGTTAGTTTACCAAAGGGTATAAACTCTGTATGGTATGATATGGTATGGTATAATGGTATATGGCATATGGTATATGGTATGGTGTGGACATTTTACCATAGTTATAATATCATGTTATATCTACCATACACCCTACGCAAGTTAACCTAGTCAACTAACAGTTATCATGTGGTGGCCCAAACGCTCCAGGTCTTGGATATGGTTGGGGTAAATGTTGATACCATCTGGTTATGACTAACATAGCCATGGAAAATCCCCAAAATAAATGGAGGTATTAATGGGAAAATCATCTATAAATGGGCCATTTTCCATGACTATGTTAAATAACCAGAGGGTAAACAAAAACCACCATGGAGCATATGGGATACATCCTGGAGGTCCATGCCTCTCGTGATTTTTGCTGATTCACATCCCAAACTTTTGCTACTGCAACAACAAGCTGGTAAGACCCGATAGAATCATCCATGAAGCAACCATCATTTCTGTACTCTGGAGGACAGGGTAATAACCAAGCGCCAGGGCTTTTGGGTGCATTGCTCAGTTGCGTATGCCAACCGAATCCCAGTTGCAGTTCATCCAATAAATATACCCTTTGGTAAACTGTTACATAACTATGGAAAATCACCATGTTTAATGGGAAAATCAACGAACTAAATGGCCATTTTCAATAATAGCAAACTGTAACAAATTACCAGAGGGTATCAGTATGATGTGGAAAAGTCAATGCCACAAGCCTATCCCATTTGGCCTTGACTTGATATCCATAAACATGGAAGGTTTACTATTATTACCAAATTCGATCACATGTTCATGCCCAGCAACCGCAAATTTACTGGTCATTCTTAGCATTCACCATTCCAATTTTTTGTCACCTATACCCTGGATGTTTCCAAAGTCATGGGGGTACCCCATTTCTCATCCATTTGTTCATAGGATGTTCCATGAAATAAACCATCCAGAGAGCTTGGGGTATCCCCATCAATCTGGGTAAATCATAATATTTCACTAACCTGAATTAAGGCCATTTGGGGATGATTCCCCTTACTAACCATGATTCCAGTGAGGTCGCAGTGAGGTCGTTATAATTTACCCAGATCTATGGAAATCCCCATATGATTTGTGTTGGGCGCCGGATTGGATCGAAGAGTTGTAGCTGGTTTTTCGCAAAGATCGAAGATCTGAAAAAATGCAGTGCGTTTCTTAAACCTATTGGAATATATGGAATATATGGAATATATGGAATATATGGAATTATAATATGTGAATATAATATATATATATATGTGATAGATACTCTACATCGAAAGAACATAATTAATAGCTATATATTCGATAGATAGTCTGAAACTATATTTATTTTATACCTATCCCTATGGATGCAAGTACCTTCTGAGGGAGTATGACTGGCTTATGATTTGAGTGGTGAAGTAACTTCTCAGCTAGCATTTGGATCCATAGGAATCTATAGTTTTTGTTCAATAGATGGGAGTACCCTCATAGCTAGATGGTTTATAAGGGAAAATACCATTAAAATTGATAATTTTGCGGGTACCCCTATTTCAGGAACCCCCAATACTCTTCCATTAATATGGCAGTGTGTCAAAACCTTGTACCCCTGGTGGACATCAAAATAGCTGGTAAATGGATGTTCATCCCACTAAAAATGGTATTAATAGGTATTGACCCATCCCCATATAAGTAATGGTTCAGTCAGTTTTTCCCGTAAAAAAACGCTGCGTGTTTCTCTACATTTGCGTAGCCCAAACCTATGTTTTCCCTATCAAGATAGTGAACACTGACCAATAATTTGAAGTCCGACATGTTGTGAAACCTCCAACTAAATCGCCAATTTTGAATAGTTAGTAAAACCCATATTTGATGGTAAATCATGATTTTTTTTTACCAGTTACCCTTCTGGTAAGTTGACTTAGCCATAAAAAAATTACGAATGTGTCGATGATTTATGATGATTTACCTCTCAAATATAGCAATTAATTGAAAATTTCCTCAAATGCGGAAACAAAATGGGATACCCCTAAATTTACATCCCCAAGTTTCGTCCCATCTTTGTAGGATTTTCCATGAACTAAACCATAGTTAAAAATAGTTCGTCTACTAGTTCATCTAGCCACTCAAGCCATGGTGGTTTTCCAGAAAGGAATTTTCTTCATGGGATTTTCCATGAAATAAACTATAGTGTCCATCATTACATTTTCATAGCCATTTCCAAAGTAAAAATTGTGTTTAATAGAAACTAATTCATTTACCCAATAAAAATGGTGGTTTTCCATAGCCATTTCCAAAGTCTCTTTGGAGGTACCCCATAAAACTCATCCATTTCTTCATGGGATGTTCCTATGGAAATCGTCACCATCTTGGGAAGAAACCCCAGCCCCACCCAGCCCCACCCAGACGGTGATCTCGTCTTCCTCTGACACGTAGTCCTGACCGGAAAAACATCGTGGGGCTAGAGTTGATCGATCATTTCTTCGATCGTTGGATATAGAATAAATTAAGGAATACTAGGGAAACTGAGCCAACTTCCAGGCATGGTGAAAAATATGGTTTCAATATGGTTTAATAGGGAATAAATTGGAACATAATCCAAATGTTTGAAACCACCGACCAGACTATAACTATACGCATATTATTTGGGATATGATAGGCTGTACCCTCTGGTAAACTAACAGTTTGCGATGGAAAGATCCACCGTGTTCAATGGGAAAACTCACTATTTCCATGGTCATTTACAATAGCTTTTTGTATGTTTACCAGAGGGTATATGGAATAAATTGGAATACTTTCTGGTTGGTGGTTGACCTACACCTCTGAACAATATGAAAGTCAATGGGAAGGGTGACATCCCATATATTATGGAACATCAAAATGTTCCAAACCACCAACCCGCTATATTTTAAGAGTCTATCCTATGGATGCAAACGTACCAAAGATTGAACATCGGGATTCAATTTAGTCAATGTTGAAGTTGAACATCTATAGTATAGATTCATTTTTGAGAAACTGAACCAGGAAATTGTCTCCTTTTTTTTGGAGGGGGGAAGGTGGTGAATCGTTACCATTGAATACCATTCACATTTTGCACTGGAAATAGGACGCCCCCCTTGTGGACGTAGATTTGTTTGGGGCATAAAGAAGGTGAGGTTTTACACTTTAGTCAACGGATTGGTTTAAGGGAACATTTTAACCGGAAAGCCCCATATTTAATGGGAAAATCTATGGTTTCCTGTAGATTTTCCCAAACAGTTCCATTGATTTAGACATGGCCCTTGAACATTGGCGTTTAAGAAACACCTCTGTGAAACATCAAAGGGTGAGATGACTCTGATTCATCTACCCTCTGGTTATGTCAACATAGCTATAGAAAATCACCATTTTGTAGCTGGGTAAACCATCTATTTCTATGGGCCATTTTCCATAGCTTTTTGTATGTTTACCAAAGGGTATCCCTATTCAAGAGATGACATTGCCAGAAACTATCAGATTGAATGTCAAACAGGGAAAGCATCCCTGCTGTTGTACGAATAAAGACTGTGAAGTTTTACGATGCCAACAAAATCTGCGCTACATGGTTCATTGTGTTCAGTGCTACTTTGGTACATCAAATCCATTTCCCATAGGATCCATGGTGCTGCTATATATGGTAACATTTACCATCAATATACCCCCTTTATGTTAGCATATATACCAGCACCATGGATCCTATGGGTTTTTTGATGGCAAATTGTGTGAATCCATCTGGGAATATATATATATATCATGCACAATATTTGTTCGAAGTCCGTGTTTCCAGGTACAACCGCCCCCCCGTTGTAGGGAAACAACATGCTGCTTGGCTCGTTTCAACTGGCATACGAACATGTCCCCGATTCTATATAGCAATACTATTGTTTATATACCATATTGCTATTTAATTTGGATTGCTATGTTGGTCACAGAGTATTTCATACTTTAATACGATCATTTTTAGACAAACTCATTGTCCGTATGAAAAAGTACTCATGTGACCAACATGCAGAGGTCGCACTAGTCATCCCCAAATATCCCCAAATAGATGGACTATATATATATGTATATTTGAATTCCCTATGTGAAAATTATGTTTCATATATTGGTATATATATATATGTATATATATGACTATATTAGAGGTATATTAATGTAATATATGTATATAAATACGTATCCGTCACATCATCCATGGGTGATTTTCCAGCCATGGCAGTACTCCTGAGGATCCTGAGGCCTGAAAATCTTTGGTAAAAAGATGTTTATCAAGTCTTGATGAAACCACCATGTAAAAACTCTGAGTTTCCTGCGACTCAAGTACTTTGAATATGGCCAACAAATTTCAGCTACTGAAGTTAGCAGGGTATCACCTGCTGTGTAGCTACCAATTTCAACAACCTTCATGGGAGTACGTTCCATTTTATCCCCGTATCATGTGGGAAAAAATCACTATTACCATCCGAACCCAAAGTCTACAAATTTGCAGTACTTTCATGAAAAGATCGTTTTTTTTTTCCTAGGTCTCTGCGATTTCAAGGGTTTTGGGATCCCATGGTATATCAATTAAATCTGCTTAATCCATTTCATTGGATTCGATTCCAAAAAAAATATTCAGATGCTTGGGAAACATCCGTGGATGAGTTGGGGCTACAAGAAACCATACTATACGCATTACTGGTTGGTGATTTTAACCATCTTGAAAAATGATGGAGTGAAAGTCAGTTGGGATGATGTTCCATTCCCAATATGATGGGAAAGTCATAAACATGTTCCAGTCACCACCAACCTTTCATATACTATACCTATAGTATTACCTATCATATTCTATATATCCTGGCTGCCATGGGATTTTCCACACCCAAAAAACATCCAAAAACAGTATATTTCTAACTCTCACATTTGCATTCGTGAAGCTGACCCTTCTTTATGTTTTTTGGGAATATCATAGGTTGTTTTAGGTACACATCTTGTGCAAGCAGTGCTGGCAATACCCACACTCAATTTGATTCTGTTTTTCTCCCCTTTCATGTTGCTTTCCAAACTTGTACCTTTTCTACTGCACCTTCCTTCTTTTAGAAGGTGCACAACCCCCAACAGGTTTGCTGTCCATAGCTCTGAGGGTACGTTTCCTGGATTGAGAACGTTTCCTGGATTGAGAACGTTTCTTGGATTGAGTACGTTTCTTGGATTGAGTACGTCTCTTGGATTGAGTACGTTTCTTGGATTGAGTGCGTTTCTTGGATTGAGTACGTTTCTTGGATTGAGTACGTTTCTTGGAATGACTACGTTTCCTGGATTGAGTTCCCCACCCAGCAGCCCCATCCCATTTCCAGATCGCCTCCATCAACTCTGCAAAAGTAAAAAGTACGTTCCAAAAAGAACGATGTCGTTTTTGCACACGTTCCACGGTTTTAGCTTCATAAATCTCACATTCGCATTCGTTATGGCCAACATACTTTCTACTTTTTTACAACTTCATTCTGTGCTCCCCGAAAGTTAAAACACCGTTTCCTGGATTGAGTACGTTTCCTGGATTGAGAACGTTTCCTGGATTGAGAACGTTTCCTGGATTGAGTACGTTTCCTGGATTGAGAACGTTTCCTGGATTGAGTACGTTTCCTGGATTGAGTACGTTTCCTGGATTGAGTACGTTTCTTGGATTGAGTACGTTTCCTGGATTGAGTACGTTTCTTGGATTGAGTGCGTTTCTTGGATTGAGTACGATTCTTGGATTGAGTACGTTTCTTGGATTGGCAGTGCGACCATGATCTCAAGCATGCAAAAACCACCTTAGGACATCACTGGGTCTGCCACTGAACTGACACAACCGATCTCCAGGAGAAATGGGCATCAATCAAATTTTTGCATCTCCCCCAGCTTAAAAGAACGATAAAGGTATTGAGACCGAATGTTGGAAAAGAATGCGCATTCATGGGTTAGAATATTAATTAATCAATGATTAACCATCATTATATAACCACTATTAACCATTATTAATCACCAACCATTAACCAAAAAAAAACGGCACAAAAAGCCACGAAAAGCCACGAAAAACCCTGCGCCGTTCCAAGTTCCTCGGGGTTTTCGATCCGCTCGTTGGAGATCTTGGACACATGGACCAGGCCGTCGGTGTAGGCACCTACCGAGGGCTTTCGGGCTTAGCCGAGAAACGGAGGTGTCACCGGCCGGTTGTATCAAAAAAGGCCATGGAAATGGTGGATTTTCCATGATTTTTCATAGAAATTGTTGGTTTACCCATACAAAATGGTGATTTTCTATGGAAATAGTGGATTTTCCCATGAAACATGGTGATGTTACATCGTTTTTTGGTATGTTGACCACTTCGGGTACCATGTTTTTTGCACCCCAAACAATGGAGGTGTGTTGATGGAAATATGGAGAAATCCACAAACATTGACGCGAAAAACTATGAAAAACTTAGGTTTGGATTAGTGAAACAGATCCATGTTTGGATTAGAAAAATTACTGAGTGAAGATTTCACTAATCCTTGCTGGTGATATCGCCCATATGGCTGGTGATATCCCCGGCACCGTGGCATCCAATGCTAACACCATTCGATCCATATCATCGATCGGATGATGTTGATAAATGCCCCAGTTTTTCGGAAAAACCCAACAACAAAGATAGCAAATGGTAAACGTTTACACTTTGCGAACTGGAAAATGGCCTATCTATAGTTGATTCACCCGTTAAAAATAATGATTTTCCATAGTTTATTGTATGTTTACCAGAGGGTACCCTTTTTTAGTTGATTTACCCATTAAAGCTGGTGATTTTCCATAGCTATGTAACAGTTTACCAGAGGGTTAGCAAATAGTTGATTCAATCTTGACCTTTCACGAAACATGTGTTGGGGCACTGCGGGGCCGGTGATTGGTAAAGTATTATTACTACCCTCTGGTAATTTAACATAGCTATGGAAAATGGCCATTGAAATAGTTGATTTACCGTTCTTAAAAATTGTGATTTTCCATATAGCTATGTTAAATTACCAGAGGGTAAACCTCCATTTTCCTTTGGTTTTCCTATGGTTTTCCTATGGTTTTCCTATGGAAACCACCATAACCAGAGGGTAACCCCATTGGTTATCTACCCTCCTGTAGACGTAGATCATAATTTCCGAACAGAAACCTTTTTTGGGTTTTCCACATCAACGTTTATCCCCAGGGTACCAATGAAATCCAAGAAATCAATGGCCATGACTCAGGATCCAACAGATGGAGGTACCGATTCCATATATTTTTGGCCTATTTTTTAGGCCTAAATTTCAGGGGGATATCCCCACAAAATATGGCCAAACATATGGTACATTTACGTAGCTCCATCTGTTGGATCCTGAAGATCTCCCATTGAATATTATATACCAATGATTAACCATCATTAACCACAAGAAAACCACTATTAACCATCATTAACCATCAGTAAGTGATTAACCATCAGGTTGTTGAATGGAATATATACCAATGGTTAACCATCATTAACCACTATTAACCATTATTAACCATTAGTAACCATTAACCAACCATTACTAATAAAGGTTGTTGAATGGAGGGAAGTTTCTATCAACCAAAAAACGGAAGAAATGGGGACATCTCTGGATTGGTTTGAAAACTCCGCGCTTTTTTTAGGAGGCTGCATCCGAACTGCGCCAACTTCCAGGCATGGTGAAAAATATGGTGTCAATATGGTGTCAATATGGTTTGATATGGTTTAATAGGGATAATACTGGGATAATCATGTTTCAATATGGTTATATATGGTTTAATATGGTTCAATATGGTTTTATATGATATAGGGATAATAACGGGACAATCATCGGATAATAATGGACATAGCCTCCAGTGTCATCAAGCTTGCAAATAAAGCACCAAATATTTGCTTCATCATGTGGCATGTCATTCAATCTACCCTCTGGTAAACTAACAGTTTGCTATGGAAAATTACCATTTTGTAGCTGGGAAAATTCCACTATTTCTATGGCCATTTTCCAGTTCGCTTTTTGTATGTTTACCAGGCCGGGTATCTCCAGTTGTCCAGTGGAGAATTGCTCGAGAGCATTTCTTCCACGCAAGGCCTTGGCTCGTTCACCAGCTCCCCGAGGTCTCGGCTGGCAGCACAGCAAGACCTTGTCGATGTAGGTGGACAATGACGCAAGCGTCACCAGGTATCGGAAGTTCCCAATCTTCTGAGGGGCTTCAAAGCAGGCACCGCCTGAGCACCCTGCCTAGTCAAGGCCTAGTGTTCCTTCAACATGGACTCACCAGAAGTCTCGATTTCTGTTGTCAGAAGTTGATAGAAGTTGTCCATAGATTCCACGGCAGGTTGTTGTGAAAGCAAAGGTTAATAGTCACAAAAATCATATGTTTATATATGTTTATAAATATAGTGTATATATATACATTGTGACTATTATAACAACACAATTATATATTATATAATGTGACTATATAACTACTATATATATATATATTAATATATGTTTATATTGTACAATGTAAATTAAATGAACCCATGATTGGTGCTGATATCACCCTTCAAACAACCGTTGTTATTAGGGGCCAACGCCCCGAGGCGGGCGTGCTTTTTCCATCTATTTGTCGCGTGCTCATTTTTGATCATTTTACGTGTTGCAGTTGTTGACATGTTGCACATGCTCGCTTATGCTCCACAGGGGCTGTAATAACGTTCTTGACGACTTTAAGACTCATGGCAGTACCGTTTTCAAAATCAAAACAAATATCTGCACAAGTTGGGGCAACTCTTCAAAATGAAGAGCAGCGGTTGATACAAAGAGAAAGCAGAGCTGGACTAAATGCGACCTTGGAGTCCAAATGTTGCTACATTGATCTACATTGCAAAGTTCTTTTTTGAGTTTTCACCTGATCGTGGAGACCACACAAATCAACATTAAATAAACATAAGTGATTATCCAGTATCCAGTGAACATACTTATATCATTTGGATCGTAAAATTCTATGGATTATGTTTATGTTTACCCTCTGGTTATTTAACATAGCCATGGAACATCACCATTTTTAATAGGTAAACCATCTATAAATGGATCATTTTCCATGGCTATGTTAAATTACCAGAGGGTAATCCTTCATCCACAAACCCAATGATGAAAAAAAAAACACCCCCGCTACAAGGCGTTGATTTACCGTTGATTTAAAGCCCGCTATGAAAAAACAACCATCTCACATCATTTTGAACAAATCGCATTGAATTCCCATAAGAAAACCATAGGAAAATGGAGGTTTTAATGGGAAAACCATAGGAAAACAATAGGAAAATATAGTGATTAGTAATGGTTAATAGTGGTTAATAGTGGTTAATGATGGTTAATCATTGGATAATTATAACTGGTTGGTGGTTTCAACCAACCCCTCTGAAAAATGATGGAGTTCGTCAATGGGAAGGATGACATCCCATATATTATGGAAAATAAAATTCATGTTTGAAACCACCAACCAGTATAAAACTGTGGTTCCTGGAAATGCAGTTCCACTTAAACATGGATACATCTTATTATATTAAACTGTAGAAAAACCATATTCCAATCAGGGCAGCTGCAGTTTGGGCACCCACATCTACGAAGGCGCCAAAGGGCACCACCCGTCTCCTTGGGCGAAACGTGGATTTTCAGGGGATGGAACCCCACTTAAAAAACATCTCATGGGGATAGAACCACGGAAAACTATGGGTTAAAGTTGGTTTAAATTCTATGAATTTTATATGTAATGCACAAAGGCAGTGTATCATAAAATGACATGTTATATGCAAACTACAAAACTACAGATAGTTTCAACAATCAAGTGCCTTTTTAAGGTACTTAAAAGCCAACGTGAAATTGCGACAAATTAAAGGACCGGATAAACACAATTGACAGAGGCGAAAATGGGATGGGGCCAGGAAAGAGGCGATTGGGGAAGACTAAATCTGTGTGAAAGAGCGTTTTGTGTGAAAGCGTTGTGTTTTTAAAGTGCCACCCAACCTGGTTATGACTAACAGTTTGCCATGGTATAGATGGCCCATAGAAATAGATGGTTTACCGTTCTTAAAAATGGCATGGTGATTTTCCATGGCTATGTTCAATAACCAAATGCTATGTGCGAAAGAGTTGAGGCGTGACATGGAGAAACAGCACCTATCTGCAGAACGGCAAAGTGAGCTGCAACCTGTCCACCGAGCACCCTCAGGCCTCTTGTGGCCTTTCAAGACCAGCATCCTTACCCATGACGGATCCATGGTGCTGGTATATATACTAACATAAAAGGGGTATATTGATGGTACATGTTACCATATATAGCACTAACATGCACTAACATAAAGGGGGGTTAAATTGTTGATGGGATCCATGGAGCACCATTAATATAGCAGCACCGTTAGGATGGATCCGTCATGGCTTATAGATTTCTGGCCGAGCCACCAGAGCCACCGAAAAAAAAGCCACCGAAAAATGGATGTCACAAAATGTGCCACACCTGCCACACAAAAGTGTTGTGTCAATGTCTTATATAAATCACTATAAAATCCCATTGAATCACCAAGTGCCATAGTTGTGTGTCTGTGAAAGAGTTGTGTGAGACAAAGAGTTGTGTGTGACAAAGTTGTGTGTGGAGGCTTGCGGGCGGTAGGAGGCGGGAGGCGGCGGACGGGAGTGCACCAAAAAAAAACAAGAACCCCACACAAAAATGTGGGGAACAAAAACCCAATAAAAGCCAAAAGCCAAGTGAAGCCAAAGCCAAAAGCCAAAAGCCAAGTGGACATGCAAATGGGAGATGTTAGCTCCAAAATGCAGCAATTTTGGCTCCAAAATGCAGCAAATAGCAAGGGAAACTGCATCAGACTGAAAAACAACAAACAACTTAAAAAACAAAAATATACCATGGCCCTTATTGTTTAAATAATGATCGTATGATAGTATGATAGTAATTATGTTGGTATGTTGGTATGTTGACATGATGATGATGATGATGACGACGACGACAATAATAATTCAATTTTTGAGCGTAAAAAATCTTAGAACTTCCCTAAATCGGAGATGATTGCCATTTCTTGCCCACCCGAGAATAGAATGTAACTCCAATCCAAGGGTCACTTCTCCTATCAGCTTCTGCCCAATCTCGAAGGTGTCGATATTGACCCTGCACATCGAAAAGCATCGCGTCCCCGGTTTTGGACAGCTTGGGCCCCCCTCCGATTTTAAGTGTTTATACTCGGGGGTGAAGTTGCAATTCATGGTTATACCATACCCATATGCTCCATGTATGGAATATGTACCAACATTTGCCCTAAAAATCACCCAGATGTAGGTAAATATACCATACATGGAGCATATGGGATACCCTTGTTGGTTATACTATAACCTTGGTTATAAATCCCCATCAGTTGGGATATCACCGCGAAATTCAACTCTGGTGAACCACATCCACCACTGTTCACTGGAACTGTATTCCCAAGTCGTACACATTTAAGTGTTCCTATTTTTTGGGAATCATTGACATGCTGGTTGCTGGTTTGAACCACGAAAAATATGAGCTCGCCAAAATATGAGGTCGTCAATGGGAAATATTATCCCATTATTATCCCATATTATCCAATATATTATGGAACATAAAATTCATGTTTGAAACCACCAAGCAGTTGGATGATCTTTGGGAGCCGGAGCAGGGCTGAAGAGCCCTGCTCCTTTTTTAGCAGGGCTTCACCTTCACCAGACGATGTAGGGATTTTACCAGCAGGGCCTGTCTCCCTCGATTTATGGGACATGAAAAACACACCCTGGAAATGATTTATATGACAGAAATGTCACTATAGTTTATTATAGTCCAGAAATGATTTATATGATTTTATATGATCATCGCTGAGAAAAATGTCCAGACATGATTTAAAAATGATCATCTTTTATGATCCCGAAAACATATGATCATCGTTTCAGCCATTTTCTCGTCACTTTCCCATTCTTCAGCCATCCTTCTTTGGATCCATGGTGCTGCTATATATGGTGCTCCATGGATCCCATCAACAAAAACCCCCTCTAAATGTTAGTGTATATATATATATATCAGCACCATGGATCCTATGGCCATTGTTCCCAAGGGTTAAACCCCTCGTGAAATCCACATAGACCCTGGATGCTCCGATCAACTGGGCCTGTTGGTTACGTTGCTTGGTTACATCCTCGGCCAAACGTCAGACCTAAAAAAAAAAACGCCTTTAAATTAAAAATTTCTTATGAAGAGAAAAATAACTCCCCGGAATGTGATGATCTGATCCTATCATTTTTCCACATTACTTGTTAAATCCCAAGGTTATTAGAAAACATCCCTTAACTTTACCGGATTGGACATGTTAACTCGATAAAACTCAATTTTCTTGCAGGATACATCACATAAAACCACCATTTTCACAGGATACCCGGCCTGGTAAACTGTTACATAACGAACTGGAAAGATCCACCATAGCTTGTAGCTGGGTAAATCCACTATTTCAATGGGCCATTTTCCAGTTCGCAAACTGTTTTTCCATAACCAGGTTGGGTAAACCTCCATCTTCCTATGGTTTTCCTATGGTTTTCCCATAAAAAGCCTCCATGTTCCTATGGTTTTCCTATGGTTTTCCCATAAAAAAGCCTCCATTTTCCTATGGCTTTGCCACGTCAACGAAACACAAGAACGGCTGCCACACCTGGGTCTTTGGATGTCATCCACCAGCATCTCGGATTCTGGATCGCTTCCATCGGGGTCTTCCCACCTACGGTCACGCATATATACCGAAACACCACCAGAAAGGCAGGGTGGTAACCCCAACAAAAAGCATGGATTCATTGAACGAACGTGTCCCTATGATTGATTGTTGGTTTCTATCATTGTTAGTTTATAGCTGATAGATATTTATAGATGGTTATACCACAATTTTTGCAACCAAAATTCACCAAAGAAATGGATCAAACATGCGAACATCAGTGGTTTTAGCCGCCGCCCCATGAAGTCAGCCGGAAAACCCTCTGTCGAATCTCCACAAAAACCTTGGGCAGTCACTACAACAAACCCCCAAGCTAATCATCAACCAACCATCATGTAACCACCATATCCCGTGTGTATATATATACCCTCTGGTAACCTATACAAAAAACTATGGAAATCACCATGTTGTAGCTGGGTAAATCCATTATTTCAATGGGCCATTTTCCCGTTCGCAAACTCTTGACATAACCAGATTGGGTATGTTTGATGAATTCCTCAGTCATAGAGCCATCATCAATGGTGAAATTCCTAGATGTCATACAGAATCATCAGCCCCAACCCATCATTTATCATTTATATCTGGTTGGTGGTTTCAACCTACCCCTCTGAAAAATATGAGCTCGCCAGTTGGGAGTATTATTCCCAATATATGGAAAAATAAAAAATGTTCCAAACCACCAACCAGTCATTTATATCCATTTAATTACACCCTCATCACCATTAATGCTCAAGCCCCCATTTGAAATGACAATGTAATTATCAACCAATACCCTGAACTATTGCCACTGCTTGCCGTGAAATCCCGATTTTAAACGAAAATAATGATCAACCGGAACTATGAGGCTGGCCACTGCTTGCCGTTCACCTATAGGCAAATAAGCAGTGGTAGCAATTCATAGTGTTGGTTGATCATAATTGATGTTATTTCATAGAGGTTTATGTCAATTTTAAGGGTTTAACATGGTTTTAAACATGATTTTAATATGGTTTTAACTTTTAACATGGTTTTAACATGGTTTTTACCATCATTTTTCTTCATCACCAAGGTGCTCAATGAGATACTTTCCCTTTCCAAGGTCATCTTTTACCGTGGCCGCATAGAACTCACCGTCCTTTCACCACGGAGCTCTTGACACAAATATGTTTCTGATATGAATGGTATACTAATGAATAATGGGATATTAATGGGATATTAATACCTGATTAGTATAATATTAATGGAATATAGTTATGGTATACTAATATGGTTAATGAATATCCCATCAGGTATTCATATATCCCATTGATATCCCATGAAAATATCCCATCAGCTATTCATCATGACAGCATATGTTCCTGTTAATGAATATAGTTATGGTATATTACTAATGAATAATGGGATATTAATGGGAGATTAAGGTATAATATTAATGGAATATCAATGGTATATGAATGGGATATGAACATGGGATATAAAAAGTAGTTATTAATGAATAATGTGGGTAAAACAATGCCATTTGCACCACCTCATGTTCGATTGTAAACATGTCAACGATAAAAATGATGATGACTGGGGGATGGTGCGTAAAATGGCATTGTTTTACCCACAATAGATGGAATCATGCAGTATCCTTTGTGATTGATCAGTCTTCATGAGGGTTTATAGTTTGGAAAGCGCTGTAAAACTCTGGCGATTCTATATTTGAAACCAATAATGTCCTTTTGGTAAAAATAGAGGGGCCGGCTTGGTATACCATCTATCATCATAGAAACCTGTTGTTAACGGTTAATTAAAGGGGTTTCTTCAAACCCCTCTATTAATCAACCAACCAATGGGAAAAGGACATCTATATTTGAAACATTTGCATCAAACATCTTCAATCCAATGGTCAGATACTCCGCTTGCTGATGAAACATCGATCCATTTGGCTATGTTTCCGTCCGGTAATTCAACAGTTTGCCAGGGAAAATCACGATTTTTATAGGTAAATGATCTATAAATGGGCCGTTTTCCATAGCTACTTGCATTACCAGAAAAACAGAAGACGTCACCGTTCAAAATCAGGTGGCAGCAAATAAAAAAAAATATATATATATATGGTATAATATGGTATAATATGGTATATATGGTATAATATGGTATAATATGGTATAATATGGTATAATATGGTATAACATCCATTAACATCCTATATGTCGAATGGAAACAAACCGTGTCCATGACATCAATAGTTACAGTTCGTTCCCATGTCCAGGTTGGCCCACGAATGACGGCACCCTGGGGTGCAGAAAGATCTGCAGCCATGAAAAAATTCAATGGTCTCAAACATGTTTGTGGACTATACCAACCTCTGGCTATTTAACATAGAGGAAAATTGTCCATTTATAGAGGATAAACGATGATTTACCTATCCAACATGGTGATTTTCCAGTTCCTACGTTAAATAACCAAACGCTAACCAATTAATATAGGGGAATATCTTAAATTCCAACCGGGGAATCCCGTTCAAAAAACCAACCAGTTGAAATGACAGAGGGCTACACTGAACACTGATCTCTGGTGAATATCATATCTGGTTGGTGGTTTCCACCCCTCTGAAAAATATGAAAGTCAATGGGAAGGATTATCCCATATATTATGGACAAATAATCCAAATGTTTGAAACCACCAACCAGATAAAGCAAAATCGGGGATGACTATACATGGTATATGACGTCAGTTGGATTTTCATGAATTAAACAACTATGGCTTATTAGAAGTATCATGTGATTCCTGGATGAATACCCTCTGGTAAACTAACATAACTATGGAAAATCACAATTTTTAATGGGAAAATCCACTATAACTGGCCATTTTCAATAGCTATGTTAAATTACCAGAGGGTAAACCATGGTTCATCAATTGGGTGGGTTAATCCCCAAAACAAGATGATCCGATAATATCTGACAGATATCTGATACTTCCATGCTACATCCCGATTGAACTGCCCTTTGGATTGTATGATATTTTATCAAGGTTTTATGGCTAAATCCATATGTCTGTCCCATGAAAAAATCTCATTCGTATCCTCTGGTAATTTGTTACATAGCTATTGAAAATGGCCCAAAATTCCAAGATGGTGAATCTTTCCATAGTTATGTGAAAGTTTACCAGGCCGGGTATCCGGGTATCCTCATTAAACATCATTAAATGGTGATCTTCCCTATCAATGGATTGGTCACAGGAGAATCTTAAGGCTTTGATTACCACGGGCTGTTCCCATCAAGATCAATGGGGTTTTCTGGTGTCAAACAAAAAACCGTGACCAATCCAATGATATCACCATTTTAAAGGGTAAATCCATATTTATCATGTTAAATTTATGTTAAATGGTATGTTAAATTTGTGATTTCTTCGGTGGTATGAGGATAAGAATGGAATTTGTCTCAAAAAAAAAACATGTTAAATTCCATTCTTATCCTCATACCAAAAAAAAGAAATCATATAAATGACGATGTTCACCCTATGAGATTTTAACCATGACAAATCATATACGATATATATATAATATACGATATATATATAATATATATATAATATGTCTATATCATCATCATATAAATCCTCATGAAACCATAATATCACCATAGGAGACTGGGCAAAAATCTACCTCCAATCGTCGCCAGATCTGTCCAAGGCGCATCCGGGAATTTGGCTTCCACCTTCCTCGGGAGAAAAACGGAGTAGCACTACTGGGTGGGACTCAGCATCTAATTAGTGAAGATGGACCAAACATTATATGAGTTTATACTGTATAATATATATATATTATCCTGTATAATATATATATATATAATATGACAAATGTATGTATGTATATTATATTATATTATATTATATTATATTATATTATATTATATTATATATTATATATATTATATATTATATATTATATATTATATATTATATAGTATATATTATATATTATATTATATTAGATTATATTATATTATATCATATCATATTATATTATATATTATATTATATTAGATTATATTAGATTATATTAATATATGTATATTAATCATATCCACTTTTGTTACATGCCAATGTTTTACAAGCCGTCTCGAGACGGTCCTTCGTCTCTTGTTTCAACCTTTTGTCGAAGTCCCAGCGACTGGCCCTTTTTGAACTTCTTCATCTGCTTCACAACGTTGTCAATCAACACCTCCAGGGCCCATGTACTGTTCACATCTATGGTGATACGGTAGGTAGGTTGCCATTTTTCATATTTTTCATGGCTCGGCACCATAGATACTGGAAGCTAAGGAGATCAAGAGGTCAGCTGTTTGTCTCTCCCTTGTGGCTATAGGGTGCAACCCTGATGGGTGATTCAACCCTGATGGTGCCAGTGGTTTTTCATTCAACCCGCCCATCGTTTGGAAAAACGACAAACGATTGAGAAAACTCACAAAAGACACCCGCAAAAAGATAGAAAAAGTGTTTCCAGGATGATATAAAATGATGTTTCTCCAGCTGTTCCCAATGTTTTTTGTTTTTCGGTGCTATAACATGTTTCAAAATAAGGAAAAAAACAGCCTCAGTAGGTAGGATGATCCAACTGAAGATAAGTAAGAGCCCTGTCCCTTGATATATGCCGTATACGCCGTATACGTTGGAGCTATGAGCTGTGGCAACCAATTGTAGTTGGCAAGCGTGTTTTCTTTGTTTTGAGTAATTAACAAAGGAAACATACAGCAATTTCCAATGATGTACTCACCACACATGGATTGACATATGTTCAATAAAACACATATTTACTCTAATTTCTCTGATTTATGGTGATGTTCTCTCTTTTCAGCCAAGAAATGTAGCCATGTAATGTACACATGGATGAGCCATCATCATCGGTGAAAAGAACACATACAAAATATGATGTTGTTGATTCATGTGAGTGGTCATTTTTGAGCTGTATTTCTATCAGCCTGTGTTTGCCCCAAACCCATGTATCAATCGATGTCATCGATTGCTGTAATGTTTTCATTTAGCTCTCGCTGCTATTACATCGACAAACACATCTCGGTATTCATGGGGTGTATCTTACGATAGACACCCAAAGTTTGTGACCATTTCTATACAAGGTAGTGCACCAGTTTGTTAGTTTGCTGGGGCCCTAGTGGGGCTCCGGTAACACAGAGGTACTAAAATCATTCAAACTATGATATATCTGCATATATGTGTTTTTTTTTGGTTTATAAAGCAAGTATATAGCATAGTTTGGGGGGACCCGCTTGTATCATTGACCATACAACTGGTTGTGCACCAAATGGCTTAACCCATCAGCAACTCCAGTCACCTGTTGCCCTGACGTCTTCAATGAGCTTCATTCATCCCAAGAACGACATGAACCTTTCCTGTATTCTTGTTTTGCATAGCACATCCTATCACGCAGAGTACACCTTTTAGATCCTTTTAGACCGTATAGAATCCAGCTCCCACGAACAACCGTCTACCCATGCGTTGCCCCATCATCAGCAAACATAACTGTAAACCACAAAAAAATGTTCCAACAAACGGCACGCTTTTTCAGCTTGGGGTACCAACGGGCCCCCATCATTTCACTACTAAACATTGTTTTTTTCAGTCGGGATCCAACCCCACAAGGTTAAACCATACTTTGACCTATCATCTAATATCAAGTCGTCATATTCCAATATAAAAACCAGTGTTCTTGTTGCGAAAATGTCATATCCGCTTGTTTGTTGTTTGGTCCACCGAAAAACGTAACCCCATTTTTGAGGCCCAACAATATGCCACTTGGACATCCATCCTGTTGCCTCCTCCTCGCTCTCGTCTTCGATGTACTGCACCGTGACGTAGCCTACGCTATCTGTTTAACTCGTTGGCTATGGAAGTCAGCCACCAATTTGTGTACTTTATGGTGATTTTAAACCAAACTAGCTGGGATTGAAATGGATGTTTTTAACCCAACGAAATATGGCGATATGATGTAACATGGTAAAGATCCATCCATATTTGTTATTCTGCTCTGTCTTCAGCGCCGGGTTGAGAAGGTGGTTTTTGGTGATAACCCCACCGTGTACCGCTTTTAGGTTGGTTCAATGAATTCATTGATTAGGTTCCTATTGGTTTATAACTGGCTTACCTAGGCTAGAAGAAAGTGAATAATATCAATCTATATAGTCAGACGTGTGAATATTAAACCAACTTTAAACCAAGGGAATTTTGGATGACTGCGCATTGCTGTTCTATTTTCTATTCCACGAAAACCATCATTTGGATATTCATTCAATGGATTGATTTTGTTAGGACAATCTACACCGGAAACCATCGAAATTTTCCCATTATATAAATATGGGGGTTTTCCGGTGAAAATTTTCCCGACTAAACCAATCCATTGATTCCTGCCCCGTATTCATCCAGTCATTTGGTCGGCGTTTTTGAGGGGCCTGGAAAGCCGTTGCGGAAAGTGAGCCATCGAAATTGCGAACTACCCGAAATGGTGAACATACCAACAAACGAACTGGAAAGATCCACCATTTAGCTGGGTAAACTCACTATTTCATTGGCCATGTTCAATAGCTAATTATGTTAGTTTTTCCGGAGGGTTTTCTGTCTTAGCTCAGTGAAACCATCACACTTTTACAGCAAACCATCGCCGGTGACTGCGACACCAAGGTGGCACACGTTGCAAACGATACGGCTCCGGTGTCATCAAACGGTGGCAAGTGGAACTCCGCTTTAGGTGTTAATACATGTTAATACCTTTTTCTAATGGGAAAATCAAGGCAACTCATCTTTAAATGAGAGATGTCCGGCCACGGAAACCATGTCCGGTGGATATGTCAATGCTAAACCAAAGTGGCGCTCAATTTTCGTTGGTTAGTGTTCTAAAAAGTCTTCGTTGACAGGTGTCACCAAAAGTTCAGCATCCATCATGAATCCATCATAATCGCCATAAATGGTTGGTATAAACCATTCCCAAACTTTAAATGGCTAGTTTATGATTGATTCAACCACATGAAATCCTATGTTTATTCAACTTCATCTCACCTGTCACCCGGACCTTCGCCCTTGTTCTCCTGAACCAGAGCAGTGTATCTCCTACCATCCTGCCATGTCGATGCGGGAAGTCGTCACCAAGTTCTGCCACAAATGGCTTGGAACCAGAAAACAATAGCAAAAATAATGTAATCTATCGCATAGTAGATCATATTGACAATTTGTTTCTATGTATATTGAATTCATTGTGCCTATTGTCTTCAATTCTATGTATGATTGTAACATTGTAACATTGTGTAGGTCACAATGTGTCTTTACATGCCGAAATTGCCGGCTTCTCTCAGCACAGCCAAAAACTCTGTGATGTCAACCCGGGATATGAAGCCCTGGTGCTTTTATCTGGGACAGTACCACGTATAATGCTGATAAAACAATCATAAATCACCCCAATTTCACCATAAATAGATGGTATAAACCATTCCCAAATGGGTGGTTTATTATTGTTTTTCCCACTTAGAAAGTTAGAATGATTATAATTTCGGGGACCCTCCTATTCAAGTAGACATAATTTCAGGTAGACACTTGTCTTAGCCATTGCTTCTCCCCTTTGGAATTTCGAGGATGGTATAGATCTGCAGATAGATGACATTTACCTCATATGTTCATATATATGTTCAGGTTTCCAGCGTTTCAAAACCACTATGGCAAGCTTTCTACTGGTTGGTGGTTTGAACCCCTCTGAAAATATGAAAGTCAGTTGGAATGATGATTCCCAATATATGGAAAAAACATGTTCCAAACCACCAACCAGTCTATCTTTCTTTCAATGCTACATCAGCTTGATGTGACCAAGCTTTAGCGCGAACAAAACCTGGCGCTTCGTTTCATCTCGAAAAATTAGAAACCCATTTAATGCGGGTAAAACAATGCCATAAACCACCCATTAATGGTAGAAATACAACCTATTTATGGTGGTTTATTGTTGTTTTAACCACATTCATGGGTTTCTGCGAAAGTTCACGTGAAATCGTGTGAAAACATGATTGCGAAAGTTCAGTTGATTGTTTGGTCCATTTACTAAATGGCCATCTTGTGATTTTTTGCTCGGTTTTTAGACATCACAAATTCTATGAATTATTGTGATTGCCCAATTTCTAGACCAAATCCGCCTCGCTGGCCATCTAAATTTATGGAATTCCACAGCTTTCCACAGCAAGCCCCGCGCGGGTTCCCCGCGACAGCTTTCCGTCCTCCGCACATTTGGCCAACACCAAATCTCCCTTTTTGAAGTCCTTCAATTGTGGCCTCAATTCCGATTTGGGCCATGCGTCTTCTTCGTTGAGGATTGACAGCAACTGGTTTTTAAAAATAGGACTTTGAGTGCTTTATAAATCCCATATGCGAACCATGGTGCTGGTATATAAAAACCTACAAAACTGGGTGATTTTGGACAAGGGCAAATGTAGGGATTCATATACCAGCACCATGGTTCGCATATGGGAATTGATCATCGAGTTACTAACGGATTTTTATGAAAGGGACCCCATGGACCCCAGGTTCGGAATTCGAACATGCCCATAAACTATAACAGTTTGCTATTGAAAATGGCCATGTTATAGTGAGTTTTCCCATTAAAGATGGTGGATCTTTCCAGTTCGTTTTTTGTGGGTCTGTGGGTTCCAAAAAGTCATCGGTGAATCATCATGAATTCTCTCATTCAGAAATGCCAAACATGGCGGGTTGGTACGGCAATTTCAATGGATATTGTGGGTAGGGGTTCATATGTTCAGTAGGTACCAGTAGGTCATAGCCCCAACACTGGCGCAACACCTATTTTTGCGACCACCAATCTGAAGCCAAATGACAGCTGGTTAATGCTGGTTATCCTGATGATCAGTGCTACGAAAACCGCCACGTCTACTAATGTATGTGGTGAACGGTGGTGTCCCCTACTTGGTAAAATTGGTGTATAAGTAAGTGAAGTAGGGTTTATTGTAAATATATCGAACTAGTATGAACATGTAGTATGAACTAGCTATGTAGCTTTACAAACCAACAAACATTGCACGGGCCATCACAAATTGTGCCATGAAAAAGGATATTTTGTGATGCCGTTGCCCCCAGCATTCCTCTGAAATGCACGGGCCGTGGAGTATCGAATTTTTGAATTAAAACATATCCCAGCAAACAACCCATGACTAGCGTTTTTTTTTGTGTCAGATTCACTCCAAAACCAACAAACAACCGCATCAAAAAATCTGCGTAAAATCCCTCAGTCTTGACACATTTGGGGATGGTTCCCTTACACAAAGCATCAGATGTGAGATCGTTGTGACCTCTTGGGTTTACGCATTGTATCCCCATTATAATCAATATATGCCCATTCGGAAACCCCATGAAACCCCATTTTATATCATTTTATATCCACGTGATATCTCCAATGTTTCATCATTTCAGTCCCCATGAAAATCCCCCAAGTCCGATATTTCAATGGCCATGACTCAGGATCCGATTGATTGGAGGTACCGATTCCATATATAAGGCCTAAATTTCAGGGAATATCCCCACAAAATATGGCCAAACATATGGTACGTTTACGTACCTCCATTTTAGGATCCTGAAGATCTCCCATTGATTATTATATACCAATGATTAACCATCATTAACCATCATTAACCACTATTAACCACTATTAACCAATATTGAATATTGGATTATTTCAGTAAAACAGCCATGGTGACTATAGGGGATCATGTCAAGAATCCCCCAAAAAATATGGTTGATGCTATAAACAGCTATAAACCTCCATTGATAGCGCATGTTCCTATAATATGTTCAATTGAACTTCCATTGTAATCCCATTATAATATGCCATATCACCATCTTTCACAATCAGAAAAAACTTTTTATTTCCCATTGAAAAATCCCATTCATATACCATTTCATTGCCCCATTCACAATGAGTTACCCTCTGGTAAACTAACATAGCTATTGAAAATGGCCATTGAAATAGTGGATTGTCCCATTCAAAATGGTGATTTTCTATAGTTTTTTGTATGTTTACCAGAGGGTAAACCATCCGATATTAGGCCATCCCCATCCGATATGGCCATCCTTCGCGCCGAGTCGCTTCAGATCTTCCAAGTTTGCCGTGTCTTCGGCTTCATCCTCCAACCACACGATGTCGAAGCTCCCGTCGCCGTTGTCCTTCTTCAGCTTCACCTTGGAGGGCCAAACGGTGCCCAAAACGGTGCCAGCAAAATAAAAAAAGGTCACCCTTAAGGCTGGTGCCCCCAAATGATGAATGATGATGTTTGATGATTCTTAATGATTTTAAATAGCAATTTCAGAACTTGCCGGGTTTTTGGATGTTTAATGATGATGATGGTCGATGATGGTCGATGCTCGACTAACATTACTGGGATGCTACATTCTGCGTTCCAAACGTCACCGTCTTACAACTGGGGGGGTGCACCAGCTTGTCTGTCTGGTCCCATGATCTTAGCGTCGAGTTACATGGGATTTAACCAACAATATACAGGATGGGGGCCCCAGTCGATCGCGTTCAGTTGCCGCAAATAAGTGGCTGAATTCCATGGTTTATGATATAACGAACTACGGTGGATGGCTGCCAAATCCTGCACCAGTTGATAGGTGGTAAACATCCCATTATTTATAGGGTTTCTTCCCCATCCTTTTTTGGTGATGCAGGATTTCGCTGGCCCATCCACAGTAGTTTTCATGGATATAACATCATATAACTATATGGTAAAGTGTATCTACACAAGACCATACCCCATGACGGATCCATGGTGCTGCTATATATGGTGCTCCATGGATCCCATCAACAAAAAACCCCCCTTTATGTTAACATTAATATACAAGCGCACCATGGATCCGTCATGGGTACTATTATATCTTATTATACCCTACCATGCCACATAGATGGTTATTAACAGATTTCATGGTATATTGATGGTTAATCCTATGGTATATATGATGGTACAGATTTCACAAGAACCATGAAACCATGAAAATCCTATGGGTACTATCCTCTGGTTATTGGTTTCATGGTTTCTCTTAACCAACCGTCCACACGGGGGCCCATGAAGTTATCGCAGGGAAATCCGACTGGGAGTTTCTCCGTTTGTCCAAGTCTGGGGTTTATGTAGCACATGAATCAGCCATTTTTTCGGGTAAAACAATGCCATAAAACACATAACTTCAATGGATTGGTTTAAGGGAAAATTTTAACCGGAAACCCCCATATGAATAATGGGAAAATCTATGGTTTCCTCTTAATTTTTCCTTAAACCAATCCATTGATAAATCCAAGTAACTATAGGGTTTATGGTAGATATAAGATATATCTATATAATTACTATGGATCAATGTGGTAAAACAATTCCATTTTTACCACCCATGACTGGGAATGGGAATTTTATACCACCTATAAACATGGTGATGACTGGGGGATGGTTTATGATTGTTTACCCACATGAGTCATTCGAAATATCATGAAATATCCATGGTTTTTTTTGTCAGAAAAACAGAGTTTCACAAACTCCGAGAATTTCGAATTTCGAAAAACCACTTAAACCACCGGTATCTCCCGGTTCGTGCGCTTTCACGAACCCCGCGTTCGCCCAGGAAAGGGGCGCTGTAGTAGCGGCCATCGTCGTGGAATTTGGCCAGGGCCAGTTGCCCTGCCTGCGATTGACTCCCCGAATCCGGCCGGCAGGGCCAGGGGTGCCAGGGTTTAGAGCTGGGAAAAACCATGGGTTTTAACCATAGGAAAATGGTGATTAGTAATGGTTAATAGTGGTTAATTGTTTTTCCTATGGTTAATCATCATTAATTAACCATCATTAACCATAATTAACCTTGATTAGTAATGGTTAATAGTGGTTCATAATGGTTAATGATGGTTAATCATTGGTTAAACAAATGGCTGGTTGGTGGTTGAGCCACCCCGGCCCCGAAAAATGATGGACTGATATGGACTGAGTGAGTAACAGTTGGGATGAGATGATATTCCCAATTTTTGTGGAGAAAATCGAACATGTTCCAGTCACCACCAACCAGCTATACCCCACAACTTGTTGCCTCTGTTATTCACTGGTTGCTTCAGTTGCTTCAGTTGCTTCTCTCTGTAACCAGAACCATGCAGAGACCACCGAACTTAAAGACCAACTCGATTAGTTTAGACTTTAGACATCCTCTCAGAGAATAGCCTCAGCATCTTCAGGTTTTCCTGATACATTTTGGTGCAGTTCTGTCCTACATCTCTTTCAAGAGTAGCACCTGCCATCAATGATCACTTGAGGCTTTCTGCGGTAGACCAGATGCCTCCATTGCTCATGCTCTCCCATCTTGGGAATATCAACAAATACATTGGAATATTTTTACAAACAAACAAATAGGATCTGCATAAATCTTAAGAAATCACTAAGCTCACTCAAGTTTCAGTTGGAGATAGTTACCCCCGATCCTCGAGTCCAGTCCAATCACCGCTGCTTTCACCGGGCCCTCGCCTTGTATTCCGCGGGGCCGGTCTTTTTTTGCGCCGCCTTCGGTGGCGGACTGGGTGCCTCCTGCGGCTGGGAGCTGGGACAAAAAACGTTGGCTAAGTTGGTTGACACCTTTTTCAGTTCAACCAACTTTCCCAACAAAAATATGAATGGGATACCCTCTGGTAATTTAACATAACTATGGAAAATCACCATTTTTTATGGGAAAACTCACTATAAATCAGCATTTTTAATGGATAACGGTTAAAAAAACATGGATCATCCTGAGAACATAAAAATAAGTTGCTTATAGTTGGTGATCCCCCAAGTACTGAACAATATCTCCAACCATGAATTACTTTCACAACCATGTTACTAAAAATTAATGGGACTCCAACTACAGTAGCCCATTTTTTCATAGAAATTTTGCTGGGACTTTACCTCTACAATAGCCTCTGGTATGGTTGGATTTCTACGCTTGAATAGGCTGGAAATATCTGGCTATATCCTACGGTGTCAATCATGGCAGTTTCTCGGAACCCCACCAAAATGCAACCGGGCAATGTTTTTTTTGCCTGGCAATGTTTCAGAAAACAAAGTTGTAAGCCTTTATGTACATTCTTGTCATATGTATTCGTAGATACCAGTGTGTATATATATATGATATATATATATATATACATGAATATATGATTACAACATGGTGGAAATCACAGTTAAAGCTGGAAAAGAAAACAGCAAGCATGGGAATCCAAGTAACAATAATGAGATGTCAACATGAAACAGTTTGGACATACCCACTAGTAAATGTACGTATGTATTAATGGTAGGTGTGTTATATCTATGCTTATTGACCGGAGGGTTTTCCTACTTTTTTTAATCCCCGCAGAACCAGTGATATGTATACATACCCTCTGGTTATGTCCAAATAGCTATTGAAAATGGCCCAGTCGAAATAGTTGATTTACCCATTAAACATGGTGGATCTTTCCAAATACTTATGTAACAGTTGACCAGAGGGTATATATATATATATATTATATACATATAGATAGACAATTGAATATTATGCATATATATATATATGTACATATATATATATACATACAATCCCATAGGATCCATGGTGCTGGTATATATACTAACATAAAGGGGGTATATTGATGGTATCCATGGAGCACCATATATAGCAGCACCATGGATCCATTTTCACCAAGGTCACGATGGATGAAACCCACGAAAAAAGTAGCCTGGTAAACCATCTATAAATGGTTAATCTATGGTTAATCTATGGTTAATCTATGGTTAATCTATGGTTAATCTATGGTTAATGGTTAATAGTTACCCGGCCTGGTAAAGATACAAAAAACGAACTGGAAAATGGCCCAGTCGAAATAGTTGTTTTTTTTTGCATTGAACATGGTGGATCTTTCTAGTTCGTTATGTTGCTGTTTACCAGAGGGTACTCTGTTGATATACACCATACCATTGGGAACATATCCCATGTTTTGGTTCTAGTATTCCATCTAAATCATCTAAATCCCAATTCTGCGTTCACTGGCAATCTAACATGGATGTGGAACATCACCTTTAATAGGTAAATCATCTATATGCGCCATGTTTCATAGCTATATTAAAATTACCAGAGGGTAACCACTCAAAATTGAAAAAGAATATATATATATATAGAGATATATGAAGTGACACTGCTTATACTGCTTATATATACCGAATTCCATGCAATTTCGCGCATGTTTTAAAAACTCCCCCGGAGACACTTACCGGTGACACCAGAGGTACGAGTACCTCCTCCTCCACTTCATCGTCTTCCTGGCCGAGCCAGGCAGCCAATCGCTCGCGATGTTTGCATCGTTTTTTTTTGAACTTCAAATGGCCATAATGATTATTAACCATAGATTAACCATAGATTAACCATAGATTAACCATAGATACACCATAGATACAACTAACCATAGATAACTTCAATCGTTTTCCATTGATATCCAATTATTATGGCCATTGATATCCAATTATTATGTTTCCATAATGAATATTGATATTTTCCATTGGTATCCAATACCCATAGGATCCATGGTGCTGCTATATATGGTGCTCCATGGATCCCATCAATATACCCCCTTTATGTTAGCATATATACCAGCACCATGGATCCGTCATGGGTAATGATGGCAAAACCTAGTACGAGTAGTACGGAATATTGATATTTTCCATTGATATCCCATGGATTAGCAAGAGATTGAACACGGAGAATAAACTAAATATAGTAAATTAATAAATGGAGAACAAAAACCTATCAGTTATTTCATGTATACAATCGTTAAAACGCTGATAGTCCGCTGATAGCAAGAAATTGGAGAAATAAACTAATGTCTGGTAATCTAACTTTAAACGGCACTTAGCTCCTTTCATATCAACTTGATTTAATCGCGCTGTTTTCCCTTTTATTTGCTGCGGTTTCTCAGACAAACCATGATATCCCAATAGAGGAACATCCTGGATTATATCGTAATTCACCAACCTAAAAAAAGGCAATTTGAAGTTCATAAAAACATATGGAAGAGTCATAAATACCCCAAATAAATGAACCAACCAAGCAGCATCTCTCCAACAAATAATAACAAATAATATAAGATATGATTTTATATCACTACTATTAATCCAGAATAGAGTCTGACTTCCTTTTTAAATTCAAACAGGTCCAACAAATCTTGGTATATCACCCCCTCCAAAAACTCTCTGGATTACCCGATTACGCGAATTTCACTGGCCGCGAAGGGGAAGACCACCATGGCTTTACCAGTTGAATCAATAAACAACACCAGGTAAATCTACTATCTAGTGGGAAAAACATAAAATTAAATTGCCATTAATACATACATGTATATATATATATACGTATGTATATATCATTGAAAACAAATGTATAAAAATAGGCCATCATGTAAAAACATATGGGTATATTATGTGTATATATATATTATCCTCCCATATAATCCCATGTAATTCCATATACATATGATTATATATGATTATATTGATTATATATATATATATCCATATATATATACATACCAGGATATCCTTAAAGGGTGGCGCTACGTTTTCGAACGCTGGTGTTTTGCTCTACGGGGTGCCCTGGCCGAGCCGCCAGCAATGTAGTCCTCCAGCTTCGATTTCTGTGGTAAAAACACATCGTAGTGGTGTGAAAACCGTAGGAAAACCATGGGAAAACCATAGGAAAATGGTGATTAGTAATGGTTCATAGTGGTTAATAGTGGTTAATAGTGGTTAATAGTGGTTAATAGTGGTTAATAGTGGTTAATAGTGGTTAATAGTGGTTAATCATTGGTTAATCATTGGTTAATAATAATACTGGTTGGTGGTTTCAACCTACCCCTATGAAAAATGATGGACTGAAAGTCAGTTGGGATGATTTTCCATTCCCAATCTATGGAAAGTCATAATCCATTCATGTTCCAAACCACCAACCAGATATGTTTTATCCAAATCACACTGGCATCTCCTTAAGCAGCTCAGCGGCCTCCACGACCAGACCAGCCTCGCAGCCTCTTTTTGGAGCTCAGGGACGCCAGTGACTGCCAGTGGCTTGGTATAGGGAGCACAGGGCCAGTGGCCACGTCTTCGAGTTAGAGAGCCTGCAAAAAACCACCTCACACAGTTTTCGTCCGCTGATTTTCCACGTGAAACCATTGACCCCTGCATCGTCAGTGACGCAACGCTTCAGAGGGAAAGAACTGCCATGGCACCCTCGTGGCACCGTGGTGGCCAGGGTGCCAGGGTGGTTCATCCCAAGTGCGGCACCCGTTGGAAGTTGATGGTATATAATATATATATATGGGTATCTATAGACATATTATCCTCCCATTTAATTAATTCCATATATACATATCATATATTATATATATATGGGATAGAGACTATAGACCACTATTTAACCAGTTTAACCATATATTTAATTTAACTATATCTGGTTGGTGGTTTCAAGCCCTCTGAAAAAATATGTAAGTCAGTTGGGATGATTATTCCCAATATATGGAAAAATAAAAAATGTTCCAAACCACCAACCAGTATATATAACTCTGGAAAATCACCATTTATAGTGGATTTACCCATTTAAAATGGTGGATCTTTCCAGTTCGTTATGTAACAGTTTACCAGAGGGTACGTACCTGTTAAGATAGAAAAATCACCATCTTTAGTAGGTAAATCAACTATCAACCAGATATATCTTTATTTCCTATGGTTTTCTTATGGTTTTCCTATGGTTTTCTTATGGTTTTCCTATGGTTTTCCTATGGTTTTCCTATGGTTTTCCTATGGTTTTCCTATGGTTTTCCTATGGTTTTCCTATGGTTTTCCTGTGGTTTTCCTATGGTTTTCTTATGGTTTTCCTATGGTTTTCTTATGGTTTTCCTATGGTTGTCCTATGGTTTTCCTATGGTTGTCCTATGGTTTTCCTATGGTTTTCCTATGGTTTTCCTATGGTTGTCCTATGGTTTTCCTATGGTTGTCCTATGGTTTTCCTATGGTTTTCTTATGGTTTTCCTATGGTTTTCCTATGGTTGTCCTATGGTTTTCCTATGGTTTTCCTATGGTTGTCCTATGGTTGTCCTATGGTTTTCCTATGGTTTTCCTATGGTTGTCCTATGGTTTTCCTATGGTTTTCCTATGGTTGTCCTATGGTTGTCCTATGGTTTTCCTATGGTTGTCCTATGGTTTTCCTATGGTTTTCCTATGGTTTTCCTATGGTTTTCCTATGGTTTAAGATAGAAAACGTTCCAACACTTCGGCACCTCAACGTCGACAACGTCGCCGTCGCTCTCCTCTAGGCGGGCCACGAGCTCGGCCTGAATCGAAGTCCCCGGCTACGAGCGGCCGTTGAACGCTGGGTTTCTGGCCTGGAAATATGGAGGAAACCCATGAATGTTATATGATGTTTATATGTGTTTAATGGGTAAATCCACTATAAATGGTGAATGTTATATATGATATTTAAATAGATGTATAATATGATATTTAATGTTATATGAATGTTAAATATGGAGGATAGATGATATTTAAATAGATGTATAATGTTTAATAGAACCAATTATCCATTATCATTTACCCTCCAGTAAATTCACATAGACCCTGGCAGTCATCGGGTTTGGAAGACTACTGAAACCACTATAAATTGGTCATTTTCAGGGTCGAACTGTTAATTTGCCAGAGGGTATATGATGTTTATATAGATATGATATGTTTTCTAGCTGGGTAAATCAACTATTTCGACTGGGCCATGTTTTTCATAGTTTTTCTGGTTGGTGGTTAAAAAACAATCTTTAAAAATGATGCAGTTCGTCAATGGGAAGGATGACATCCCTTTTTTATTATGGAACATAATCCATTCATGTTTGAAACCACCAACCAGGATATGATGTTTATATGGATATGATATGTTTTTTTTTGCTTATGCGTTTTTTGTATATATGTAGTCTTTATATATGTTTATATATGTTTTTAATATGGTTTTGGTAGGGATTTCCATGCGTGAAATTTTGCTCAGAACTCTCGCCTTGAGGCCGCCGACTTTCAGGCCTCGCTCCTTTAGCAAAGCTTTCAGCTCCCCGACCTGGCGATTGCCACGGTAGCACCGCAGTTGACCGTGAAAGCACGGCTTTGAATGGGACCAAACACTTGGAAAAAATGGACGGAAAACCATTGGAAAACAAATCATGGGAAAACAACAACCATTGGGAAAATGGGAAAAACGCATTGGACATGGAAAAACGTATGGACCGTATGGAAACAAAAACCAGCTATGTACTTAAATCGATGGCTTTTCCAAATCAATGTACCCTCTGGTAATTTAACATAGCTATTGAAAATGGCCCAGTCGAACTAGTGGATTTACCCAGCTAGAAAATGGTGGATTTTTCCATAGCAAACTGTTAGTTTACCAGAGGGTAAACGTTTACAGGAGGGCATGGCCAAAAGTTGAAAAAAACGTATGGAAAATCGATGGAAAAATCATGAGGTCAATCTTAAGGATGTATCAATTCCATTATTGTTGCAGACCATGATGGGGGGAATTCCTCAGAATGGCTTTTGGTGAAGTCTCAGCTTCATGGAGGTATAAGGTGGTGCAATCCCAGCTGTTGGTTTATAAATTCCATGAACTTAATTATGGTTAATAGTGCTTAATTCCATGACTCGTTAGGAACTGATGATATGAAAACCATAGGAAAACCATAGGAAAATAGTGATTAGTAATGATTAATAGTGGTTAATAGTGGTTAATGATGGTTAATAATTGGTGGATTATGGCTGCTTGGTGGTTGAGCCAATCCCTCTGAAAAATCATGGAGTGAGTTCGCCAGTTGGGATGATTTTCCTTCCATTCCCAACTGAATGGAAAGTCATAAAACATCTTCCAGTCACCACCAAGCAGATGATGATTAATGGGGATTAATGAGGATTAATAGTGGATTAATGGGGATTAATATGGATTAAAACATCTTCCAGTCACCACCAAGCAGACTAGTTTGATATATGGGTTTGTCTGAAAATAGGGTATATTCCCAATGAAATAGCCATTTAATAGGGATAATGATCATTAACCATTGGGTACAATGGGGTACACTATTTTCAGACACACCCATATGTATCATAAAGCCAAGTGAAATTGAAGTGATGTTTACCGACTTAACGAACTGAGATTTAAATGGCACCACATGGCGCCAGCATGGCGCCAGCATGGCGCCAGCATGTATAAATGATTGGATTTAACCAAGAAAAAGCAAGATCAAAATAAGTTGATGGGTCAAAATGGTTTTGTTTGTCTAAAATGATTATTGATTGGATTTAACAAAGAAACATCGATGAATCAACCAAGAAAAGGGTAGTGAATTAATCAGCAAGAGAGGTTTAACCAGTAAGAATATGGATGTGCCATGGCCAACTATATACAAGTATACCTAATAAGAATTCATACTAGATATATACACATATAATCTGGTTGGTGGTTTAACCATCTTGAAAAATATGAGTTCGTCAATGGGAAGGATGACATCCCTTATATTATGGAAAATAATCCAAATGTTTGAAACCACCAACCAGATATCTCATTGACCATTATTAACCACCATTAACCATCATTAACCACCATTATCCACCATTAACCACTGTAATAATAGATATACCAAGTATACGTAAGAATTAATAATATATATATATATTAACTATCATTATCCACTATTAACCACTATGATCCCATTATCATCCCTAAAAAAAAAACATTAGGGATTATAACAATCCAATAATATACCATATATACACATATAATTCTGCCTAAGATCCATATCTGGACGTCACCCGCATTCCGAGTGACCTTCTCCGGACGAAAAACCAGGCCTTCATGTCGGAGTAGGCCTCCAGGGCCATGCGACCGCGGCCGAACGGACACGCCACCTGCGCCACGGGATCAATGGATTGATTGGGATCAATGGATCACCGGTTTTACCATGGTGGTTTTACAGGTTTTTACCAAAGATATAGGGGTTTCCAGTTAAATTTCATGGTGGTTAATAGTGGTTAACAGTGGTTAATGATGGTTAATCCTTGGTTCATTATGGCTGGTTGGTGGTTGAGCCACCTACCCCTCTGAAAAATGATGGACTGAAAGTCAGTTGGGATGATGACATTCCCAACTGAATGGAAAAATAGAATTCATGTTCCAAACCACCAATCAGAATATGTTTAGGGGTTTCCGCTTAAAATGTTCCCATCATCCAATTCTGTGAGACTAACAACCAAAACAATCAGGTTTAATCTGATCGGTTTAATCCAAAAAAAATGAAAGGGGGGGTTAAGCAAACATTGAATGGTCATAAACGGGCTGCAGAATGATTACTACATTTGTTCTTTCTATTTGATCTAGCTGAGAGGTTCCTAGCTATGACCCAATCATTAATTCCATCATTATGATTGCATAATTTTGTGGATTCTAGAAACATATTTTCAATCAAAACAGTTATTCTGATTGTATTATCGAATTATCCCTGTTCCAAGACTTGGAGAATACTTAAAAAACCTCCGCAACCGCTTTCTATGGGCCTCAAGTCATGACTCAAATTCTAGACTTGTTGCCGTCGCTCAACGTTCCAAAAAAGGGAAGATCGTTGCGACCCTACTCCGGTGGGTAGGGTGATGACGTCCGTCTGCTGCTCTGGATACGGAAACCTCATAAACCCCAGAGCTTTTAACGCGGGAAAGGTCTGAAAAACAAGGTTATCTCACAATTTTTACCACAGAAATCGTGAATTTTCCCAAAATGGTGGATCTTTCCAGTTCGTTATGTAACAGTTTACCAGAGGGTAAGGCATTCCCAAACCTGGATTTATATCCCATATCCAAAATTACATCCCCATGATAATCACTGGTTGGTGGTATACCTACCCCTCTGAAAAATATGAGCTCGTCAGTTGGGATTATTATTCCCAATATATGGAAAGTCATAATCCATTCATGTTCCAAACCACCAAGCAGTTTTTGTCAAAAGATCCAAATATGTGTGGTTTCATCATTCTTTTAGCATATTTTCTTTCCCATGGAACCGATTGCCTGCCATCTTGACACAGCGCCCGCGAAGTTCAGAGAGGGCGTCACCGTGGCCCAAACAGCCACAGCCAACACCTGGGGAAACCAATGGTAAACCCCAAGAGAAACCAATGGTAAATATCGGAGAAAAAAACATAAAACAAAAAAAACACATACTTGTATATTGTTGATATAGGATATATATAATTGTAAATTGACAATGATAATGATGATCGGTTTTACTGGTATTGATTCATCTACTTAATAATGACTGTAGTAATGGTGAATGTTTGCAAATGACGCCAAGTTGCGATAGTTAATGGATGTTACCGGATGTTAATGGTGGTCTACAATGGTCAACAATGGTTCATCATAGTAAAAAAAAAGTGGTGAATAACAAAAGGCTCGATCAAAACCAACAATATGTCATTAAAGTCTTTGGGGGATGAACATCCATATTGATGTTCACCACGTGGTGGTACAGGGTTTTGAGTAACCCATTTAACTGGGTAAATTATAATAATTCACTAGCCTGAATTAAGGCCATGTGGGGATGATTCCCCTTACCAACTATGATTATAGTGAGGTCGCAGTGAGGTCGTTATAATTTATCCAGATTTAAGGAATTGTCTTGAAGTAGTGTAGTAAGTAGTATCTAGTAAAATCACTTCCCCGGATGTCATCACTTCCCTCAGGAAGAATTTTCGCAAAATTGTGACCGCTTAAAATGAATAGATTCGACACGAAGACTAACGGGGGGTACCGGGGCTATAAAATATTGGGGGGATGGGATTGATTGATTTGTGAAAAGGTATGCGAACCAACCCACTTTTGATATCTGTAAAAATCCTAAAGATCTGGATGGGTTGAAAATCGCCCACAAAAAACCGTATAGTAACCTTGGACTGGCGCATGTAAAAAACCACCAATCAAATGAGTAGACTGAGTAGACTTTCAAGCCTCAGCCTGTGTTGGTTCCTTCCCAGTTTGGGCTTAGTTCTCGCAGCATTTCTTGCTTCAGTCGCCACTCCCGTTGCTATTTTTTTCCCCAAAATCTGGGTGAGTCTCCTCACACGGCGAATTTCCAACTGCACCACGTTTTCCGTCACAACCTCTACCCTCTGGTAATTTAACATAGCTATTGAAAATGGCTATTTATAGTGGATTTTCCCATTAAAAATTGTGATTTTCCATAGCTATGTTAAATTACCAGAGGGTAAATGTGATGCGCCCCTCAGCCAAAGTTGACTTTTTAGGTTTATATACAATAAACTCATCCGTCATACACCAAGTTCACTTAATAGTCAGTGACTCAACCATCATAAACCACCCAAAAAAATCTAACCATCACAAATCATAAACCACCATAAACATTCATAAACATTCATAAACATTCATAAACCATCATGAAAAACACCAAACACTTTTTCAACCCCATCTCCAGCCCATCCCACCTTCCCCAGCAGAATTCTCGACCGCCGCCGGCCTGGCCCGTGGTAAACCCAAAAATCTCAATCTGGTTGGTGCTTGAAAAACCCTTCTGAAGAATATGACAGTCAATTGGTATTATTATTCCCATATATATTATATATATATATACAAAATATATTTATGATATATATATATATAATATATGCAGGTAGCGCCTTCTTCCTTTGGGGTATCAACCCGTTGCTGGCTTACAAGCCGGCGTTTTTCCCTTTCAAGTCTTGGAACCGTAGAAGTTTCCCCTCCACACTCGAAGTCCACTATGATGGCTAAGCAATCAACCCTAGGTCTAATGAGTGCGTCCGAGAGGCTCTATCTCCTTTTGATCCAAAGTACTGCATGATGTCACTAAGTGAGTGCCAAGTCAGTTGGGTGCGAACTTGATAAACCAACATCCCCGGGACCCCGCAGATTTTCCACGTCTTGGAAGTTTCTGGCCACTGGTTGATTGTTCTCCTTCTCATCTAATGGGTCTAATCCTTGTTTCTTTCGGTTCTTGGCGGACATCATCTTGGGGTCATCTACAATTTTCCAACACTGACCTAGATGATAGAAACGCTGAATCTGGTGATGTTCATGGTCCTTCGTCATGGAGTTTGCAAGCTGAGCATCACTGTTTACCCATCGAACTGGCAGTTTTGTATTCACTAGTGCTTCTTTGAGTCCTAGCATTTCCAATGCAACTCGATTTTCAGGTCCTTTTGGAACATAGATTTCCGTCTTCATCCGATCATACACATTTGTTGAGTCCGTCACTAAGACCCCGGCCACTTTGGACACCTGTCGCTCGGTGTCACGCACATGGACCTTGTTTCCGCTCATCTCATAGTACTGAAGGCGCACAGCGTACATGATGTCCTCGCAGTTTATCGCTGCTAGGCTCTCTGCTGCTCCTGGGGATCGGCATTGTCTGCCAATCTTTGACGAGCTCCAAGACACCGGTGACACCTTACATAGCTGTCCGGTCAGCAGACTTTTTGAGGTTATCCCTATGAAAATCCCCCGTGTGCTCTTTCCATCCACTCTGTTTTGTGCCGCTGCATCTGCCCAACCTGCTATCAGTGTGTCATGCATGCCTATGCCTCCATGTATGATGAGTTTGTGTTTCCTCTGGCATTTCGTCTTGTAGATCAGTTTGTTTGTCTCAATCAGCGTCTCAATAGTACTGCTATTTACCTGTGACAACAACAAACTCACCCCCGCTGCTATATGCGGGCATGTCTGTTGGGCACTCCATGCTAATGCCCCCAGCGCCGCCCGGAGGCGGGTTTTCTCCAAATCACTCGTCGCTGACTTCGGTTGTCGGCGCCTTTCTGCATTGATCTGGATCTCCTTTAAATCATCGATATACTGTGTTTGACCTAGAGAAAACCCCCCACATGGCAACCTTGAAATCTCCACTCTGCACTGAATGAAATTATCCTTTTCCCAAGTTCCCCACTTGAATCGCTCCTGAATCTTCTGGCACAACCGTTCCCATGTTTTACATCCTGACAACCCACAAAAAAGAAAATCGTCAACATGTCCTCCTACCAAACCAATAAGTATTCCATTCTCAACAAACTTGAAGCAACATGGGTCACAAACGCATTTCTCAAAACCAATTGACACCAAAAACTCCGACACCGTGAGGAACCACTCTAATGGTGCATCTACCAAACCGTAGCAGGCCTTCTTCAGCCGAGTCACTGATCCTGCAGGTATGCCCATGGCATCGCAGATGTCATCTGTGGGAATCACAAATGACTCCCCTTGATACTCTCGTCCCTGTAGGAATGCCCCTGAGACATCCCCTTTCCACACTCCAAAACCAAGGCTCGCTGACACGGCGAGCATGACCTGCCTTGAGGTCCTTGTCATTGTCGGTGAAGCTACTTGGCGGTGTTCGTACTGTGGGTCCATGTACCCCAAAATCACACATCTTGCCTTTGCCTTCTGTCCTCCTGCCTCGTCTCGTTTCCAGGTCAAAATCCATCTCATCCGCATTGCAGTCTGTTTGTCAGGCTGTAAATGGGTTGGGATGGCTTCCAGTGCTTTCGCGCTGATGAAGTTCTTGATCTCCACCTGCTTGGCCTCTGTCATTTTCTGTTTTTCCTCAGGATTCAAATATCTTTCGTTCACTTCAATGGCTCTTTTCCGGATTTGTGATGTCAGATATGATTCAAAATTATCTCCTAAATGTCTCCATCCCCGTTTGGTCTCAGGCATACCTATTTCCACTTCAACTGCTGCTGTTTCCTGCGCCCAAAAGGATTGAGCATACTCATCTTGGAAATGTTCTGGCATGTCCTCCCATACATGTTGATGTTTCACTGCCAAAGTCGCTTGTGCTTGCCCGCCTGAGCTGGATGCCGCCTCTGTTGGCGGAGGACATTCAGGAACTGTTCTCTTGCTCCTGATTCTTTTGAAGGGTCTCATTGTTTCTTCATCCACCCCTTGTTCATATTCCATGACATTTGGGACTTCATCAGTCACATCGTCATACTGTCTTACCCCTATGTCATCGGCCAGTTTTGTGAACGTCCATGGCAAATTTGGGGGATTAATCAGTTCTTCCATGCATTCTTCCCTGACAGAAGCCTTTCGGAGTTGTTCTGGGACAGCCTTTATCAGTCTAGAACTCCTAACCAGCCACACTACCGACCCTGGTCTATAGTTCCCTTCTGCCGTTAACCGAGTTTCAAGCGCCAGCACTCGAGCTGGTCCAGTGAAACCACCGGTACGACCGGCACTACCTGGTCCCTTAGTCTGGACACGCCAAACATAAACCAAGTCGCCAGGTGCATAGCTGGTCACCTGATAGGTTCTGGTGTTCTTGGCTCTCTTGATCCTTTCATTGGCTACCCACTCTGAAAAGGCCTGTTCTGCATTTCTCATACGCTCTACGTTTCTCCTATATTCACCATTCCCATTCTCACACAACACTGGGGGGACTTCCAAATGTTCACTTTCAAAAAACCTCCCAGCTGCGTCTGGTGCCCGTCCTAGTGCATGTTGTGCTGGAGAATATCCTCGTACCACCTCTCGTTCGTTCTCCACTCGGATGGCTTCTGACAGTGCCTCGGCCGCTGTGATTTGTGGATCCTCAGCTGCCAGGCGGTACATGACATGTTTCGTGGCTTGTATGGCTCTTTCTACATGACTTGTGTTCCAGTGTGCTTCGGCAGGGATTACGTCAACTTCCACATGAATATTTTCGAAGTATTCGCTAACTTCGTTTGACCTCCAAGATCCTGCCGGGTCCAACCTCACCTTGTCTGGTTTTCCAAACACTGGTTTCCATTGTTCCTGAAAAAAACTCACCAAGTCTTTTGCCTTGACACCTGAGCCCTTGCCTACACTCATGATTTTTCCAATTCTGAACCGACATCCTTCATCTATTAAAAGAGTAAATTGGACCCGCTCACCGGAGTGAGGATGAATCCAATATGCATTGTCAGCTTGCAACACTTTCCACTTTGGTGGCAACGGCTCCAAAGACACCTGTGGCCTTGGGACCCGCCTGGAGCATTCCCGGCACACATCACACCGATATTCCCTGGCCAGTTGCACAATACGAGGATCTGTCTTCCTGGCTTCTAGTGCTCGCACCAGGTGTTCGAGTGGTCCATGTCCTGTGTTTCTGTGTATGGTGGCTATGTCTTTCAGGGCCTTGTCTCTCTCTTCCAGTGTTAAAGGTCCTTCGGGATTATCCCCCTTATTTATCCCCACTAAGCTTAAAGGTTCCCCCTTTTCATGGCCCATCTCACACAGGTTGCACCTCAGCTCACTTCGCGGGTGTGTCACGACGTCACATGAGCATCCTTTCGTTTGCCCCAGAAATTCCTTCGGAACCCCCGTGTGTCCTGTGACCTCCGCTCGGAGGTCCTGACTTCGAATGTCCTCCAGGATGGTCTTGAAAACCCTTCGAGCAAAATCATCAGTGTAGTATGCCGATTCTCTTGTCATACGTCCTTGACATGGCGCATGTGGTCCCCTACACGTGCATGGCAGTGACATGTTATGTGACAGCAGGTCATGTGTGGTGGCGAGTTTCCAACCCTTTTGCAGTGGCATCCGTGTTTTCAAGTCCCTCAAATTAACCCTGCAACCCTTGACCACACAAAACTTTGGGGGATATTTTCCAAAAACCCTTTGTACCATTGGCAGTCTCCATGCATCGTTTGTTTCCGACCACTCCCATGTCACTGGCACTCCATTCTGACAACAGTGCATGTACACTAACAGTCCACCGATGTACTGTCTGATGCAATTGTTTCGTTTCTGTTTCAGTTCCTCTCGCTGTTTCTCCGTTCTCTGGTTGACATTCTGCATCTTTGAGAACGGCCCGCACTCCAAGCTCAGCCACACATGGCATGGTTTTTCCTTTTCGATTTTACTGATTACAGCCCTGACACCTAGACTCGTAGTCATGTCATATCCATTCCAAAAGGACAATCTTTCTGCACTTGAGTCCCGGCCGGTCAGCTGCCTCATTTTTGCTGTGAGCAGGGAGTCTGGTCCACATGCTACTTCGAACAGCGCTGCTCTGCCGTGTGTGACAAGCGATTGGAAAGCATCAGGTACCAGGCGTTCGGCCTGAAAGTCAAACTGCCGGGCTAAATGTACATCCAGAGGCTTTTCCCTGGTCTCCAAGTCCCATGCTTGGCTCATAGGATCCTCTCCTCGAGCTACCATCACTGTGGGTTCGTCATTGTCTCCCAGTCGCTCGAAGAAACTCCGTCCGCGGAACTGTTGATCTTCCGACGGGATTCCTTCTCCTCCTTCAGGCTCTGCACTTCCTTCGCCAACATTCCCACCACTGCAGTCAGCTGGTCCAGTTGAGGACTTGCTGTCATGTTCTGGTCGTTGACCTCCTTGGAACCTTTGGCCTTCGACATCCGTCGGTAGCCCTTCTGGCTTTCCATCGCCACTTTGGCTCTGTCTGCTGGGTCCTGTTGATCCAGCCATGCTGCAAAGCGTTGGAGCTTCGGGCAAGTTGGCCCTTCGCTGGCAGTGGTCTGCACCCACTGACAGTAATCTGGCTCCTGGGCATACACCTCGTGGTACTTCTTGTTGGCATGAAGTCCGAATCCTACCCAGTCCTGAGGGTGAGCTGCACAAGTGCGGTATGCCGCATCCAGAGCCTTCACCTTGAGGACCTCGATGGTCTCGTTGCCAGTCAAATTCGCCGGCAACTGCTCGCGAATGAGGTTCACCAAGCTGGCTTTCTTTCTGGCGGCCTTGTTGATCTCTACCTCCATCAGCCGAAGGGGACTGATTTCTGCCTTCTTTGGGGTCAGGCCATCTGGTCCTTCCAGCTCGGTCACCCTCAGGAGGAGTTGCATCTTGCTCCATTCCTTGGGAGCTGTCTCTCCATGTTGCACTAGCAAGCGTTTCCGAAGACCCGCAGCGTCCAGTTGCACAACAGACGTCATTGCTTTCTCCTAAGACTGCTACTACCAAGGAGTGTGTTTTCTCCGGTGGTGCCTGAGCCAGTGTACCTTCTGCATGACATGTTACTTCATGCTCCGTGTCTTGTGTTTCGTTCTTCGCAAAATCTCTCGTGTCTTGTTGTTCTTTCATGTCATGTCCCCTTGCTAAATTACCCCTTAAGGTGTTACCCTTACTATCCCATTTGGGGGGGTTACCACCGGTCGCGCCTGTCCTGGTAGAGCTCGAAGAGGTTGAAGAATCCAGCTGTGGCACCTTGGCTGTCGTGTCGTCACGGCCTAAGTCACCTAAGTGGCCAGGATGAACCATGTTTCTACCTGTCTTCTCGTTTGTCATCATTTTTCCCATCATCGCATCACCATCACATCCGGTATTACTACCTACTGCTCCCTGGCTACCTTGGTGCTGTTGCTACTCCTCGGCTTTCTGTTTGTTCGCCTGTTTTCCTTCTCCTTGTTGTTTGCTGGCCATCTTCTCCCTTGCTCCGTGGATCTCATTGGGTTCCTTAACCCCAAAAAAAAAACCATCTTCGCACCCAACCCAGCTACTGCACTTGCGGTCCTTTCTACCCTGTGCTGGTTCCAAGGCAGAAAGGTGCTGTCCCTATTCTAGCTGATCAAAAGCTGGCAATGGCTGTTCCATTGTCAGAGCACGGGCCAGAGCATCCTCAGTCAGCGGGAAGACCTGGTGTCCTGCCGCTGTTCGTTCTAGCCTAATCAGCTTCCTAGGGTCTACCGCTCTCAGTACAGCTCGATCAGAGCCAAAATCGATCACGGCTCCCAGTTTCCTCATTGAGTCGATGGAGAGAAGAATAGGTGCTGAGCCCTCATCTAGAGCATGCACCTTCAGGGTACTCATCCTTCCATCCAGTGGCACTTCCAGTTGGGCAGTGCTTGCACATTGGTTACGGCTGCTATTTCCGAAGCCGAAGATGGGACGGTCATTCATGTCCACCTTCTTGACTCCTGCAGTTCCACGGTTCTTCTCATTCAGCTCGCACACCTTGGACAAAGCCACCACTGAGCCTATGGTTCTGGTGGCCCCGCCGTCCAAGATTGCCTTTCCTTGCGCTACCACATCCTGGGTGGACAAAAGTTGTCCAGTGCTCACCTCCCCATGGAAAGCTTCTCTCATCCCCTCGGCCAAGAAGATGAACGGTGCCTCCTCGGCCACATGTGCCCCCGCTGCTGGTCGACTGCGAGGTGCTTCCTTGCAGTCTGCTACTTTGTGAGGTCCCCCGCATCGGAAACACTTCAGGTTGGCATCGGTCTGGCGGAATTGCTTCCACATTTGTCCTTCTTGTCCACCGCGTTGTTGGTTCTTCACTGGGTAGAACTGTCTTGCCATCTTCACGGCATGTTGCTTGGATCTTGCTTCCTTCAAGGTCCTTCTCGCTCCTTGCATCACATTGTAGGCCTCGATGGCTCTCTCTCGTTCTGTGGCAAGGCAGTTGATCTCGTCCACGGTGAAGCCCTCAGCCTCCAGCTCATCTTCGTTCCACTCACCTATCCATGCTGACACCTCTTCGTCTTGCTCTTCTGTCAAGTGGCTGAAAGCTTTTCCCTTTTCCGCATCTCTCCTCCTCAAGTCGGAGTCCGACCAGTGCTTTCTCAGTGCCTCTTCCACGGCCCTCACACTGAAGCTGCCTCTAAGTTCAGCCTGCAACACGTTCCTTTCCATTGTGTCCAAACCGGCATCCATGAACAGATACCAGCCCTGCACATAGTCCGGAAGGATTTCTGGCAAGGCCCCCCTGCCCAACTCACTTGTATCTTCCATTGTGACTCTTCTTGGCAAAGGGTACCATCCACTTTCATAGGACCAACCCCACTCGCCTTGGCTCCAGTCCTGCCAGGCTCCAACCTCTTCTTCCTCATTGGTCTCCCGGGGAGTCTGCATCTCTTCCTCAGGTGCACCACTGCTAGACGCTCCACTCGGCTCCGGGACTATCCCTTGGACTGAGGTGCTCTGGGACCCGGTGACCGTCGTTGGGACTGTCGCCGGGTCTCACGCTGCAGTCGAGCCATGGATTGCTGTGCTCGTGTGTACGCCTCCGCCTTCTTCATGATGTAGTCATGCATGCTCTCTCCCCTCTGTCGCTTCGACCCTTTGAAGTACTTCAGCAACAGCTCTGACATCTCTGGAACCTTGGGGTGTCCTCGCTCTTCTCGCAAAGCTGAAATCAGCACCCGCACTCCATTGCTGTGAGACAGCCAGTTGGCCGGTCGTCCCACCAGAATGCGTCTTGCCGATCCCCGCAGCTCACTGGCACATCTAGGTCCGCATAGGTACCTCTTCTCTCTCACCACCGTCTGCTCATACATCAGACATGCCTCCACGTACTCTTCGAACGTGGACAGGTCTCCTGCCCATATGGGCACCCCATCCTTGTTCTTGGCCAACGTGCTACCTGTCCACTCCGATCGGCTCTGCAGACCGGAGTACATCGCTTCTTCGGGCCCTTGGAGCATTGGGCTCCGCTACCATGCAGGTAGCACCTTCTTCCTTTGGGGTATCAACCCGTTGCTGGCTTACAAGCCGGCGTTTTTCCCTTTCAAGTCTTGGAACCGTAGAAGTTTCCCCTCCACACTCGAAGTCCACTATGATGGCTAAGCAATCAACCCTAGGTCTAATGAGTGCGTCCGAGAGGCTCTATCTCCTTTTGATCCAAAGTACTGCATGATGTCACTAAGTGAGTGCCAAGTCAGTTGGGTGCGAACTTGATAAACCAACAATATATATATATGAGCCATGGTCAATACTCACTATATGGTTGATGGTCATCCCATCCATAATAAGGATCCTTATAATGGTTATTATAAATCCCTATGAACCATTGGATGACTAGCCCCTATTAATGGTTATTAACCATGAGTATTGACCATAGCTCATATGGAAAAATAACCCCCAAAATCATAGAAACGTCAATTCACCCGATTTACCCTCTGGTAAACATAGAAAAAACGATGGAAAGATCCACCATTTTGTAGCTGGGTAAATCCACTATTTCGACTGGGCCATTTTCAATAGCTTTTTCTATGTTTACCAGAGGGTAGTTGATGGGGACTTAGTTCTTAAATTTAATCTTAATGGTTGATACAAATTGATACAGTTCTTTGCAACATTTTGGAACTAAGTTGGTGAACATGTTTTTCTGAAGTCCATTCTTTGATGCTGCAAACTACGGCAGGGCAGGATACGAAAGTTGGGCCAAATTGGCCGCTTCGATCTTTTAAGGATTCCTCGAAGACGGTTTTGTCTGAAAATGAGGTATAACAAAAGGAGGTTTCCTAAAATGAGGTATGGTTTATAATGGAAAATCCATGAAAATCCTATGAAAAACTCAATTTTTAGTGGGTAAATGAACTAACAATTCTATGGTTTATTTCATGGAAAATACAGAGTGAAAATGGATGATATTTTGGGGTAGCCTCATGACTTTGGCTACCAGAAATCTAGGAAATCCAGGGATTTATCACCATTTTCCCCCATGAAACTTGTTGTGTTTGGGGTATGTCCCATGTCGTTTTTTTTTTTCGTTTGGATCCCAATAGACAAGCTAAAAATGGTGATTCAAGCTAGATGTTCAACCCACCCAAAAAAACAGAGATGAAATTCACCTGAACTTATCATGAATTTATGTTCGGATACCAACTTCGATCCTAAGGGGCATCCAATCTAGGAAAATGTCCAGCCCATCAGTCGAACAAAGGACGGTCGATTGCCGTCGCCTCCCAAATTGCCCGGAGCCCCAATCGCCATGGAGGCGTCGCAAAAACGGGGAACGGACACAGCGTTGCAATTTCTTGGCCAAGATCCTTTCGTGACCATCAAATTAGTCCCTTGAACAAAATACAATAGCAATGGGCTAGTCTAATTTTCTTAACCTCTGGCAAAATGTTTGGTCATAGCATGTATATAGCTATACTTTCAAGTCGCGACTTTGTCCACTGACAGCTCTGCTTGGTTTAGTTGTTTTTTTGTGAACACCACATGTTCTGTTGTCTGGTTGTGGAGCCACTCTCATGTGCTGATCTGACTTTTCACAGGTGACTATCCCCAGGGGCCAAAATGCCAAAATCAAGGTGATCGTGACACAAGGCAACAGGCTACCCTCTTGTTATGTCAAAATAGCTATTGAAAATGGCCATTTATAGTGGATTTTCCCATTAAACATGGTGATTTTCCATAGTTATGTTAGTTTACCAGAGGGTAACCAATATGACTGGTAGATTTCAAGGGTGATTCAATCAGAGATGTGATTCTTCCATGCAGCTACTGCAACATTTAGAAACACATGGACCGTTTTCTCCAGAGACGAATCTTCAGATTGTTTTTCAATGATTCCCCAAACAGTGTGTCCATGCTGAGGGGTTCTTACATGATCTTCCTCCTTCTCAACATCATCATCCTGCACCTTGTCCTCCTGCACTTCATTCCGCATTATCATCCTCATCCTCATCCTCCTCAACATCATCATCATCATCACCCTCATCCTCCTCAGCATCATCATCCTCCACATTATCCTCCTGCACTTCATCCTCCTCAACATCAACATCATCATCATCATCATCAACAACAACAACAACATTATCATACATTGTTCGCCCACCCCCCCACACTGTTTGGGGTCTCAACCGCCGGGATATGTTTTGGATATCGAATCTCTCACCCAGGCTTTGGCCCACGGCAACTCGCCCACGGCAACTCGCCCACGGCGCTGATGATATGTTTATCATGATGAATCCTCAAATTTTGGGGCATAGTTCGATAAACCTCCATTGAATTCTGGGATTTGAGCCATTCAATTGCCTGGTTCTGTGACATGAACACAACATGGAAGATTTCAACATATATAAATCAGTATAACCATGGTAAATAACCATAGTATAACCATAATATATATATATATATAACCATGGAATATGTCAAAAAAGAGTTTCACCTTCACCGACCAGCGATCTGGGGCCATCCACGAAAGCCTTGACTTTCTCAAGCCCGGCGTCAGCGCCTGGCCAACAAATGATGGGGATTATGGCACCAAAAATGGGGATACAACAATGGGATAAAATCCAATTAGATCAAGATATAACTAGTATAACTAGTACATTATATATATATATAGACAAAATATTATATATATATATACTATGGTTATATTGTAATTTACCATCCCCACAACAGCTTCCCTGAGTGTCTTCTAAGATCAGCGAGTCGGAGTGTCGAGCTGTTCGCCATGGTTTTTCGATGGTCCATAGAAATAGATGGTTTACCGTTCTTAATAGCATGGTTTACCTATCCAATTAAGGTTGATTAAGTCATCCAATTTTCCCTTGAAATGGAACTTAGAGGAAAATATATATACCATCTGGTTATGACTAACATAGCCATGGAAAATCCATAATAAATGGAGGTTTCCCAGCATCTATGTCTATGGGCCATTTATTTTCCATGGCTATGTTAAACAACCAAACAATATACATATATATATAGCCAACATTATACAACTCATATCATATATAACCAACATATATATATAATCATAAAAATTGAAACATATATATATTGGAATATTCAATGGAACTTGGCTAATATAATATTGAAATATATAGCCAACATTATATATGATAGCCAACTTAGAGGGCCCCCCACACCAATCAGTAGCCAACATTATATATATATATTATACTATACATAGAGAGAGAGAGAGAGACCATAACTTTCTCCCCCATTGAATCACACAAAAGAGGTTTCTAAGATCAGGTCGAAAAAAAGGTCCTCTCCCTGGTCTTCCTCGCCGAGGTCTTCACTTTGTCACAGCAGAGGTCTGAAAAATCTTAGTGATGGTTTCATGCTTCTGAAAGCCATCATCATGTGCGAAAATCAGGCAAAAAGTGACGAAAACTCTGCGTTTTCAACACATCCCCTCTGGATGAACAACGATCATTTCGTATCTTTCCCATTGGAAAAGTCAACTTCATCACCTCAAAGAAATTCATGGTGAATCCGGTGAGAAAACAACAAAAAATATCCCTATCCTGTGTGGTTGTCCCCTTCATATCCGGCGAAGAAATCCCTATTTTCATATCGCATTCTCCAGATTGTTTGCATTAAACATCATTAAACCATATCAATGGCCATTAATGTCATCCCATTTTTTTCTATCCTACCTCCTACAGGTGGAAAATTCCATTCGCTCCAAAATCACAGCCGCCGCCTCGCAATGCAGCAGTGGCCACCACAATGGCAGACATGGTGGAGGCGGTTCCCTGCAGAGAATGGTTGATGTGTGTATATATATATACATAATATGTATATGTATATATATATATATATAATATTGGTTAGTTGTACATACATATGTATTCTATAAGTATATATATATAATTATATATAATATTATGTAAATGCAGTGGAGTTGGAATTGCACTATTTTCGTTGATAATTTAATCTCCAAAATTCTCCAAATTTCAACATGTTCTAGCCATGTTGGGATGTGATTGATTTTCCCCCAGTCGAGTCAGAGATGGCAAACTCGTCCAACTGAAGCTGACAAGTTGTCTTCGTATCCATGGTTAGCAACTCGGATAATTTTACAAACAATGAGGACTACTTAGTGAACATACATGACTCATTATAATTCCGATTTCCCTAGATTTCACTAGTGTATAGTATACATACATGACATATCATGACATCTACAATAGAATAGGGCTACAACATGCTACAAACTTACAACTGGGGGCACCTTGAGAACGGCTATTGGGATGATCTTCGAGTTGTTGGATGTTGGATGACAAGCCACTAGTATTTTTTTTAACATGGGATGTAACTGGGGTCAATGTCTCATTGAACCGGATTTTGTTGCCATCTGTCATATTTCTTGGAGCCCATTGTTGCTCAGTGTTCATCCGAAACTGTGGATGGAACGCTGGTCAGAAAATGCTCAGTTTCACCGCAATGTTCGCATTGGGTCCAGACTTCTTGTAAAAAAAAGTAGGTTCAGTGGTGCCTCCCCCAGTTACGCGTTGGTTTTTGAAGAGTAATCTAACCGTTACACCATTCGATACCTACTGAACTGAGACACTTTCGATGATTTTCGCAATGTTACACTTTCCGAGGCAGTTAAATCATCCCAAACAGTTTGGGACTTACCCTCTGGTAAACTTTCACATAACTATGGAACATATCAATTTTCAATGGGACAATCCACTATTTCTATGGTAATTTTCAATAGCTATGTATAGCTATGTAACAAATTACCAGAGGGTATCCCGTAATAAAATGGATTAATTAATGTCATTATCATCCCGTGAAATATCTCATCAATGTCCCATTTGACCCATGGATTTTTGCGTGCTATGTGACACTTTCCGAGGCAGTTAATCAGTTAAATCCCATCAATGTCCCATCTTTAATGGGAAAATCAACTATTTCGACTGGGTCATTTTCAATAGCTATTTTGTATGTTACCAGAGGGTAAAATCCAATTTGTTTCATGCCAAAAAAAGTCCGGTGATTCGTTTCCGCTTCTGCACCAGGCCTTGGATCCAGGCCTTGGCGCGGATCGACCAACGACAGACGTCGCTCGGCTGGGAGACTGAAATGGGTAGCAACAAACGACTGGGGGTTTATAATGATGTTACTATATACCCTCTGGTTATGACGAACATAGCTATGGTATAGATGGTCCATCGAAATAGATGGTTTACCATGGTTTACCTATTAAAAATGGTGGATCTGTCCATGGCTATGTTAAATAACCAGAAGGTATATATAATATAATGATTCTGATATAGTTGATCTTAATATTTTAGAAATTGCTACGGTATGTCGAACCTGGGAACATTCTGTCAGCATGTTATATTCATCGTCAAACCATGCTTAGATGCAGTCTGGCAGCACATAAGGTGCATCGTGAAAAGGTGAATGGCTATCAAAGCCACAAACGCATTCAAGACTCCGTGGTGGCAGTCATGACCGAAGGAAAATGAAAAGGGAAACACAGGGTAACTACAAGAAGGCGACAAATAATTGGAATTCAGTTGAAATAAGACAATTCAGCGCAAAAATCACCTCCGCAAGGAAGAACTTCAGGTTGCGTTCGTGAACACTTCCGGAACGACAAGAAAAACCCTGTAAATCACAGTGAACACTACCCTCTTGTAATTTGGTACATAGCTATTGAAAATGGCCATAGAAACAGTGGATTTACCCAGCTACAAAATAGTGGATCTTTCCATAGTTTTTTGTATGTTTACCGAGGGTATATCCCTATTTGTTTGATGAACAAAGCCCATATTCAAAGTAAGATATGGAACCATGATAAACCAGTTCAATTGTTTTCGCATATATTGACCATACACATCGATCCTATTTAATCCCATCCCAGCGATTTTGATATTAGCCTTCAAAGGCAACATAGCATCGGGCAACCTCCAGCCTTCAGCGTGTGTATATCTATATATATATATATATCTGGTTGGTGGTATACCTACCCCTCTGAAAAATATGAGTTCGTCAATGGGAAGGATTATGCCATATATTATGGAAAATTAAAAATGTTCCAAACCACCAACCAGGTATATATATATATATATCCTATCTGTTTGAATCTCCCAATATTTGGAGAATCCAATTGGAATACAACATCAAACATATTAAAGATCATATTAAATCCGCAAAACAACACAAATACACAACATATTTTAAGTCGCACCCTAGCTGATTGTATACTTAGGTTGTTTAGATGGGCCATGGCCGGTCAAAGCAGAGATTAACAATTATCCGTGATATTATTCCATTATCCCTATCATCCAACATCCCATTAAACATAGGGATAATACCCCAATGATATAATTTGTATTATCATCATATATTATTGAATAATAAAACATTCCTATTATACCATCATTAAACATATATATATATATATAAACAACACATTGTAGCATATTATATCATTAATGGGATAATAACATGAAGATATACCCTATTAATACTATTGTGACCAAGTATAATCATTATACCATGATTATGGGTGTAATCATGGAGAAAATCATGGCGGATGGGAAAACATGTACCCTATTATCATACATGATAAAAACCAATTATTAATGGGAAAATATGGGATAATATGAGATAATACCAACATGATACCATTATCATACCATGATGATACCATTATATCCTATCTATAGCTATGGACAATCACCATCTTTAATGGGAAAATCAACTATAAATGGATCATTTTAATAGCTATTTTGACATAACCAGAGGGTGTACCCCATTAACCCATTATTTATCCCCTATGAACCCTATCCCATGATCAATGGCTAATTAACCCACTATTTATCCCATTATTAATTATTATCCCATTATTATCCCTATTAAACCATATTAGGGATTATAATAATCCAAAATCATATCCCCTATATTCTCTGGTGATATTATACCATCACCACATCATTATCATACCATGATCATACCACTATGATACCATTATCCCATTAAACATCCATCAAAATCTCCCCATTAGTGATATTAGTTGGTGATATTAGTGATATTAGTTACATTATTATACCAGTATTGGTGATACTGTGGATAGTTGCGAAATCCTGCACCAGTTGATAGGTGGTTTATCCCATTATTTCTAGGGTTTCAACCATCCTTTTGGTGGTGCAGGAGGAAATCTTCCACCCACCGTATTAGTGACATTATTATACCATTACTGGTGATATTAGTGACATACCATAATTAATCATTATTACTGATTATACCATTATTCTGGGTAAATTATAATATTTCACTAACCTGAATCTTGCGGCCATTTGGGGATCATTTCCCTAAAAAAAAACATGATTTCCAGTGAGGGAGAACAGTGAGGTCGTTATAATTTACCCAGATTATTGGTGATATTATACCATCACCACATAATAGGTATTATAGTGATTAGACACCATTATTACACCATAATTAATCATTATTGGTGATTGGACACCATCTTAATTAATCATTATTGGTGATATTATACCATTACCCATGACGGATCCATGGTGCTGCTATATATGGTGCTCCATGGATCCCATCAATATACCCCCTTTATGTTAGCATATATATATATACCAGCACCATGGATCCTATGGGATATAAGACAATATAAAACTACGTGTATTAATGTTGTTAAAACAATGTCATAAACTACCCATTTGGGAATGATCAACCAGTAACCATAGATTAATCATAGATTACCCAGATTATTGGTGATATTATACCATTATGACACCATCATTACTAATCCATGAAAATCTCATGGATTCCGAGCGGCTTCAGCTGCTCCTCCGCCTCTTCCAAGGCCTTCTCGGGATGTCCCGCCTGCAGCTGCGCCTAGCGAAACAAGACGACGTTACGAAACGGCACGCGAAACACAACGCTTGGGACGTGAAAAACAAGAAAATATTGGATATAAATATGGGATAATTAGGTTTTATAGGGGGTAATAGGATAATGGTTTTATAATTCATGATGAAACATGGTGAAAAATATGGTTTAAAAAGGTGTAATAATGGGATAGTTATGGTATAATAATAGGATAATATTGGATGATATGGGATAATTTTGATGATAATCCACTTTGGAATCATCGCTATAGTTGGGATAATTTAGTAGGATAATCATATAGAAGAATATTACATGACAGTGGGATAATCAGAGCATCCAAGAAAGTCACTGGATAATATGATAAAATCATAGTTTCATAATTTGAGAACATCATACCCATAGGATCCATGTATGCTATATATGGTAACATGGATCCCATCAATATACCCCAAATGTTAGCATATATACCAGCACCATGCATCCTATGGGATATGAGATGATAATTATCGAATGAACACAACCGTCAAACATACGGCGGGATCATCTTCGATGATCAATTGCGTGATGGTGGCACAAAAAGAATGTTTCACCCTATTATACCATCATTATCCCATGATTACACCCTATTTATAAAGCTGCGGATATGTTTCACCATGTTAAACCATATGTTTCACCATATTTCACCATATGTTAAACCATATGTTGCGGATATGTTTATCCCATGATGGTTTATCCCAGTATTAAACCATATGTTTCACCATGTTTCATCAAGTTGCGGATGGTGGCATGGGATGAACAAAAGAATTCCCCAAGAGCGGCTGAGCGGTCATCCCATCCACGGGAATATACACACGGTCATCCCATAGCTGGCTTCGATGGATTTCCCTGAAAAGCATAGGAAAATGGAGGTTTTAATGGGAAAACCATAGGAAAACCATAGGAAAATGGTGATTAATAATGGTTAATAGATGTTAATAGTGGTTAATGATGGTTAATCATTGGCTAAAACATAGGCTGGTTGGTGGTTGACCTACCCCCTCTGAGAAATGATGGAGTGAAAAGCCATATGTCTGTTTGGTAATATACTGTTAATTAATGAATGGTTAATGATGGTTCATAATAATCTGGTTGGTGGTTGAGCCGCCTACCCCTCTGAGAAATGGAGTGAGTTCGCCAGTTGGGATGATATGATTTCCAACTGAATGGACAAATAATCCATTCATCTTCCAAACCACCAACCAGATAAATTACGCCATATATTTTCGCTGTGATACAGGTTCGATTCACTTTCACGCTGGTTAAGGTACTTAGCTTAGGGGTGTATGATTCACTTTTGATGCACTTTTAATTTACCCTCTGGTAAACTGTTACATAACTATAGAAAATCACCATTTTCAATGGGAAAATCCACTATTTCTATGGTCATGTTCAATAGCTTTTTATATTAGTTTACCAGGCCGGGTATGTTCCATTCACCTCAAGCTAGTTTCCATTGACGAACTCAGATTTCTCCGGGTCTCTCATAGTTTAAAACGGCGCGTCTGAACGAATGGGAAAATGATGGGGAGACGCTGTCGGTATAACTGAAATACAAAATCGGGACTTAATTCTACAACTAATGGGAATGTGGACGTCTTAATTGATATGTCTAGTCTAGGCACAACCAGGGATATGATTTGATATGTCTAGTCTAGGCACAAACATCATCAGGGTTTAAAAATGTTTAAAAGCCACCATGATGATTTAAACCAGTTACATAAAAACAAGAATTCAGACAAAATGAAGATCTAATCTAGTATGGATTTGTCTGAAAAGGGTGGTATAATAATTACGACAACATGGACATGGGGTAAATTCCCAATTACCATAAATCACCGACACGGAAATTTCGTCTCTCCAAAAATGGCTTCGTCCAAAAATGGGCATTCACTTCGGTAAAGCAAACCAATAGATGCCAACCATATCTAATTGGTGGTGTCAACCCCCTGAAAAATATGAGTTCGTCAGATTGGATCATCATCCCAACTATTGCGGAAAATATAAAATTCCATGGTTCCAAACCACCAACCAGTAATCAAAGTAGAATTTCCCATGATTTTCCATAAAACCATAGGTTTACCATATGATAAGCCCTTTGGATTTTGGCAAAACATGCCCCCCTCTTGGACGAGCTCTCCACATCTCTGGAGGGCGTGCCGTGTGACTTGCTACCGTGCCACTATCTTCTGTACTGCAACTAACTCTGTAACTGTATATCCTGGTTGGTGGTTGAGCCTACCCCTCTGAAAAATGATGGACTGAAAGTCAGTTGGGATGATGACATTCCCATGTATATGGAAAGTCATAATCCATAAACATGTTGCAGTCACCACCAATCAGTATCTAACTAACTCAAACATACATTTAGATTGGTCATGAGTCAAGACTTACTTTAACTACAAGGTAAAACTAACGCCAATTGCCACTACCGGCTTTGTCGCTCGTTACCACTCGTTGGATGCGGTCGCTAGTTGGGCAGCCCCCTAATCTACGTACCGGATCGTGTAGGAAAAATGAGCCCAAATCTTGTATGGACAATATATGCGTAATGGGATGTTAGATGATAGGGATAATGGAATAATATATGCGATATATTGAACTGGTTTATCATGGTTCCATATCTTACTTTGAATATGGCGAATATGATCATCAAACAAATAGGGATATACCCGAAATGGTAAACATACAAAACACTATGGACAGATCCACCATTTTGTAGCTGGGAAACTCCACTATTTCGACTGGGTCATTTTCAATAGCAAACTGTTAAATTACCAGAGAATATTCCATGTGAAAAGTTGTTGAGTCTCATTAACATTCAGTTGCCCATGGCTCATTGACTCAAACTTGATCAATGGGGCAGAAACCCAGATTGATTCCCAAGACGATGGCTTAGCCATTGGCAAACTGAAAACAAGGGACTTTGAACCTTTCAGAGGTGTTTCTTTTAGCGGAAATCACCTGAGGCCCAGCAAAATTTGAAGACACACAACTGACATCAAGTGACAATAATTCAATAATTAACGAGTCCGTTTTCAAAATCAAACAACCATGTTAACATATGTTCAGCATGTTTCAAACATCACAATTGAATACAATTGCATCAATTGGCATAAACAGTCCATAACTTGAACAGACATAATTTTCACCAAGTGAACCAATGTTTATCAACAATAAATCACAATCAATACCAGGGTGCTTCACAAATTTCACCAAAAGCCCCCAACGTCGGACCAAACTTATAACGGCCGACCTCAACGATCGCTTCGACGGCCCTTCCAACCTGGCGACCAATGTACCGGTGTACGACCAGATACGCAGCCCGATGGCAGTCAAATGCACCTAGTAGATCCTGGTAGTGGATGATTACATATAACATATATAATTCATTATGACTACCTGGTTGGTGGTTTGAACCCCTCTGAAAAATATGAGTTCGTCAGTTGGGATTATTATTCCCAATATATGGAAAGTCATAATCCATTCATGTTCCAAACCACTAATCAGTATCTAACTCTCAAACATGTTTAGATTGGTCATGAGTCAAGAATTACTTTAACTACAAGGTTACTAACACCAATACCATACACGGAGCATATGGGTAATAGCGCACTCAATCGAGTTTCAATTTTACGCAACGCGCGCAAAAATTCGCAGTCCTGCTGGGGTTCGGAACCCTTTTGTCCTTGAGGTTAACTGTCGTAATTTCTGTGGTGGTTCACAATGTTTACCGGGGCGCCCAAGTGTTACCCTCTGGTAAACATACAAAATAGCTATTGAACAGTGCCATTTATAGTGAATTTACCCATTGAAAATGGTGGATCTTTCCATAGTTTTTTGTAAACGTTTACCAAGTGTTACGTACCTGTTGATTCACCAAGCTCAGGAAAAATGTTGCGGCCAGCCGCTTTGGTATACTATTTATCACGAACTTCTAAAGGTTGTTGGATGGAGGGAAGCCTCTAATGAATCAAGCGAAGAGTGGGAATTTGGGACACTACCCTCTGGTAATTTAACATAGCTATTGAAAATACCCCATTTATAGTTGATTTACCTATTCAAAATGGTGATTTTCTATAGTTATGTAACAGTTTACCAGAGGGTACCAGCACCTGCTAGAAAGAATCCTGGCAAGTGGAACCTCCTAGATTTGTCTCAGCGTCACCCTCTAAAGTGCATAGCCCATAGGATCCATGTATGCTATATATGGTAACATTTACCGTCAATATACCCCCAATGTTAGCATATATACCAGCACCATGGATCCGTCATGGGTAGTGAAAAATTCCATCGTAATTTGAGAATCGTCGGATCGGAAAAAAATATGGAAAAAATACCCAATCAGGAATCAGAATCGAAACTTCAGCTAACGCCGGCTGAATATGGCTGAATTCGCATTTCAAGCTATAAGATTCATCCACTGGCTGGTGGTTTCAACATCAACCTACCCCTCTGAAAAAATCATGGAGCGAAAGTCAGTGATGATGACATTCCCAACTGAATGGAACATCTTATAACCCTCAGCTAGCGAAACAGTTCTCCAGTGACCCAAAACACCACCTCGCAGGCGGTTGTTCATAATATCAACACCTCAACTGCCTTGTCCCTACAATGAGTCGCCCATAGGAAACTCATAGGAAAATGGAGGTTTATAGCTGGGAAAACCATAGGAAACCATAGGAAAATATGGATGTTTACCTGAAATGGTAAACATACGAACAACTATGGAAAGATCCACCGTTTTGTAGCTGGGTAAATCCACTATTTCGACTGGGCCATTTTCAATAGCTTTTTGTATGTTTACCAGAGGGTAAGGCAAAGTTTCGCAAATGACTTTGGCACAATAAGTTTTTGGCGAAACTTTGCCTTTCAAGGTCTTTTGAATGACCTTTCTGAGAGCGTCAAACAACTCAAACAACAGAAGGAAAACATATTGGAAAAAGATAAAAGGTGTAAGCCAAAAATACCAAGATAACCTGGTTGGTGGTACACCTACCCCTCTGAAAAATATGAAAGTCAGTTGGGGTTACTATTCCCAATCCCAATATGGAAAAATAATCCAAATGTTCCAAACCACCAACCAGATTTATACTGATGCTTAGACTGCTTAGATAGATTCATACTGTATATACTGATGACTGATGCCTATGATCTAATGGATGGTTACTCAAGGTTTCTTGAATGGTTATTTCTTTTCCTCATTGATAATATGTCTGAGTTTTGAAACGATGAGGATGTCCAGGGATGTTCAGTGATGTCCAGGGGATTATTCGGTATTTTGTTTATACTTGGCACACCAATCGTATCCAGAACAACACACCTAGATGCTGCATTGAAAACACAAGCTACGAAAGTTCCATCAAGTCACAATCAAAATAGGGATTCAATGGTGTTTAGTGGTGATGAATGGTGTTTAGAGCTGTTTAGGCTTCCTTCTCTTCCCTCCCTGAATATCCTAAAATTCATTTTATTGACCGGTACCATCACCTAGCCATCTAAAAAAACCTCCCAGCAATCCTTCCGGGCGCCTGTGACACCAAGCCGGCTTCTTTGGCCACTTTCAATGCTTCACGTGCGGTCGCCAGAGCTGACAAGGAATCCTGGCGTAAAAAAAAACATCACTGGAATGACCAATCGGTTGATAAGGGACATTAAGGGACGCCGATAGTGGTTAATCCTGGTTCATGACGGTTATAAAATGATACATAATGATAGTAATACATGACAATAAATGATGCTCAATGATGGTTAGCAATGTTTACTATTATCCTCTGGTAAATTGTTACATAACATAACTATGGAAAGATCCACCATTTTCAATGGGTAAATCCACTATTTCTATGGCCATGTTCAATAGTGTTTTGTATGTTTACCAGAGGGTACATATGTTGCAATGGTCATACTATTTATCAGTGTATCATGGTTCTCATTTTAGGCACATCACGGGAGTTGATGACGGTAAAGTGTCCACGGTATCATTGTTTACTGGTGATACCATGTGCAGAAATATCATGAAATATCTCTCTTTTTGGCAGACTAATAATTGAATCTTCCGTTTCAAACTGTTTGTAAAGAATAGGGGGTTTAGCAGTTTATCATCCTTGCGATTGACAAAACTATATTCTTGGTAAAACTGTGACTCACCGTAAATAGGGGTTTGTCTAAGAATAGGCTACCAAAGAATCTGATGGTTCATCTTCTTTCCTATTGAAATGGCCATTTGGAGGTATCGATTAAAACCATATTAAACCATGTCTAAATCCCGTGTTAAGCTATATGAAACTATATTAAACCTATATAAAAGTATATGAAACTATATTAAACTATATCAAACTATATTACACTATATAAAACCATAAAATACTATGTAAAACTGTATAAAACTATATATACTATATATTAAACTATAGTCCCGTTCTTTTCCCATGGCGACCATTGGTGCCCGCTTCGCCTGCAAAGCCAACTGGCCCTTCGCCAGCTCGATCAACCTCGCTGAACCGGAATCTTGTCAGGGAACCGCTTTCCACATGAAAAAAAACATGGAAAAAACCGAGAAAAACGCATGGAACATGTGATATGTTGTTGTAAAGGACGTATTTAAATATATGCTATATATAAAGCTATATGTTAAATTTCATGGACTTTGATAGTGTGAAAAATATTATAAAGCAGTGAATCATTTATAATATTTGATTTGATATGAATGATTCATGGAACCATATAATTGATATCGTTAAATACTTCATTCATTGAGGCTGGATAGTGGTAAATCTAATTGGCAGGGACTATGATGATTAATCATTATTCTAACGGATCATGATGGTTGGTGATGATTAAAAATTTTGTTTGTATTATGTTCAATGGTCGTGGTGATTTAATGGGATATAATGGGATTATGACAGAAAATCCAATGGCTAATGATGATTTCGCGCACGATTAAAAATGGTTAAATCCAATTCTAAAATTATAGAATTTATTATGATTTACCCTCCGGTAATTTAACATAACTATGGAAAATCACCATGTTCAATGGGAAAACTCACTATTTCTATGGCCATTTTCCATAGCAAACTGTTGACATAACTAGGTTGGGTATTTCTTTAGAGGATCTATTTTTTCGGAAAACTCCCCTGAAACCTCCGGTGGAGCCTCCAAAAATACCATAAAATGGTGGTTAACAGGAGCTATTCATCGGGGAGATGAATAGGGGTAAACACCCTGATTTTTTACCGTTGTTTTGTTGTGACTCATTTCTGACATATTTGAACGGCTGGTTTTGCAGATAAAACATTTGCACCGCTCTGAAATCAGACGAAACAAACAATTCATCACCAAGAAATCTCCAGGTTTTAGTTCTGGTGACTTCTTCCAGTATGGTTTCATCTCAGTTTTGGGGCTACCCTCAGGTAAACTAACAGTTTGCTATGGAAAATCACCATTTATAATAGGTAAATCAACTATTTCTATGATCACTTTCAATAGCTACCTCAAATTACCAGAGGCTACCTTCAATTCCGATGGTGCCTTCATCTGTTCCAACTTGATCTAAACATGAATAGATATACCATATGGTTATTTAACATAGCCATGGAAAATCACCATTTTTGATAGGTAAACCATCTATTTCGATGGGCTATTTCCCATGGCTATGATGTTAGTCATAGCCAGTGGATATAAATTGGGCCCATCACCAAATGAATACCCTCATTTCTGGGCACACTCAAGTATCATATCAAATTGGTTGTATTCCCACAACGTATCCCAAAAAAATCCCCACAACGTTAATTGGTCAAATTTTGTCCTGATTGAATCCTACAGTGATGACCATTTATTAGGTAACTAACTGGTTATTTCACTGGGATGAAATACATTCTATAAATGGGGTGACTTCTTAGTACCCTCTGGTAAACTAACATAGCAATGGAAAATCACCATTTTTAATGGGAAAATCCACTATAAATGGCCATTTTCAATTGCTATGTTAGTTCACCAGAGGGTAGTTACAACTGGTATTTCTGGCCTAATCACTGTAAAACATCGTTGATAAATGGCACAAGTTTGCTGATTCAATCGTTTAATCCTGAGCTTTGATGGTTAAGTCCCTAGCAAAAAAAAGCATTCGTTTGAGGTGATGCCGCGATGCCCATTACCAGTTACAATTTGAGCTATAAAACCATGAATCCATTGGTATTCCATTCTATACACATTGGATCACATTGGAATATTGATGGATTCATATTAATATACCATTGTTAACATTCTATTAATAATCCATTGGTATCATGTTACATCGTAAAACACACCCAGAAACCCACACGAAAAAACACCAAGGCCAGGCCCTGAGTCAACTTAAGTCGTTCTCGTTTGGGCTTTTCAATGGTTAAAACGCCTTTTTTTTTAACCAGGGATTCCCCCATAAGTTGGGACCTCTGTCACGATGATGAAATATCTCCAGTGTGGAACGAGCCACAAGTTTGCTGCAGTTGGTCCAAAAGTCCATGACAATTCTGGTTTACCCAACCTGGTTATGACTAACAGTTCGCCATGGAAGCCATGGCCCATAGAAATAGATGGTTTACCTATTAAAAATGGTGGATCTTTCCATAGTTATGTAACAGTTTACCAGAGGGTAAATCAACTATTCAGAAGGGATGTTTCATGCAATATTCATGTTCCTAAAAAATGGTCAATAATGTGGGTAAAACAATGCCACAAACCACCCATTACTGGGAATGGTAAACGTACCATCTATAAAAATGGTGATGACTGGGGATGGTTTATGGCATTGTTTTCCCACATTATCCCACATTTATCCATTTATAGATGGATTTTCCATTTTTAACATGTAGAAACCATCCATTTTCATTGACATGTTCATTGATAATCCCTCCGTTATTGTTGTATTATGATCATCTTATTTTTACCAGCAGTAGTATCTGGGATTATATGGGAGGATCATATATCTATATACATAATATACCCATGGAATGCAATGATTTCTACATATATCTATTTCATTCACTATGATCATCATACAGCCCCATTTATGGTATCCCAAATATATCCCAAATATATCCCAATGGTCATTGCCTCAACTACCACCTCCAGCGCCCAGCGACGTTTGCGCTTCGCCCGCACGATGTCGCAGCTGCCGGTAGAGGTCCAAGGCCTTTCGCGCGGCCTGCCGCATGTTGCGCATGGTGCTTTTGGCATGTGAGAGGGACAAAACCACGTTGCTTTCATAGGATTTACTCAGCAAAAAGGGAATTTAACGAACCAAATGGTGGTATTATAATGCAAATAGAATGGGATTTCACTTGATTTTGCCAACACAAATAATGAATCATGGTTTTAAAAACAAAACATTGATTTATATGATTTGCAACAAACAAGTAGGACCCAGCCAATGGGATGCAACCGATGAACATGGAGAACAATTGGTAAAGTATGGGCTTAAAACCACTAATCATTGAATTTTACATATTTGAACAACAATGATTATCCTCCCGAAATCATAGATATATTCTATGATAATCCAATTAAAATATCACACTCAACCACATAAAGACCGCAAAATACCATATGAATGATCCTCATTTAATGACCGTAAATCCACCATATGGAAGTTTCACTGGAGGATTCCTAAGTCAGGTTGTTTCAACACTCAAAGCGTTATCATTTTGGATGATTTAGGGGTACCCTCTGGTAAACTAATAGTTTGCTTCAAAAAAAATGAATGAAAATGGCCCGTTGGGTTCGTTGATTTACCTATTAAAGTGGTGATTTTCCAGAGGCATCCACCATATCAAGGCAGATTAAACCATCATGTTCATCATATCTCCATCATTTTTTTCCAACCATAGGGTTTCCCCATCGTGTTTGATTGAAACTCCATATATCAATCATTTTTTTGATTGAAACTCCATATTTCAAGGAATATCTCAATCAATGGATTTTCCAATCATTTCCAAGCCATGTTTGATTGAAACTCCACTGGCCTCGGCCGCATCTTCGCTTTTCGCCATGAAGCGCGCGGCGGAGACCAAAGCCCAGGCGCGGGCCTCCACCTGACGAGTTGTTTTTTTCGGATACAAATGTGTGTTGTGAGGATTAGTAGTGGTTACTAATGATTAATAGTGGTTAGTAGTGGTTAATAGTGGTTAATAGTGGTTTAATAGATTCATAATAGTGGTTAATAATGGTAATAGTAGCACACTTGTATGTTAAGCTATTACGAGGATAACTATGAAGATGGTTGACTATTCTGAGGATGGTTAACTCTTATGAGGATGCTTTACAATAGTTAATAGTGATTAATGATGGTTGCTGATGATTAATAATGAGGTATTAATCGTGGGATACTGACAATACAAGTTAACTGGTGATATTATTTCCATACTCCTCAAAATTTGGAGATGAACTGGGGATCTTGATCTTGCATGAAACCCGACAATATTTTTTTGAGGGGTGTTCCAAGATGTGTTTGACACTCACCTGCTGTCCTCCCAAGCCAACCCATGGTTTCTGAGGAGGTGTTTAATATGAGCGGGAGGAAGGATTGTAGGACATCCCAAGCTTGTCTGGATATGATGTTGGGATAATTGAACATACCATGTTTATCTAGAATCCACATTGGTTCTAATATATATATATATTCACATATTATAATATTATGATATATATATATATATTATTATATCATATTATATCATATTATATCATACTATATCATATCATATCATATCATATCATATCATATCATATCATATATATTATATATATATTATATTATATTATATTATATTATATCATATCATATCATATCATATCATATTATATTATATTATATATATGCAATTTTATATAACATAACCATCGCAACCTAGATATGTCGGACATGTCGGACATGTTTTTTCTCAAACCCTTTGGGTAATCCTCCAAGTCCCCCGATAGGGATGATCCTCCAAGTGGAAAATCCTGATTTTTCTGGTGCAAGTCCTTTGGCATAAAAACCATAGGAAAACCATAGGAAAACCATAGTAAAACCATAGGAAAATAGTGATTAGTAATTGTTAATAGTGGTTAATCATGGCTAACAATGGTTAATAATGGCTAATAATGGTTAATAACATAGCTATTGAAAATGACCATTTATAGTGGATTTTCCCATTAAAAATGGTGATTTTCCGTAGTTATGTTAGTTTACCAGAGGGTATCTGGTTGGTGGTTTCAACCATAAAGTATGAGTTCGTCAATGGGCAAGATTATCCCATATATTATGGACAAAAAATTGTCAATGGTATGAATGGAATATATATATATGTTGACATTTGTTGGGTGATACAGTGATACAACTTGACCATATCAATGAATATTAATCTGGTTGGTGGTTGACCTACCCCTCTGAAAAATGATGGAGTTCGTCAATGGGAAGGATGACATCCCTTTTTTATTATGGAAACTAATCCAAATGTTTGAAACCACCAACCAGTAATGGTCAATGGACATGATGTATTTGTTTGATGTAAACGAAATGTCTCCGTGTTTTTTTGCATGGTTGGATTGAAATAAATATAAAAAACATGGACATGCTCTTATCTGAGCTTGTATCCATATCCATTTTTAAAGATTGGTCAGGTAATGATGGTTCGATTGCAACCCTCAAAAAATCAGAAAAGGTTGGATTGATCATCATCTTGATAACATGTTACTCTTTTGGCTTTTTTTGGGCTGCTACAATGCCTTCAAAATGGCAGCCCCAAATACAACGTTAAACTCCCAAAGTTTGGATCAAAGAAATGTGTGAAGTCAATATGCTTCAATTATACGGATACTGTACAGGGAAACGAGTCATTGACACAGCAGTACTTGCCAAGCTTGCCACACCCCAGCAGTCCCACATCTTCACGACGAACTCACATCACGCCAGCATTGCCAAGTGATGCTCACGGAGAAGTGCATCTTCGTCTACCGAGCCCTTTTTTGAGATGGAAAGTCAAACGTCTTTGCCTTTCACCAGGCAGCGTGACTGCGGAACTGCGGGTTGGTGCGTTTTTCGGCACCGTGACTCTGACTGGACGGAACTCGCAGAGGGCGGATTAACATTCATTGACCCGTTTGAAACCGGATGATATGAAAACCATAGGAAACTAGTGATTAGTAATGGTTAATAGTGGTTAATAGTGGTTAATGATGGTTAATCATTGGTTAATTGTAGCTGGTTGGTGGTTGACGTACCCCTCTGAAAAATGATGGACTTCGTCAGTTGGGATGATTTTCCATTCCCAACTGAATGGAAAAATATAATCCATTCATGTTCCAAAGCACCAATCAGATTATTTCAACTACCCTCTGGTTATGTCAAATAGCTATGGAAAATGGCCCATAGAAATAGTTGATTTACCCAGCTACAAAATGGTGATTTTCTATAGTTATGTGGCTGTTTACTAGAGGGTAATGTGGTTAAAACAATGCCGTAAACGCACCATCCCCCAGTCATCACCATATAGGTGGTATAAACTTACCATTCCCAGTCATGGGTGGTAAAAATGGCATTGTTTTGCCCACATTATTCCAACATGGAGGATTTCCCACTCCGAGGCCAAATGATGCCATGCTTGGCCAACTTTCCAGATTGCAACATGTTGGTGAATCTTCCCAATCTGCACCCAGAAATCCTGAAATATCCGGAAATCATCAATTTTTACTTCATGATCATGTTTATCTTCCGATTCAAGTATCATTTTTCATAGCAGCTGTCACAGATCTGAACCCAATTTCACAACCAACTTGGGGATCGAATCGACAGCCAGGCATCTGAAAAACCATAGCGAAAATGATGGCGAACCATGTATGTATTTACCTACAAAAAACTGGGTGATATTTAGGACAAATGTTGGTACATGTTCCATACATATTCCATACATGGAGCATATGGATATGAGCTCATATTATCAAAGCCTGCCAGTGCGAAAGAGTCAGAGATTGGACTGATTCAAATTCATTCCATCCAACCCCAACTACCCTCTGGTAATTTAACATAACTATGGAAATCACCATTTTTAATGGGAAAATCCACTATAAATGGCCATTTTCAATAGTAACGCCTCGGAATTCTTCATCTTCTGCGCCACGTCCAAGATTAAGTTCGCTGCGTCTCCAGCCTGTCGCGCAAAAAATGGGGAGAACAAATGGATAGATCGGAGGGGTAGAACTGGCAAACAATTGTCAAACATGGAGATATTGTATATTAATCATAGTATTATCATTGTTGTTATGATTATGCATTATTGTTATTTGTTATATGTGATGGTGGTATCGTAGGGATGTCAACAACTACGGGCAAAAGAATGGGGACATCACAGGGGTATTTTTGCAGTGCCTCTCTGACTACTCCATGACGACAATGCCTTCACCAAGTATAGCTGGTCATTGTAAACATGGCTGGTTTATTATATAGTTGTTTTAATGACCAGTTACATATAATGTATATATATATATATATTGATATTATATTGGTATTGATTATATCTTAATTTACCACTTTAATCAATATCTGGGTAAAGGCCATAATATTTCACGTTCACCTGAATTAAGGCCATGAATGGGGATGTTTTCCCTTACTATTTACCCAGATATATACCATATAGTTGTTTTAGCAATTGCAAAATATTCACACTGTTTTTCTTCTCAGAATGTTTTAGCTGGTTACCGATTAGCAGATGAGCAAAGAAAACATCAAAACTGCAAAGAAACAAGTTGCATCAAACTACCCTTCACCGGTTTACCCCAAATATGGGGGTGCATTGGATTGAAACCACCAACCAGCAATTGTTCATTGATTTCAGTTGTCCGTAGTATCTTCACCTATAGCACCCCCCCAATAACGATAGAAAACTGGTAAGATCTTATTAAATAGTGGTAAAAAAATAGTTCATATGTTCAGGTCCTAATTTTTTGGAGCTTATACAGTTATACAGTTATACATGAGAAACCTTCCCATTTATCGTATTTGACCTACTTCATGTTCACAAAAAACGATAAGTTCAAATCCTCTTGGAGTCGACCAACGTTCACCCCGTTGACTGGGACGGGTCCTTCTTGCCGTCTCCACGTTGCAGGTGAGCGGGGGCCACCACCTATCGGTATACGGAAGATCCAGCGAAGTGGGGGCATCATGGCCATGGCTTCACTCAATGATTGCTATTTGACACGGTATTTAATATATTTTAATATGGTGTTGATAACATGATGGTTTCATATATTGTGATATATGATTTGTTATACTAGTCAAATGTTGTTAAATGGTTTCAGTATTGCTTAATATCCCCCTGGAATGTGGCTAGACTGGTTGAATGTGATCAGTTTGCTTGGCTTCATGCGGTTCATTGCTGAAAACATCTCCACATAATTTAAGATCCCCTACCCGGTGGTGAAACATAGAGACGAATGCGGATGCAAAATATATGGGTCTGTCAAAAATCAGGTTCCCCTATTGCAGCCCTATTTCCGCTGGTTAAGCATATGTCATCATGTTCCATGTTTAATACAGTAACGAAAATTCCCAGAACAGGCAGCCTTCAGTGCGTCCATGAAACCCTTCTCCCTCAGAGTCTCGCCCAGCATACCCGCTCCCTCGAAAACCTGCCCTTTGAATCCGTCCACAAAATCCTTGAGAGGTGAGAAGGGGAAAAGCAACCCCTTTCTCAATCGCATTTTCGTTTCGTCCGGCAGGTGAGAGGACTCGTCGAACTCCACTTCCCCGGTAAGCATCATCTCCGGCCTGTAGGGGGCAGGGTGAGTTCCCCAAAGCGCCGAAAAGAGCCACCCGAAGGACTTCAGGAGCGTTGCACCCTTGACAAACGGCTCCATCTTCACATGAACTCCCTGTCCTTCCTTCACCGTGGCGGAGATCACCCGATTTCCAGACCAAAACCGTTTGGGTAGCACCAAAACAGTGGGTCACACAGCTTTGTCGTCTCCATTAGTGTCGTGTCCGGCAGGACATGATGCACCAGCTCCTTGGTGCTGGGAGTCCGTTGTCCTCGGTCAGCTGTTTGCAGCTTTGTCTGCTATGAAGCCCCATGATTCATCTTTTGTGCGAATCAGCATGTTCCAAACTGACTGCGGTGTCTTCTTTTGGTCGTTATCCAATGGTTTTTCGACATACACTCTTGTAGGACCTAACCAAGGTTTATCCTCTGGTAAATTAACATAACTATGGAAAGATCCAGCATTTTTAATTAAAAAAATCACTATAAATGGCCATTTTCAATAGCTACGTTAAATTACCAGGCCGGGTACACGTAAGCCCACCATGTCGTCCCACCAGTGGTCTCCCGATCTCCCACTCGCCTCAAGTACTTCTGCCAGCGCTGGCCAGTCCTCGAGGTTTTAGAAATGCTGTGGAACAGGGGTTGTCTGAAAATTCTGGCTTATTTCTATGGGTATTTCTAGTATAAAGTTGTATTATGTTGTAATTGTGCCTAATAAGGCAATAAACAAATGGCACCATCATACCAATCAACAGTGGTACCCTCTGGTAATTTAACATAACTATGGAAAGATCCACCATTTTGTAGCTGGGAAAATCCACTATAACTATGGTCATTTTCCATAGCTATTTTGACATAACCAGAGGGTATATCAATCATACCATTATACCATTGGTTATCCATTGATTAACCATTGATATATAAGAGGCTAAAACACTTTTTTTTTCATGGTTTTCCTATGGTTTCCTATGGTTTACCAATCAACAATGGTATGTTTTTCTATGGCTTTCAATGCGTTTGGGAAACTGAAACAGAAACCTGCAGCCGTGGCTCCCCATGGCTATGGAGACCTACTGTCACCACTGGATTTTTTTCCCAAGCTGGTTATGACATACAAAAAGCTATGGAAAATGGCCCGTAGAAACCGTAGAAATAGTGGATTTACCTATTGAAAGTGGTGATTTTCCATAGAAATAGTGGATTTACCATGATTTACCCATTGAAAATGGTGGATCTTTCCAGTTCGTTATGTAGTTATGTGGCAGTTTACCAGAGGGTAAAACACAGTAAAACCCCAACACATGGTACGAAACACATGTGCCCTGCCCTCAGAGATCATGATTGTGACAAGGAGTAAACCATCCAAGAATGGCCCGCTTCATCGTCAAGTTTATGAGCTTCAATTAGGTTTGCTTCCGTTGCAGACTATATGACTATATGACTAAGCAAACAGTTGATTAAACAAATGCTGGTTATTGCTGGTTTAGGTTGAGCATGATAGTAAACCAGTACCATTTGCCGAAACAAATGGTTGGCAACTGAGTTCTGCGAGAAAAATAATCCCATTATATCCCATTTACAGATGGTTGTGTCCAAAAAATATCGAAAAAAATACGGTAAATTTCTATAAGATACCGCTACTATCGATACCCCCCAAAAAGATAAAAACCTATTCCCAGTCCCAAACTTCCTGATTTTTCTGGTGGATTTTCCGAAAATCGGCAAATCAAAGGGAAAATCTGGTGGTTGACCAACCTACTATTGCTTGGTAATATACTGTTACCCAGATGCTCCATGTATGGTATATTTACCTACAAAACTGGGTGATTTTTTGGGTAAATGTTGGTAAATATTCCATACATGGAGCATATGGGTTAATATTAATGGTTGATATTAATGGTTATTATATGGTTAATGATGGTTAATACATCTAATAATCTGGTTGGTGCTTGACCTACCTACCCCTCTGAAAAATCATGGACTGAACGTCAGTTGGGGTTACGACATTCCCAACTGAATGGAAAAATAAGCCAAATGTTCCAAACCACCAACAAGCAAGTTTCTTTCTTTCTCCTTTCTGGAACATGGAAGTCATTGTTAGACTGTGCTCTACCTGAAACAATAAATTCTCATGCATCTCTTGCAGCCTTCCAAGCGAACAGCAAACGCCAAAATGCAACCTGGGCGGAACCTTATTTTCTGACACAAATATGAGATGCACCAGGTTGTGGTACAATGGAATGTGCCTCCACTTGCAGTAAGAATTAGCCAGGTAAAACTTTGTCATCACAATCTCATCATAGTCTCATTGGTGGTAAATTTGGTGGTAAAATCCAGATCCCATATGCTCCATGTATGGAATATTTACCAACATTTGCCCGAACAAAATCATCCAGTTTTGTAGGTAAATATACAGCACCATGGTTCGCATATGGGGATACCAATTCAAATCAGATTGAAGCCCACATCAACAGTTTCTGGTTGGTGATCAAAAAACCATCAACAGTTTCATGGTAACAGTTTCTGGTTGGTGATTTTAACCATAGTTGATAGTGGTTAACGATGGTTAATGATGGTTAATCATTGGTTAATTATGGCTGGTTGGTGGTTGACCTACCCCTCTGAAAAATGATGGACTTCGTCAATGAGAAGGATGACATCCCTTTTTAATGAAGTGGAAAATAATCCAAATGTTTGAAATCACCAGCTTTGGATGCAAATTCTTCATCGAAGCGAAGCTACAAAAAAAACCGTCGGAATACTCCCTCAAACGTTACGATTCATAGGGATAATCCGGGATAATGCATGCGGAAAGTTATACCTGTGAAAGTTATACCATTAAATCAAATTCTGGTTGGTGGTATGCCTACCCCTCTGAAGAATATGAGTTCGTCAGTTGGGATGATTTTCCATTCCCAACCAGATGGAAAGTCATAAAATTCCATGGTTCCAAACCACCAACCAGATATCTAATTAACCATTATTAACCATTATTAACCACTATTAACCACTATTAACCACTATTAACCACTATTAACCAGTATTAACCACTATTAACCACTATTAACCAGTATTAACCACTATTAACCACTATTAACCACTATTAACCACTATTCACCACTATTAACCAGTATTAACCACTATTAACCACTATTAACCACTATTAACCACTATTAACCACTATTAACTTATCTCATTCAGCACTAGATGATCATGAATTAAATCCACCAACCAGAAATTAAATCCATGAAATTCCATGAAATTCCATGAGCATCCCCATGTTGTATGAAACGCTATCCCCAGCAACAAAAATCCACGTAAGTGTTGTTAAAAGCCACCCCCGTTTTGATGGTTAAATACCGTAAATACCAATCTTTGGTGCTGATCCTTCCAACAAGTTTCTTCAATAATTACATATGAAATGACATTAAATACCATTAAATACCATTAAATACCATTAAAATCCATGAAAATCTCATGAATATAGAAACCAGGCTAGATGAAAAATCATGGCTTTCCCATTTGAAAAATTCCATCTCGGTTTTCCGTTTATGTCTCCCATGGCTTTCACAAGCACTTTCGATTATGAACATGTGTGAAGCAATCATTCCATACAGTTATGGCCAGAAATACCAATTATAACTGCTTAGAAAACCCCATTTATAGAATGTATAATCCCAGTTATAACCAGTTATAACTAATAAATGGTCATCACTCAATAACTATGATTTATGGATATTTATGGTACTTATAACGAACTAGTTAATGGATGTTAATGGGGGTTATAACCCAACTTAGCTCTGGGCCCCACATTGCACATATCATTCCCACTTTCTGACCTTGTACCGCGCTGAAAGGCGGCGACATCGGTCCTGCTCGCGCTGGAAGTAGATCTCTGCATCTGCAGCCAGCTGCACAGCCTTCACAGGCTCTGCCTGCGTGGCACATTCAACGGCAACGGTGTGGGGCCCCAGCGATTCGGGTTGCGATTCGTTGGGGGAAACAAAAACTCCAATGTCACCAGGGTTTATGATACATTTGTGGGCCATAGATGGCCATAGGGGTTGGGGTTTATGATACATTTATGGGCCATAGATGGCCATAGGGGTTATAAACCGACTTATAACTTAAGGGTGCAGCTGAGGTTACTAATGGCTATGGCAATGGTGAGAAAACCCAGTTAAGTTGGAATACAACGCAGTTATTCTTTTCTCACTTTTCTGTGCATATCGATTAGTGCTGCCAACTGTAGCTTTACTGCAAACGTCCGGTGGCATCGACATCAGAAGCATTCAGGCCACTCGGTGGCAATTCCTCGGCCCTTCCCTTGCACTGGGCCTGAAGGTCTGTAACATCCGCAGGGTCATTCACCACTTCCTTGTGACACTTTGGCGTGCTGAAAATGTGATTTTGACATGCGGACCACTTGGCAAAGCAAGTATTGCAGCAGGGGCAGGCATATCTCGTCACCACCACCAGTGAAGCCAAAGCTTCCGGTTCACAAACTTTGTCAGCTTCAGGGGTTGGGAGTTCGCTTGAAGCTTTTGGATCCGGATCATTTTGAAAAAGTTCAGAAAACTCGGAATTGAAATCTCCTGTGTTTTTCGAGACTGTATACCCAGCACCTTTCACTGCCTGAAGACTCCAAGGTTTGATGTTTGCTTCCTCCGTCTCAGTATCTTCAGGCATTGTCGGAAGTCCTGCAAGTCCCGGAAGGCCCCGAAGTCCCTCAGCAGGTGCATAATTGGCATAGCCTTGCCAAGACCAGGCTGCATTTCCATATGAGGTCTGTTTTTTTTGTTCGATCACAACTTGTCTCTGACTCTCATGCTGGCCATTCTGTCCATTCCAACCAGCCCAGCGGACGGATCTTTCCCATTGCGAATCATGTTTGTCACGGTCCCACTTGCGATCATAGTTCTCATAGTTCTCATCTGGTTGGTGGTTTCAACCCCTCTGAAAAATATTAGTCAATGGGAAGGATTATCCCATATGTTATTGAAAATAAAAAATGTTTGAAACCACCAACCAGTCATTGTCATAGTTCTCCTTGCGCCAGCTGTCAGACCATCGCTCTTTCCGAGATCCACCAGACCAGTCGCTGGACCAAGGGCTGTGTCTCCATTCGTCAGACCGGTAACCGCCGAGGTTGCCACTGCCACGAGACATCCACTCGTCTTTCCACAGCCGGTAGCGATCACCTGAACCATCACGCGAACTATCACCTGAACCGGTGATGCCGGTGACGTGAGCTTTTCCCGGCATTTCGAAGCTCCTCCATCCATGATAGACCTGATAGTCCCAGGGCGGAAAGATGTCCATGGTGGGCAGGCGGGTTCCATATTCATCAAAGACCATGGGCTTGCAATCCTCAGGCATGTTGGAATTCACCCAATCATTCAGATCTTGCTGTTTCTGGATGTTCGCCTCATATCCCTGGAGAGAGGACCATTGAGCCCTGCAGGAGCCTTCACTGAAATGCCAGGCCAAGCGCTCCAGCAAAATGCTGTTGGCATTCCACCGCCTTGTCGTCTCGGAAATTGATGCTAGGCCGGTATTCTCGAGCTTGTCCATGTCCATGGGTAAAAGTAGTCATAGCAACCAAGATATTCCTCATCCAGAAGTGCCAGCAGAATTTCGGCAAGGTCTTGGGCACAGCTGTGAGAACTACAGTGGTCTCGTCCCCGGAATGCCATCCCGGAATCCCGCCACCTTTCCAGCTGCCTCGACTCATCGCTTCAGCCATCGCTTTCGTAAGGGAAACACGTCGGACATTTGACGACGTGTCTCAACTGAATTGTAAATGCAGTGATGCCTTACCAAAGGCCGAACATGTTAAGTTCAATCTTGTTTGAACCGTCAATTGCTTTAGCCAAATGGCCACGGTACTTCCAAGTAGGGATAAATATACCAGGATTAAGGAAAATATATAATGTGACTGATAATTACAATAAAATTGTGTATCATATATGATTTCAATTATTTAATAAATACAGTACGAGTAGAACATAATTTCGAATATCATACATTATTTAGGAATGACATAGATTTTTTGTGACATGATGTCAATCATTGTATGACATAACAATTTAAGTAAGTTCCACATGCATATTGTGACATAATGTGTTTTTATAGGGATGAGGGGAATGGTGGATTTCTGGTGATGTATTCTGTTTTTTTAGGAATTGGGAATTGATCATTAATGTTATGGAAATGGATCATATTATTAATTATATAATTTGTTATGGAATTGATCATCAATGTTATGTTAATGCTATGGTTGATCAATAATAATCATTAAATTTATTGGAACACAATGATTATTGATTAACAGTACCCCCTCCGGAAAAAATAAAGAATCAGTTGGCCTTATTTTTGTCGGATTTGTTTTTGTTTGGAATCTATATGTACAGTCTAACGGATTGTATAAAGTATTGGGGACTTATTTTCCAAAGCGATGGGAATGGGAAATTCGTGGAAATTCAGTGTGAGAGATGAGATACGGTATCCAATACCCATAGGATCCATGGTGCTGCTATATATGGTAACATGGATCCCATCAATATACCCCCTTTATGTTAGCATATATACCAGCACCATGGATCCGTCATGGGATATGAAAGGATGGACAACACTATCGTCAAATATCAAATGAAACCACCAACACTCCCCATGTCTCGGATTCTGTCTGAAAAAAATCCAGTTTAACGGTGGTTCAACGATAAAAACCTTCATGTTTTACTAGCTAAAAGCATTTACCCTCTGGTGAACTAACATTTATAGAAAGTGGCCATATATAAACTATACTTGATCTATAAAGCTACCTATCAAAGTAGTGATTTTCTACAGCAAACCGTTAGTTTACCAAACAGTAAAAGCACCACACCCCCGCCAGAAAACGGCCAGTCCTTGGCCAAATGCACCGCCGCTTGCGTAAATTGCATCATGGCCTCGTGATCATTCAGAACAACGGTAGTCGATCTAGATGGACATAAGATCGAAATCCGAGAACCGGATGATACATATAAAAACCCATATAAAAACCCATATATATATATATGTATATATATGTAATATGGGTAAATTATAATATTTCACTAACCTGAATTAAAGCCATTTGGGGATGATTCCCTTTACTAACCATGGTTCCCAGTGAGGGAGAACAGTGAGGTCGTTATAATTTACCCAGACATATGTACCCAATTTTTAAAAACCCATGATGGGCTCCAGTCATCTTGGTCATCTTTGCTGAAAAAAATGCTTGTGAATCTTCGCGAATGTGGCTTCTATGATCCACCGGTTTTGAAAACAAAAAAAACCGACCGAACCGGACATCAGAAATGTCAGAAATCCCACATTTCGGTATCAGAACCCCCAAAATAATCCAGCCTTTTATGGCGGATTTCTAAAGCTTCATGTGTTATTAATGAGGAGATTTCAGCATTGTTTGTGGACCTTGCTTTATTCGGCTCATTTCTATGTCATTACTACCAATGACCACCAGAAAGTCATTATATGATCCCCTTATGATCTCAAAATCACCATACATCATCATACATCCTGGATTTGTGTTGTTGTCCTATATGCAAACAATATAAACAAATCACAGTTTGTAGAACATCACCATTACGCATGAATCATCATACAGATCGTCATACATGAGCCATTCTGATCCCAGTACAATCCAATGCTAAACGAACTGTAAGCACCATAACGTCACCACAAATCACTATACATGACTATATCAACCAGTATATCAATCACCATAAACCACCATCAATCACTACAAATCACTTCAAACCACTATGAATCATAACAATGTCATCATAAATCACCATTCACTTCACTATACATCACTAATTATAAATCATCAGAACGTCACTATAAATCATCATTAATCACTACACATCCCACTTAGGTGTGCCATGGGAAAAAAGCGATTTGTGGTTAGTAACTGGCTTATAAACCACAACAAATCACAATGATAATCTCATTTACTAACTAGTTAACCAACAATTGCCCATCTACGTATACTGCGGAGTCATCTTCTGCTATCTTGGCTTAATAAGGTATGGGAGATGAACATTGATGAACATGTTCCATGGCAATCTGCATGAAACCATGATGATTATTGAATATATTGGTTATCACGGGCAAAAACCAACCAATTGTCCATTATCATTGACTATCCATAGATGATTATCCCGGATAATATATTCGAATAGTAAATGATAATGGATAATTGGGTGGCGCCTTTGAATTATCCCAGGATTGTCCATGATTATCCCACTGTTATCCCAGTCTCATCCCTACCCTCCGGTAAACGTTTACAAAAAACTATGGAAAGATCCACCATTTTGTAGCTGGGAAAACTCACTATTTCTATGGCCATGTTCAATAGCTATGACTTGACATAACCAGAGGGTATATAATAAAGATGAGTCATCATTGTATATGCCAATTCTCCCTATCATTGTTATCCCATTCTCTATAACTTGACATAACCAGAGGGTATACATCCCAGTATTACTCAGTATTGTCGATGATTATCCCACTGTTATCCCATTCTCATCCCTACAATGTGGGGCCCCCAAGATAGCTAAGTTGGTTTATAACTCCAATAACTATGGTTTATGGTACTTATAACTAGTTAATGGGGGTTGTAAACCAACTTGACATTGGAATTTTTAGTGTCCACTCTGATCCCATAACATTTATCCCATTCTCATCCCTAGTGAACCGCAAAATAGCTGGTAAATGGATGTTCATCCCACTAAAAATGTATCTATAGGTATTGACCCATACCCATCCCTAAACAAAACAGAAAATCACCTGCCCAGTATCACCTCTGCACGCCGGCCGTCGCGCGCGGAACGCTTCAACTTCGCAGCCTCCTCCTACGCCCGCAGAAATCGGGGCTTGGGGGGAGATCCACACGGCGGTTTTTAATGGGATTTATGTGGATTTTAAGGGGATTGTTGTGGGATTTTTGAATGGATTTTCATTGATTTTTATGAATGGATATCAATAGACTGATACTTTGATGGGATTTTAATGGGAATGATTTGGGATGTTGATTTCAATCAAGAGTCCCGCTGTTTATGGAATTGATATGGGATTGATGGCATTGTTTATGAGACTTTGATGCACGTCTAAAGAGCGGTTATGGATTTTAATGGGATGTTACCATTTGGTTATTTAACATAGCCATGGAAAATCCCTTATAAATGGAGGTTTTAATGGGAACATCATCTATAAATGGGCCATTTTCCATGGCTATGTTAAATAACCAGAGGGTAATGGTATTTACTGGACTTTTAATTTGTTTTCGATGAATGTCTAATGGATTTTAATGGAAATTTGATGGGATGGCCATATTAATCTATGCTCCATATGGAGTATTGATGGATATGTGACTGATATGTGTTTTATAAAAAATGGGTTTGCGAAAAAAACACAAATGACTGATTTTAAGGTTCAGTAGGTTCATAATTCTGAAGTCCCCTTTGATCTTGATGATTTACAGAATCATTATGAGGGGCCTTGATGCATATCCCAAAAAATACACATGTTTCACATCGGCTTGCTGGTGCAATGTGCCCATCTTGAAAAATGATGGACTTCGTCAATGGGAAGGATGACACTCACTTTTTTATGGAACGGAAAATAATCCAAATGTTTGAAACCACCAACCAGACTCAGACATCTCATTAACCATTATTAACCACTATTAACCATCATTAACCACCATTATCCACCATTAACCACCCAAAAGTACACATGTTTCACATGTTTCAACCCAGTATTGAGATCATGCGAATCTCATCCCCATTTTGCTGGTAAAGCCGCTATCAGCCTCGTTATTGCTGTAATATCCCGATGATCCAGTCTCGAATTTTACCGAAGATAGCGTATACGTACTTTTGCAGCATCCCCCCGTTGACAACCCCCGTTTCCACTATGAATCATATCCCCATCATACAAAAAATGGTTTCCTAATGTTTCCTACCACATTTTTCAAACAAACCCATGAAATTTCACATGTTTTTGTTCTGGATAAATCATATGTTTTGCTTGGACAGATCTTGATTAAGCAGTATTGAACCTACTATGTGCATTTTCTATGTTTCAATAAAACCGCGAAACATGTTACTCCAAGTAATATCACATGTTTCTTGTAAGAACCTAATTTCACATGTGAGAACTTGACTCCAAGAACCACTTTCCCGAGCATAACAGGAAAATGGAACCATGAAAAATGTCCCAATATCAAGCGTTTCACAATTGTTCCCACAATATACATTATCATTCAATTTTACATTATGTAGTAATCCTTATTTTGATAGTATGATTTGAAACATGTTCCCCATGTTTACTGTCAGTAGTCATTATGATTCATTATACTGTCCATGGATTTTCTATTGGTTATATTTATTTAGTAGTATATAATTATTTGGTGTGTATGTTAATTTGTTATTTGTTCATTTATTTATCATTTAGTAAAGATGATTCCATAATGATATCATGAAACTTATTGTAATAATATTCCCAATCTTTATCCCACCATGAAGTGTTTAACCATGTTATCAACTTTGCACACGGGCATGTTTGGAAACATGGCCATGGCCGCAGCATCAGCGAAGAGCTGACGAGCGGCCGCGGTTTCGAAGATTAGGAAGAGACTGAAGAGATAGATTTATAACATTACATTACATTTCATTACATTATATATATATTAATAGAAAATAGACTCATTGTATGGATAATATATCTTTGTCCATGACATTATATGTGTATTTAGTGTATGAAAATTCCATTCTCCACTATCAAGTGTTTAGCCATTCTGTCCATTTTGTAGGTGTGGCGGTGCCGCATACCTAGCTAAATTGGATGCCAACTTGGCTATGGGTCAAAATTAGAGACCTGGGGGACCACAGATTTAAGTCTATTTTTAGCATTCACCATCCAATTATTGAGGTACCCAATTTTGATCCATAACCACTTATTAAGCTGCAGGGGGCCCCGGGGCCTGCCTTGACCTTCTTCAAGGCCTCCTCGGGGCGAAGCTCGCCACGCTCCATCTGCGCCAGCAGCAAAAGCCCTGAGCGCGGAGAGGGGATAGGCGGCGATAGGGGATAGCCTATCATGTGGGGACTAGCATGGAAAATATGTTCTAATATGTATATATATATATATATAACATATGTATGTATGGATGGATGGATGGATGGATGGATGGATGGATGCATGGATGCATGGATGCATGGATGCATGGATGCATGGATGCATGGATGCATGGATGCATGGATGCATGGATGCATGGATGGATGGATGGATGGATGGATTATAGCAGTTATTTACATTCCTGGTGGGTGATCTGACATATAATTAACCATGATATAGCTATATCTATATTATTATCATCTATAATGATAGCATCATTCAACTATAGCTATAATGGTTGTTGATATCTATAACATTGATATAGCATCAGAATTAATGATAGCAACATAAACAACTTTGGATGTCACCTCTGTTGACCCGTGAGGTGACGTTGACCCGAGAGTCAGCCGAGCGCTTGATATAGCACACCTTTTAGGCGGCGTAAATTGGAAATTGCTAAGTTAGTTACCCTCTGGTAAACTAACATAACTATGGAAAGATCCACCATGTGTAATGGGAAATTCTGAAATTCCACTATAAATCGCCATTTTCAATAGCAAACTGTTGACATAACCAGAGGGTAGCTGGTTAGTAGCATCTAGCTCAAAAGATCAATCTAGCAGCTACACCCCTTCCATGATTTACCCAGAATTGCCGCTTTGTAAAAACTGGATTTGGGTTGGATGTACAAGCAATGAAGACACTGGGAAGGCCGTTGTTTGAAACCTTCGTTTGTTTTGAGTTTCACCACGATGTGGCGTATATCAACTGTCCACATTGTCCACCAGCTATTCCAAAAGATTTCTTTGTCAGGTTTTATCGTTATTCCGTTATTCCATTGTATTATAAATGGAATTCAGCAATGTTTTTTCCCCGTAAGATATCATGGTTTATTATATGTTTATGATTGAAAATTGAAAATGAAGTATATATACACACACACTATTGTAGTATAAGTAGTACTGTAGTATAAGCCCCATATTTCATGTAGTATAATTGTAGTATAACACCACATAATTGGCTAATCCCCGCTATTGTTACTGTAGTATTTCAGCCCCATTTCTGATGGGCCATCCCAGTGGTTGGTTCAAGTCATTCCCATTGACATCCGACGAGTTCGATGACTGCTTGGTGGTTGAACCACCTACCCCTCTGAAAAATATAAGTTGGTCAGTTGGGATGATGACATATTAGTCAGTTGAGTGGTTAATAATGGTTAATAATGGTTTCAACCTACCCTTCTGGAAAAAAATGAAATTCAAATGGGATGATGACATATCCCCAATATGATGGGAAAGTGTCATAATCCATTCATGTTCCAGTCACCAGCAACCAAATAAAAAATGTGCATCAACTTAGCCCTAGTGAGTTTCTTTCGCTGTGGCAAGCGATTCACTGGACCAAGCGTCGCAAGGCTTCGGCAACACCCACTTGATCCTCGGAAAAGCCACGTGCTTCGCCACGTGATTTACCGGCCAAAAACCAGGAGTTCCCGGCCCGGTATACCCTCTGGTTATTTAATTAACATAGCCATGGTATAGATGGCCCATTTATAGAGATTTAGCTATTAAAACTGGTGATTTTCCATGGCTATGTTAAATAACCAGAGGGTAGTGGAAAACCATCATTTCTGGAGAATTTGGCTTGAACAAAATGTCCCAACGCCGTTTTCGCCCGTTGTCCGAATGTTTTCCTGCTCCGGTCAGTGTTTGGTTGATTCACATCCAGAAAAGCGTCTCCCAAGACAATTAGTGTCGCTTGTTTGTGTTTGGAGTCTTATTTTTACTAAATCTACAGTATATCATCATTGGCGTGAATCTTCCAGTCGAGGGAAATCACATCCTCACATCCGGAAGCCAGTTCTTTTCTTCAATTCAGCCTCAATTCCTTAACAAACAACCAATAGATCAATAGCAAATACCCTCCCGTAATCAAACATGGCAAGCCTTTTCCATATTCTCACATCAACCATCATCAACCCCCCCAATCTTTCTTGGTTAAATTCCCACATTTTGTTGGTGAAATCCCCCCCGTTTGTTACCAAATCAGCCCCACGGATGACCACCAAGTCACCGAGTTTTTCTGGAAGATCTGCAGCGCTTTCTCCGCCGGTGCCGCAGCATCTTCCGCCTGAGAAGGTGAAGAGTGGAGGGAAAGGGATGGAAATCCTTCAGTTGGTACCTTCACCCAACCTGGTTATGTCAAGTTATAGCTATTGAAGCCATGGCCCAGTCGAAAGTTCGTGGATTTTCCCAGCTAGAAAATGGTGGATCTTTCCATAGCAAACTGTTAGTTTACCAGAGGGTAGATGGTTTTTCCAGTGTTTATCCCCTTAAAAAAAAACAATGATTTTACAGCTGTTTATAGTTATCAATAGTTACCATAATTGCCAATAATGGTAGATGGTTTTTCATAAGTGCCAATAGTTACCAACTGGTGCAGGATCTTGTCACCCGGGAGGCAAGATCAGTCCGTTGATCCTTGGGGGGTTAACTGTATGCGAGGCCATGGTTTCATATGGGTTTTATGTGGTGTTATCATGTTTGATATGGTTTTATATGTGTTTTTCATGGTTTTATGTCATGTAAGATGTGGTTTTATGGTTTCATCGAGTTGTTTTTTCGTGGTTTACTATGGTCTCATATGCTTCATCTGGTTTTAAATGGCTTATTGTGGTTTAATTACAGCGTGTACTGTGATTAAGGTGCCATTGTCTTTGTTCGTTGAGGATTCCCAGTTGGATGGGATACTGTATCCTGTACCCTCTGGTGAACTAACATAGCAATGGAAAATGGCCATAGAAATAGTGGATTTTCCCATGAAAAATGGTGGATCTTTCCATTGCTATGTTAGTTCACCAGAGGGTAATCATCAAGGCGAGGTGTGTTTTTTTTTGAAGCAGCGATACACCCATATCTTGATGCTCCTCTTGCACTGTATGGTAAGGGTATGGGTCAAGTCATTAGGTACCCCAATTAAATTGGATGGTTGTTCTACTAAACTAGACATTCACATCTGTGGCCCCCTAGGTCCTAGGTCTTCCATTTTGACCCACATCCAATAAGATGGTTTATTGTTGGGTTTACATCATCTATGGTGCTATTCGAGATGGTTTCTTGTTGGCTTTACCGCTTTACCACAAAAACTGAATCTGTGAAGATCTGCATTTTCATCAGTTTTGAGACCCATGTTTTTTGAAGATGGATAAACCTGACAACCTTTACTAATGGACAGTGCCCAAAGTTTGAGGCCTAATCATGGTACATGTGTCCTATTCATTGTGGCCTAAAATCAGGTGTATCCCATTGACAGGCCCACGTTTAAATGTTACATCACCAAACAAAAAAACGAAACGTGATTTTTGTTTTTGAAAAATATGTACACATTCATGTCTTGTAATCTCACATGTACTACGTACATATAATATATCTATTATATATTCTCATTATCCAAAATATGCAGCGACAAAAGGCCCCCGTCTGACACTATTCCCTGGCCTTCAATTGGCCCACAGCCCGTTTGGCTTCCAGTAACCTTGGAAGCACGTTGATCATGTTGATCTCACCGGGATTTCGATGTGCTAGGGACCTAGTGCCCAACTTTGGGGATTTACCATGGATTTACCATAGATTTACCATGGATTTACCATGGATTTACCATGGATTTACCACATTAATGATTGGGTATTGAATGGCGAAACAAAACATGTAATTTAAGTGGCGGATTTTTTCGAGGAAATCTCAGGATTTCTGGGATACATTCCAATGGGATTGGCTGGAAACTGGAGTTAGAAAGGAGTTATCTCTGGATTTAAGCCCCTGGCAGGTCCATGCACAGACACGTTCTGCGCAAAATAAGCTTAAATCTGGATTCTGGAGCTGCTTCTTCATGTTGTCTATGGTGCCCTGATCACCATCTGGATAAAAAATCTTGGCATCAAGAAGGCAATCGGGGCTGTGATTTCGGCTTTCTTGGCGTCGGAGTCTCGCCTCCTCGTTTTCCTTCATGGACAAAACTACTGCAAAAACTTACCCTCTGGTTATGACTAACGTAGCCATGGTATAGATGGCCCATTGATAGAGGTTTACCTATTAAAAATGAGTGATTTTCCATAGCTACGTTAAATAACCAGATGGTAAGTTGCTGTTCCTCCTCGCGGGTAGTAGTTGCTTCCACGGCATCCTCTAAGGATTCCCAGCACATGTCAAGTCGGCTTCGGCGAAGGCGCATTCCGTGCGCGTGCCGTTTGCAAAAGTTTCCGAAAAAGACCTGGGTCTCTTGCAGCGGCCACCAAACTTGCAAGACAGTAGCCATCAGAAATGTCAGCACCAATACATCAATGGTCATTCCAGGATCCTAAAATGGACTGTAGCATCTGTTGAGCCATATTTTGTAGCTACCTCCAATTTAGGATCCTGATATTCCCATTGAACACAGTGAGAATGGGCAGGTTCCGTTGATCCAGCTGGCATTCCTGAAGAAAACGAGCTGGCGCCGGGAGGTTATGGACACGGTGAACACATGTTCACTCAGAACTCCAAATCATGGATTTAGCAGGGTACACAGAAGCTAAAATCTGGAATCAAGCCTTAATGCATGTTCCCCCAAAAAAAAGCTTGACTCCAATTTGAAGCCAGGTGACCAACGAATTCGCAACAAATAAAATCTGCATTTAAGCTTGCCCTAGTGCACTTGAGCAAATGAAGATCAAATCTGGATTAGAGACAATCAGAAAGAGACGCATCAATGGAAAAAGACAAAATCCAGATGCAAGCCTGAAGCACACTGTACGGACATGAATGGAGGTTAACTCCAGATTTAAGCCCCCTAAAACCTGGTAGAGGCATGGATGCGAGAATGGCTAGAATCTGGAGTTAAGCTCTTTGAACTCTTGATTCCAGCTTGTTTCCTCATTTATTTCGATGATCTTCGAACCCAAATGGCCATGTTGTTCTTCTCCCTGCTTGCCAGCGGTCGAATGGACATGGTTCCGTCTTTGTTTGGACCTGGTTGGTATCAAGTTGGACCTGGTTGGACTTTTATCCAAAAGCAATATCCGAACCTGGTCAATCTTCCATACCCTTCCAAAAATGTCTATTTAGATCTATGGAAAGCATATATTACCAACTGGTTGGTGGTTTCAACCAACCCCTCTGAAAAATGATGGAGTGAAAGTCAGCTGGGATGATTTTCCATTCCCAATATATAAGAAAAATCCAACATGTTCCAAACCACCAACCAGCCAAATATAGCAAACAATTGAATATTACCACATATCAGGCTATGTATCAGGCTATGAGTATTAGAAACTCAATGGACTCATAACAAAATTGCTATTACCAAAAACCCTCTGGTAAACTAACAAAAAACGATGGAAAGATCCACCATTTTTAATGGATAAATCCACTATTTCGACTGGGCCATGTTCAATAGTTATTTTGACATAACCAGAGGGTATATGAATTACCCTGATTCTGAAAGCAAAACAACTCAAGTCTCAAAGAACCAATCCAAGGTTGACCCGGAACTGAAAGTTAGCCATCTTCAACATCTGGTTGGTGGTAAAAAAAAACAATCTTGAAAAATATGAAAGTCCATGGGAAGGATGACATCCAATATATTATGGAAAAATAATCCAAATGTTCCAAACCACCAACCAGTCATCATTGTCCCAATTATTATCTGGTTGGTGGTTGACCTACCCCATATAGAAACCCATACATATATAGATATTATATAACATAACCAGACACCAACCAGACATGGTCTGCCTCTGCACTTTTCCAGCTAGAAGTTTGATGAGAAAATCACCAGCAGATAGTGAGGGACCCACTAGCTGGACCCCTCCGGTGGTGTGTAATGCCATGGGGAGTCTCAGATACCCTGAAGAAATAAGAATTCAGCTGGTTCTTTAGGTGATTCTATCCCCATCAAAACCACCAAAATCACCAAATGTTATGTTCCCCAAATATTTACCTGGTTGGTGGTATACCTACCCCTCTGAAAAATATGAGTTCGTCAGTTGGGATGATGACATTCCCATATATATATATATGGAACGTCATAATTCATTCATGTTCCAGTCAGCACCAACCAGCCATGAGTTCTGATGTCAATCCCCCACAGTTCTTGATTAAAACCACCATTTCTGATGCCTTAAAGCCACAGAAAAATCACGTGAAAAATCTCAGAAACCTGACGGTTCAACTCGGTAAAACCATCCGAGTGACAACTCCTTGGCTTCCTCTGTAGCCATGGCGAACTGCGAAGTAAAAATTTGGGTGCCACTTGGATATGTTGAAAAAGAACAGTTTCATTCTTTAAGCCGTTTAAGTATACATCATTAATACAGTTGAACATGGCCATAGAAATAGTGAGTTTTCCCAGCTACAAAATGGTTGATCTTTCCATGGTTTTTTGTATGTGTACCAGAGGGTATGCTGTGAATTTTGTTGTGAAATCTCAGTAGTTCAGCCGTTCAAGTTGGGGAAGTTTCTAAAATGGATGAGTTCAGGGGCTTCATGGCGAAACTTCGTTAAGCCAAGCCGCTTTTCATGGATGGTGTTGAGGCTAAAACTGCATAGATGATCATAGATGATGTGTTTACAGATGATGATGAAAGGATGATGATGAAAGGAAGATGATGAAAGGATGATGGATAAATACAAATAATAAATCAAATTTCATCGTAATCATCTATGATCAGAAATCTAGATGAATAGGATCATACATAATCATACATATGGATGAATGACAACTGTGTATCTCCAAATAAGTCTTGTTTCGTTCCAAGGATCACTCGCTACTGCCCGCAAGATGATATTCATATGGGGCCTCTAGGCTCGAGCAAGAGATCGGCAACCGGAATTGCGTGGCTTCAGAAGTTCAGAAACAAAGTCTGGTTGGTGGTATACCTACCCCTGGTTGATGGTTAATAACGGTGAATAGTGATTAATAGTGGTTAATAGTGGTTAGTGATGATGACATTCCCAATATATATATATATAATATGGAAAGTCATAATCCATTCATGTTCCAGTCAGCACCAACCAGCAGTGCTTCACATTTCTGGAATGTTTTCCCAGTACAAAAAACCTGGTTATGTCAACTGCGAACTGGAATCCATGGCCATCCAGTCGTTTTGTGAGTTTTCCCAGCTACAAATGCTGGATCTTTCCATAGTTTTCCCATGAAATAGTGGATTTACCTATTGAAAATGGTGGATCTTTCCATAGTTTTTGGTATAGTTTACCATTTCGGGTACCTGGATGGAACTTCCTCGCAGGATTGCTTCACAGCGAAAAAAACATCCGGGCCATGCGCTATTTTTTTTACATTGGATCAAACATGACTATGGCAAATCACAATGGCTGGGAAATCCTCAATTTCAATGGTTCATGTGTTTCTGGGATGGAAACGGATGGTTTTCCCATCCATAGAAATCCAACCATTTTCCAGCTAGCCAACTCTCTTGTTTTCAGACACATTTTCAGACATTGCCAACCACAAAACTCCTAGACAAACACGCCAAGAAAAGTTAGGCCACGGGCACCCGTCCCAACATGAAGGTCAACTCACCATAGTTATACCCAGATTTTTTTGTAAACTCCTCTAGTAGATGTTATACCCATATTATTTGTACCTGGAAAACATCATTTTCCAAGCGGGAAAAAAAAATGAGTTTTTCATGAGTCTGTGTGATCACCGAAAGATCATTTTCTTTCGGAATCTACCTAAGGAAAACATCAAGGTGTTACCCGCTTGGATCACCTCTGGCACCGATCGGTCAACGGAACTGTGTTTGTCTCTGCCGAAGTCAGCTGGCTGTTTTTGTTGCGCCGCGCGGCTTGGGAAACACGCCGGCTGTTTTTCAGTTTAAGTTGCGACGTCAAACTGCAGTTCCCATGTTTTGGTGTGAATACTATCTAATTGGTGGTATCCCATGGCCAATCTTGTACACCTTGCATGTCTTTTTGTTAGCAGCTGGTTCGTAGATATATCATGATATATCCCCATTTGTAGCAAAAACATGATGGACATCCCAAAAATGATAGAAAAGAAAAGTAACCTCCTACTAAAATAGCTAAAAACATACCTGTTCTATCTGTTCTTCTTTTGTAGGCTTGATCAATATTAGAGTAATGTGGGTAACACAATGCCATAAACCATCCCCCAGTCATCACCATTTTTATAGGTGGTATAAACTTCCCATTCCCAGTCATGGGTGGTAAAGTCATGGCATTGTTTTACCCATATTCGGATGGTTCATAAAGGATTAATATATAACCCCATGTTAATATTATCCATCATAACATAACATTATAACGTCAATCATGGGGATAATGACGTGATTTTATCCCATCCACTTCATCCACCTGCCAATTCACACAGAGTAATCATCCTCTTCGCGACGTCGTTCCGAATCACTCACCAATGATCAGCGAGTTGCAGTGGAACTTTCTGACTTTTTGATGGGGAAGTTGGTTTGTTAGTTAACTAGTGAGTACTACTGGAGTCTAATGGATGGATATGATGGATTATGATGGTTTATAACTGTTAACTGTTAACCCAGTTGTAAAGCAGTTAGCTAATCCTATCTAAGTAGATTTTTTTGTAGATTCATTTTGCAGGGTGTTCATTCAAATCATGTGTACTATTTCTAAGTGAAACACATTGACAGATTGGTCCAAAATTCAGGATACCCGAAGAATTCTGATTTTTCATAAGCAAGTGATAAACAAAAACAAACAGACTCCCATACCATGGGCATTCGGCTGCACTCGCTGTGACCACCGGCGCATGGATCGGCGCATGGATCGGCGCTCGCTTGGCTCGCTTGCGATCGTGGCTTTTGGGAATGGGTGCTAGTGACAATCGCTTTGCCAGGCAACGTTGATGGTTTACCAATCGAACTATTCCATGTTTTCTGGGTATCCAATGTGCAATCATACAATGTGGGGCCCCCGTTCGATAGCTAAGTTGGTGCCAATAACTCCAAGAAGTCTATGGTTTATGGTACTTATAACTATAGTTAATGGGGGTTATAAACCAACTTGTAACTGGGGGGCCCCACATTGTAGGAAATAGGGATAGTTAATGATGCTGGATAATAGCTTATTATTTAGTTGCTAATAATATTAATCCCACTCTTGCACCATTCTAAGAAGCAAATGGAAGCAACATCGGAGTTCCCACATGTTTTAAGGAAACACCCATTACAATAGATTACCATGTTTAGTTGTCAGAACCCATGTTTGAAGGTTAAATCTAGCATTTGTTTGGTCAGGAGTGGTACCTTTTTCTGTTGGACTACCCTCTTGGTAATTTAAGAGTTTTCGATGGAAAATCACCATTGAAAGAACAGGTATTATCATTGAAATACATGGATTTTTTTGGCCATGTTCATTCATTTTCCATGGCTACGTTTTACAACGTTGCCAGAGGCTATGAAAACCAGAGACTACTTAAAACATATGAAATATCAATATCCCCATAATATACATATGAAATATCCATTTATATCCCCATAAATCATATGTCCATACGGCCATACCACCCATTTACCAGTTGCTATGTCCTAACATATATAAGGCCTATATAAGGCCTATGTAAGGGAATATACCCACAAAATATGGTCTTATATGGTACAGTACCTCCATTTTAGGATCCTGGAATTTCCATTGAATTTACCAGTTGGTATGTCCACAGAACCGTAGATCTTCTTGCTGCAAGGTGAGCCGCGTCGCTAAAACATGTCGAAGGGATTCCCAGATTCCGCTGCCGCCGGCGCCTGGTCGTGTCACGTGCTATGCTGACGTGGAGGCCCTTGATTGATCTATGGAACACAGGTCCAAAAGTCATAAAACATCAACAGGATGACATAGCCATATGCGAACCATGGTGCTGGTATATTTACATATATTTACCTACAAAACTGGGTGATTTTGGACAAGGGCAGTTTTGTAGGGATTCATATACCAGCACCATGGTTCGCATATGACATAGGAAAACCAGAATTTGATTCAGAAATGAACCAGATTTTGATCAGATTGATCAGTGCTCAAAATCCCAGTTGTGTCATCCCCTCTGAAACTGGTTGATTCATAGGAATTCCGAGATTTACTGGTTGGTGGTTTCAACCAACCCCTCTGAAAAATATTACTGTAGTCAGTTGGGATGATGACATTCCCAACTGAATGGAAAAATAAAAAAAACAAACCACCAACCAGTTTAAAATATGAATGAATCATATTCCCCAATAAATCAGGTAGTATAACCCCGTGGTCATTGCTCAAAGTCCGTCAATCTCAGATCATGACCGATTTTTGTTCCCCGGGCTTCGTGGTGGATGAAACACACGAACGTGTCATGTTAGGTACGGTACAGCAGTGGCTGCGAGATCCAATCCCTGGTAGTTGATGCTTGTGGGTTATACTAGCCAATACATTAATCTATGGTTAATCTATGGTTCATCATCATCATCATGATAATGATAGTAATGCCAACAAGATTAGGACTTTTTTCAAACAACACTAATCATCACTTGAATGAGACTCATCATCATCTTCCTGGTGCGAAAATTACGCAGCGGAAATTGTCGCAAATCATAAATCCATAAATCATCACTACCCATGACGGATCCATGGTGCGCTTGTATATTAATGCTAACATGACTGGGGGGTAAAATTGTTGATGGGATCCATGTTAATTACCATATATAGCAGCACCGTGAATGGATCCGTCATGGGATATATATAAATATGGTTAATAGTTACTAATCTATGGTTAATCTATGGTTAATGGTTGATTCCCAACCCCAACCCATCCAGCAACCCATCCAGCAATGATTTCAAACCCCGACGTTCCGAAGAGTCAGGAGAAAAAAAATCGCGAGTTTTCAGTGGCGGTCTGGATTTGTTTCTCCCCAAAAAACACCTGGAAATCGACCGTTTTTGCCTGGGAAAAGATCTAGACATGGTGGATGTTTGATGATTTGTTCATAGAATTTTTGGATTTTTATTTTTGTTTGGAGGCTATTCAAACCAGCATGTTTCCCCAGTTCTTCGCTGGCGCTCAGCAGCTGATTTTTCTTGGTGATCCAGTGATCCCCAAAACTGCACAGAGGAACTTCCGAATTCTTCCGAACGTCAACGGAACACACATGGGGATGGGTCAAAACCCTGTACGCCTGGTGAACATCAAAATTGCTGGTTAATGAATGTTAATCCCCTAACAAATTGTATCTATAGGTATTGGTCCATAGTCACATTGTTCGCATTCCAGATCTTCCAGGATCCATTGTGTGCCCAACCCGACGTGCCAAATTGCCCGCTTCACCGCGATATCTTTGGTTTTTTATGGCCACCCCACCCAGCAGGATCATCGAAAACCATGGGAAAACCATAGGAAAATGGTGGTTAATAGTGGTTAATGATGGTTAATCATTGGTTAATAATAATACTGGTTGGTGGTATACCTACCCCTCTGAAAAATGATGGTTGGTGAGTTCGTCAGTTGGGATGATGACTTCCATTCCCAACTGTTTCTGGAAAAATGATCCATTCATCTTCCAAACCACCCACTAGGTCACTAGTTGCCGTAGCCAGTTGTAAGTAGGATAGCATGGATAATAAAAATTCATGAGCTCATAAAAATCATCCCAAGTAGCATCACCATTTCCTGGGTGATGGCATGGCGGCCATGGTGGTTTCAACCTCAAACATCCCATCAATTCTGATCATCCCATTTCAAGATATGAAAAAAAAATGGTTGAAACAATTTTCAAAGCACCAACTATAGCTATTGAATATGATTGAATCATATCAAGAAAAATATCGTCCCATTGAAATCCAGTACATCTGGGTAAATTACAACATGTCAACCTTAAGAAGTTCGGATCACCTTTGGAATAGTTACCCTCTGGTAAACTAACATAGCTATTGAAAATGACCCATAGAAATAGTTGATTTACCCATGAAAAATGGTGGATCTTTCCAGTTCGTTTTTTGTATGTTTACCAGAGGGTACCCACCAACTTTCACCCATTTTTTCCATTGAAAATCCCATTAGACTTCCACGGCCCCGCGCCTGTGCAGCACACGGGGCAGGCGCGTGCCCGGCGTGTGGGGCGTTGACCGCGCCAGCGCGGTGCTGAAAGGCGTTGACCAAGTCCTTAGGGGATCGAAACCTGTCGATCGAAAGATGAAAAAAACACATTGAAACGATCAAACAACTATCATCTGGTTATGGGAATTGTATCAATGTTATAATAAATGGTAATTTTCAGTAGGTAAATCCACTATAACTATTAAGCCTGTCATCTGGTTTTTTGAGGGATTTTAAGATGTTCCATGGGTAACTGGGTGGGGATATAACTAGATTAACTAGCAATGAAGATAGGATGATTGGGTACCCTCTGGTAAACATACAAAAAACTATGGAAAAATCCACCATTTTCAATAGCTTATCATCTGGTAAATATTATGAAGCCTATCATCTGGTTATGTCAAAAATAGCTATTGAAACATAAAGGGTGTATATGCTAACATAAAGGGGGTATATTGATGGGATCCATGTTACCATATATAGCATACAACTATCATCTGGCTATGGGAATTGTATCAATGTTATAATAAATGGTAATTTTCAGTAGGTAAATCCACTATAACTATTAAGCCTGTCATCTGGTTATGACTATTGAAAATGGTGATTTTCCATAGTTTTTTGTATGTTTACCAGAGGGTTATTGATATTTTGGGATATCACTGGGATTGATATTTGGGAAATCATCTGGTTATGACTATGTTGATGTAATATGAATGGGAATTGTATCAACGAGATATCAATGCAATACCCTCTGGTTTTGTCAAAATAGCTATTGAAAATGGCCATAGAAATTGTGGATTTACCTATTGAAAATGGTGGATCTTTCCATAGTTATGAAACAACTACCATCTGGTTATGACTAACAGTTTGCCATGAACAATCACCATCTTTAACAGGTAAACCATCTATAAATTTATAAATGGGCCATTTTCAATAGCTATGTAACAAATTAACGGAGGGTATCATCTGCGATGATTACCTGTACAATCATCAATGAAATGATCGTAACCCTTGACATCAAACAGTGTGAAATCACCATCAATCAGCATCATCTGCGATATCGCTGGTGAAATATCCCCATTGATCATCCCATGTCTAACATCCTGGTTGATGGTTCAAAAACCATCTTGAAAAATGATGGACTTCGTCAATGGGAAGGATTATCGTTTTTTATTATGGAAAATAAAATTCATGTTCCAAACCACCAACCAGTTGGGATGATTATTCCATAATGGTTAATAGTGGTTAATCATTGGTTGATTATGGCTGGTTGGTGGTTTCAACCAACCCCTCTGAAAAATGATGGAGTGAAAGTCAGTTGGGATGATGATTATTTCCAACTGAATGGAACATAATCCAAATGTTTGAAACCACCAAGCAACATCTTATCCTCATAATATCCCCATGTTTCCCCACTGCAGTGCCACCACGGCACGTTGAATTGCCCAGGACCTTCTGCTTGTGGCGCAGCCTCGGCCAAAAAAATCATGGGTGCCTCCATGTTGGTTGTCAGATGGCTGATATTCTTGGGAAAACTATAAATAAGCATGTGGTGTATATCATATAGTTTATTATTATGGGATATATAGCTATGTATATATATATATGAATATATCCCATATGTGTATCCCATTTATCCCAAGAATTATCCCATAAATGGACTAATATATCATTTATATATATAAATTAATCTAGTTGGTGGTATACCTACCCCTCTGAAAATATGAGCTCGTCAGTTGGGATGATTTTCCATTCCCAATATGGAAAGTCATAAAATTAATGTTCCAAACCACCACCAACCAGGTATATGTATATATATATATATATATATGTATATGTATATATACATATATATATATGTATATATATATATGTATATATATATATATGTATATATGTATATATATGTATATATATATATATGTATGTGTATATATATATATATGTATATATGTATATATGTATATATGTATATATGTATATATATGTATATGTATATATATATCTGTATATATGTATATATGTATATATGTATATATGTATACATGTATATATGTATACATGTATATATGTATATATGTATATATGTATATGTGTATATGTGTATATATGTATATATTATATTGAAAATATATGTATACATATATATATATATATGTATGTATGTATGTATATATATATGTATATGTATATATATATATGTATATGTATATATATATATATGTATATTGTGAAATCTACTCAATTTCCAGGTCCAACTGTCAACTAAGTGACATCAGCATGTCCAACCTTTGCTTTCGCGCGCTCATCTCAAGGGGGTGGGCTGCGGAGTGGCGATCGAGCCATTGGCGTCTTGGAAAAGGTGCAGGGCATCTTTTGGTGGCTACGCTTGGTCAGGGTGCCAATCACATTGGCAGCGGAGTCCTGATCCACGGGACTTGGAGGAAAAGTTTGAGGCAGGGGTCCTCTTGGAAAAAGGCAACTACCTGGTGAGGAGCACTGGGAAAAGGGTTTGAGAAGGCATAGGGATGCCTGAAGGTGAGGCAACGTCGTCTGCCTCGGAAGAGAAGGCCAACCAAGGCCTTTGGAATTTGTTACCTTCATTTGATCCAAGTGTGGACAATGCGAAGGAGTACTCGGACAAGGTGAAGTTTTTGTGGGGCATATGCCCAGCCAAGGATCGACCGATGTTGGCTCCTAGGCTGGCCTTGATGTGCAAAGGGACGGCTTGGAGTCAGGTGAAATCGATCGATCCAACAAAGCTCACGGAGGCTGAGGGCTACAAGGTGCTCTTGGGGGCATTGTCTACCTGGGAGGAATCAGCTGAGCTTCAAACGTATGACCTGTTTGAGAAGGCGTTCTACAAGACGCTACAGAAGCAGGATGAAACAACAATGTCCTATGTCAACCGTATCAATGTGGCTTTCACAGAGGTTGGAGAGGACACCACGGTCAAGCAGGTCAAAGCTTTCGTGCTCCTGAGGCAGAGTGGGCTGAGTGCAGAGGATAAGAAACGAGTGATAGCAATGGCAGATGGGTATGATCCAACAAAGATGGAGAATGCAATGAGGGCACTCTCTACCAAGGTTTTGAGTCAAGGAGAAGTGAGCCGCAAGAAGATCTACCCGATCAACTATGTGGATGAAGATGCCGAGGAGATCAATCAACTACATGATGATGAACCTGATGAGGAGTCAGTCATGGCTGCTCTGTTGGAAGAAGGAGACGAAAGTGCGATGGTGGTCCAAGAGTTTGAGGAGAACATCATTCAGGTGTGCCAAGACAGCCCGGAGTTAGCTATGGCCTTTTCGGCTTACCAAGATGCTCGAGCCCGACTTCGTGACAAAGCGAGGAACCGTGGGTTCTGGCCTCTGAGACAAGGAGGTAAAGCAAAGGGCAAGTCGAAAAAGGGCACCGGCAAGGGGTTTGGGAAGAATCGCCAAACGCTGGCGGAGCGCATAGCGAACTCCAACTGTCGCATTTGCGGCATGAAGGGACATTGGCGCCAAGAATGTCCTCAACGAGATCGTCAAAGTCCTGCTGCAGATGCCAACCTGCTGGTCGAGGAGAATGGCAACTCCGACACCGAACTGGTCTCTCAGCTCCCCACGAATGTGGAAATCAGCATGTGGCAGGCCGGGTCGGAGAGTTCACCCATTTTTGATTTGATGCCACCGGAGTGTCATCTGGTACATGATGATTTCGTTTTCATGACTTCCCATGTTTTGCATGAGTCAAAGTGTTTAAAATCCAAGTTTGGTGAATTGCCCACCAACAAGTTCCGACAAGTCTTCAAGAAAGCTTTGGAAACTGGTTTCAGTGTCGTCAGGTCCCCGACGGCTGAGTGTGAACATGATAGAAGTCTAGTTGAAAAGGGAACCGGAATCATTGACACAGGAGCCAGCAAGACTGTCATTGGAGAAAAACGCGTGAAAGGCCTGCTTGCCACTCTTCCTGAAAGCCATCAAAAATTGGTTCGTTGGCAGAAGTCGGAGACTGTTTTTCGTTTTGGGAATAATGGTACCCTCAAAAGTCTTGGGGCGGTTTATGTTCCGTTTGGGAAAAGATGGCTGAAGATTGAAGTGGTGCAGGGTTGGACTCCATTTTTGATTTCAAATGCGTTTTTGAGTGCACTTGAAGCCGATTTGCAAATCAGTCGGGCTGTTCTCAAGATTTCACAGTGGGGTGTTGAAGTGAAACTTCATAGGAACAACAAGGGTTTGTTCACTGTTGCACTGACTGAACTCATTGAAGCCGCCAGTGAAATCGAAGGGAGGCCCCAAGGTGAGGAAGTGATCACTCTGACATGTAATGAATCAACATATCGAAGTAAGGAGGTTTACTGTTCACTTCAGCAGCAGCAAAAGCAGACACCAGCAGCTGAAGTGGCTCAACCTCAATCTGAACGAGATCCCAATTTCCGCAATTCGTCTGACTTGTCCCTCGGTGTGTCTTCACATGGCGCTGCCGAAGGAAATGTTTCTGAACAAGGGCGAGGTGACCTATGCTATGAACGTGGGCCCCAATCTCGAGATGCCCCTGACAGCCAAAGAGGATCCGAGTCTGAGTTTCGATCAAGGGCCAATTGTCCAGCATCGACGTCCACCCGGAGTGACCAATCTGCAACAATGGGGCGAGATGAAGTTGCCAGAGGGCAAGTGGAAAGGACATTCCTTTGCGGAGGTGTATCTCCGCGACAACAAGTATGTGAGCTTAATGGCCTCTCACAGCAGACTCACATCAGCATGGGCCCTGAGCTTTCACCAATATGCTCGTCTTCGCCTTCAAGCAGAAGTCGACCACAGGGACAAGATGTTGAAGATCGAGCAAGAGCAGGAACACCATCTGCGCCAGCTGGTTGCAACCGCAACCACGGGGGCACTCCAGCCTTGTCATCGGGAATGGGAACTGCTCTCCACGCCCAAGTCAGTGGATCCAGAAGTGAAGAGTCAGAGCAGTCATGGGCCGATGAAGAGAAGTGCCATCGAGGTGGAAGAACAAATGGATATGCAATTCGATCTGGAAAAGGAGACCAAGGAGGACAAGATGGTGCGCCTTGCGATCCTGCAGCGCGAGGTGGACAAGATTCAGCAGGAGATCGGGAACAAGTGAAGGGTAAGCGAGATATCAACCATCGGCAGGACTCAGCATTTTCAATTAGTCATGACCTTTGTCATCAAATTGAATGTGCTCAGTTGTCGATCGAAAAAGAACTGGAGAAGCTGAGGACTGTGTGGTCCGTTCCGACAGGATCAAGAAAGGGGTCACCTTGGAAATTAGATCTTCTGGAAATCTACTGTGAAGAGAATTCTCAACTTACCGAACAAGCACGACGGCTTGGTCTCAGAGCTAAGAGATTTACTTTCCAAGATGGCGACCTTTCAACTAGCGCTGGCCGAACTGCACTGTGGAAGGTCATCTTGGAGGAGAAGCCCAAGGAAATTTGGGTTGCACCGGATTGCAAGTACTGGGGCAACTACAGCCGTCGCAACATGGGCAGAAGCATCAGCACAGCAAGCAAAATACTAGAAGGTAGGCAACAACAAAGAACCCATCTTCGTTTGTGTAATGACATCTATTGGCATCAGATGGAAGTAGGAGGTCATTTTCATTTGGAACAACCCCAGGGTTCTGAGGCCATATATCAACCAGAATTGAGGGATGTCTATGAGGGTACGTTGTGCACTACCTTTGACATGTGTGAGGTAGGAAAGCTGTTGGCACCATGGGCAGAGGTAAGATTCCGGGGCAACAATTTCCTTAGAAAAAGAACAAATGTGTTCACTTCCTCCAAGATTTTCCACCAGGCCTTTGACTGGCGTTTGTGTCCTGGAAAACACCAGCACACCCAGATAGCTGGCAAGATTCACCATCTCGGAAGATGGATCTCTCTTTCAGAGTTCGCTGCTAGGTACTCGTCGGGGTTTGCAAAGAATGTAGCCAGGTATCTATCATGTGGGATAACTCATGAGCCCTTGATTCGTGATGAATTGTTGGTTGGTGACACAACTCCGGCATTTGTACAGGCAGTGGTCTCTCGAAAGAGGGAAGCAGTAATTCAGGATGCTCCGGATGAGCACACACCTGGTGTCAAACGCCAGAAATACGGAAGCAAACAACCTCCGCGAGGACCTTTTGGCTGTGCTCATGGTGAGTTCTGGAATGGGGCTTTCTCCAAAATCAATACTCAAGTTCCAAGAGTTGGAAAAAGGGTATATCTTGAGGGAAGTGAGTTTGAAGAGATTCAGAGGGGTATCCCAGGAATGAAGGTCAGGAGGATTGAGGTATGTCGAGGGACGGAGCGTTTGAGAGTTCCTGATCCGAGTGTTGATCAATCGGAGATTCCCCTGCGTGTGACCGTGGTCAAAGACCGCAGCTCTGGTCAAGCACAAGTCTTGGGTCCGGTAGAAAACTGGCTGGAACTTCCTAAATATCAACGAACCCGAAAGGGGATACCAGCCAAAATGAGTATAACTGTGTTTGGAAGTCGGGTTGCTCAGAATCCCCCCCTTGAAGAAAATAGTCCTGTTGTAGAGAGGTCCAAAGATGAAGAAAAAGTGGATGATGAAGGGGGGTACCAAGGTAAGGATTCAAGTGTTGGGGAAATGGGAGATGTTGACATGGAGATTAACCCTAGACAGGTACCTAAGAATGTAGCACGTCATGGACCTGGGTTTTTGGAACTTACCTTGGAAGAGCAATCTCAACTTCGAAGACTCCACCATAACTTGGGTCACCCTGCAACTGACCGTTTTGTCAAGTTTCTGAAGGAGAGACATGCCGATCCAAAGATCGTGTGTGGAGCAGCGGACTTTCAATGTGACAGTTGCACTGAATCAAAACGAGGTTTCGAGTTGTCTAGGCCAGCAGTTATTCATGATGATTTGGGTTTTAATCAGGTTGTGGGGGTTGATACTTGTGTTTGGACGAGTGGGACTGGACATCAATACTCTTTCACTCATGTCATTGACGAGGGAACCTTGTTTCATGTAGGTGCTCCTGTGACCAGCGCTGACACAGAAACTCAAATCAAGATTTTTGAACGAGTGTGGCTCCTTTGGGCAGGTCCACCACAGACAGTGTACCTAGATCCCGCGGCAGAGTACAGGTCTGATTTGTGGAGGGATAAGATGCAGTCTCTGGATGTGCACATCAAGATGACAGCTGGTTCAGCCCATTGGCAACTAGGCCGTGTTGAAATTCATGGATCAGTCATCAAAAGGATGTTGGACAAAATGGATGCCGAAAGACCAATTAGGACACCAGGGGAATTCGAAGCTTCCCTCATTCAGGCCTTCAATGCCAAGAACAGTTTATCAAGAATTAAGGGTTACTCTCCAGAACAGGCAGTTTTGGGAATAGCTCGTCGGCTTCCGGGGTCATTGACATCTGATGCTGGCGCTGGCAGTTTGTCTCTTGCAGAGGGCGAAGGACCTGCAAGTGACAGGTTCCGCCAGTCGCTGGAATGCCGCAGCCTTGCCAGAAAGGCATTCATAGATGCCGATAATTCATCAAGTTTGCGGCGTGCATTGCTTCGGAGAAGTAGGCCACTGAGGGGACCCTATGAAGTAGGAGACCTAGTGTTATATTGGAGGAAAAAGGGAGCCAATTTGAAGAGGGAGCGGGGACGTTGGTTTGGTCCAGCCAGTGTAGTTGCTGTTGAAGGTAGTCGAAATGTTTGGTTAAACCACAGTGGCAAACTCATCCGTGCTAGTCCTGAGCAGATCCGTCCAGCCAGCTTCAGAGAATGGAAACAAATGAAAACACCTGAAACTCCTGGGCACGTTTCTCCGTCGTCATTTTCTCAGTCTCTTAAAGATGGAGGGTTCATAGACCTTGAAGCAGATGAGATTCCTGTACATCTAGATGATAGTGAATATGAGCCATCAATTTTGGAACAGTCCATTGCAGAACCTGATGGTGAGAAATCAGCTGAATCTCAAACCGCGTCTGAACCACCAGTTTTTGACGGCGACAAAGCTCTCAGTCCCAGAGAGATACCGATTCCCGATTCCGACTCTGAACATGTTGAGCCACATGAGGTTCCTGTACCTTCTGATTTTTCTGATGTTTCTGTTGGTGATGATGGTGATGAATCTGGTTTGTTGTTGTTTGGGGATGATGTTAGTTTTGTATCTGAGGAACAGAGTTGGGATCTTTGGGAAATTGAGATACCTCTGGAAAAACACCAGGAAGTATCAGCGTTGTGTGCCAGCTCAGCTGATGAAAGTGTACTGACAGTGTCCGACACGAAAAAGCGAAAAGTGGAGGTCAAACTCAGTACTTTGAAGAGTGAAGATCAACTGAGGATGGCCATTGCAAAACGCAAAGAGATTGGTGCTTGGTTGAAGCACTCCACAGTTCGCAAGGTTGCTAAAGGGAAAATCCCCGAAGCATCAATCATGAGGTGTCGTTGGATCCTGTCGTGGAAGAGTGCATCCCCAGCTGACCATCCAAATGATGTGTCAAATGGACAGAAAGGAAAGGCCAGGCTAGTGGTTGTTGGTTTTGAGGACCCTGGTATTGGTGTTGTTCAGAACGACAGTCCTACGTTGTCAAAGGATGGTCGGCAAATGATTGTCCAACAGGTTAGTAGCCATGGCTGGGATCTTATATCCTTTGACATATCAACAGCCTTTTTGCATGGCGAAGGGGATGGCCGTTTGCTTGGAATTCATCCACCACCGGAACTGGCCGAAGCACTTGGCATGGCTGAAGGTGACCAGTGTCAGCTCATGGGCGGGGCCTATGGTAGGGTCGATGCTCCCTATTTGTGGTTCTGCAAGTTTCGTGACACATTGCTGAGTGAGGGGTTCAAACAGTGTCCAATGGATCCTTGTGTTTTCACCCTCACTTCCAAGGACAGTTCCGGGAAAATCATTGTCCATGGCTCAATTGGAGTGCATGTTGATGATGGGATCGGAGGTGGTGATTCCAAGTTCATGGACGCTTTGAATAGGATTCGAAAACATTTCAATTTTGGTTCCTTTGAAAAGGGGTCTTTCACCTTTACGGGGATACGTTTCAAGCAATGGGATGATAAGAGTGTTGAATATGATCAAGTTGAGTACATCGAAAGGATTCAGCCTCTTGAAATTCCTCGTCATCGTAGGACCCAACTCAATAGCCAGATCACTGCGGAAGAAACAACGCAGCTCAGAAGCTTGGTAGGGGCTTTGCAGTACGCTGCGGTCCACACGAGACCGGACTTGGCAGCAAAGATTGGAGAGCTCCAGGCATGTGTTCCAAAGGCCACTGTTCAAGATTTGATTGGTGCAAATAAGGTTCTTCATGAGGCCAAGGTGAACCAGGTCACACTTATGGCTGTTCCTATTGCTCCATCACTTGTTTCCTTTTGTGCCTTTTCGGATGCCTCCTTTCTTTCTGGAAAAGAGAAATATGCTCACCAAGGTGGTCTTGTGTTTGCAACAACTCCAGAGCTTTTAGAAAACCGAAAAGCGGTTGTTGCTCCGGTTGCCTGGATCAGTAAAAAGATCCATCGGGTTACCCGAAGCACTTTAGGTGCTGAGGCCATAGCGTTGAGTGGAGCAGTTGACAGGCTTCTATGGATCCGCTTGCTGTGGGAGTGGCTCAATAACCCTGAAGTGGATTGGAGGAGTCCCGAAGAAGCACTTTGTAAGGCCCGAAGGGCATCTCTTGTCACGGATTGCAAAAGCGCTTATGATTTGTTGACAAGAACGGCTCTGCCACAGTGTGAAGAACATCGGACCACCATAGAATGTTTGCTGATTCGTGAACGACTGCAGTCAAACTGCACGGTACGTTGGGTGACTTCCAATGCTCAACTGGCTGACTGTCTTACCAAAAGTATGGATTCCACTGTTCTAAGGGAGTGTTTACGTAGTGGGAAGTATGCTCTCTATGATGAGGGAAGGATTCTTCAACAGAGGTCAGACAAGAAACAGCGGCTGAAATGGGCAAAAGAAGTCACGTCAGAAATCAATGAAGTTCCAACGAATTCAGTTGTCCCTTTGGAGGACGCTTGGGAAGTCAATTCACAAGGACAGGTCATCCGAATTCACCATGTTCCCCGAAGAAGATTGTTCTCACCAATAGGGGTAGCTGGCTGTCCGGTAGATATCCGGGAGCTTGGAGTCCAAAGGGTTACTATTGGAAATGCATCCAACGGGGAACAATGGAATGAAAAGGATTTTTGGCCAGGTTCACGTGGTCATGCTGTCACACCTTTCAGTTGGACTGGTAGGACTATTTTTCAGATTAGGGGGAGTGTGAAATCTACTCAATTTCCAGGTCCAACTGTCAACTAAGTGACATCAGCATGTCCAACCTTTGCTTTCGCGCGCTCATCTCAAGGGGGTGGGCTGCGGAGTGGCGATCGAGCCATTGGCGTCTTGGAAAAGGTGCAGGGCATCTTTTGGTGGCTACGCTTGGTCAGGGTGCCAATCACAGTATATGTATATATATATGTATATATGTATATATGTATATATATATGTATATATATGTATATATATTTATATATGTATATATGTATATATGTGTATATGTATATATGTATATATGTATATATGTATATATGTATATATGTATATATGTATATATGTATATATGTATATGTGTATATGTATATATGTATATATATAATGTATATATATATACGTGTTGACAAGTTGTAATCAAAAATAAATATTTGGCCCATAACTATCGAAGTTTAGACATGCATGAACACATATATATATATATATGTATACGTATATTATATATATATATGTATGTGCATGATATGCCCTTGTCAACTCTGAGGGTTGTTTAGTACGGTCGGTAGGTCTGATACCAATTTGACTGCAAAGAGTGGGACAAAAAAAAGGTTCAACCCAGTAGACAAGTTGTTCCCACAGGATATGACATGTTCTATCATGAATTCATTACCCGATATGATTACCTTTAATATAGAGCTACAGCACAACCACGAAGAAGAAATACTGGTTGGTGGTTTTAACCATCTTGAAAAATATGAAAGTTAATGGGAAGGATTATCCCATATTACGTAAAATAAAAAAAATGTTTGAAACCACCAACCAGATTATCTCATTAACCATTATTAAGCACTATTATTAACCAGTATTAACCACCATTAAATGTTGTTTTTTTGTTCTGCCAACTGTAACAACGGACATGTGGATCATCAAAAACTGCACTCCACAGGTGATTTCAATGGCTTCATCATGGCAAAAAATCCCAGTTTCTGGCTCCATGTTGCGCAAGGTAAAACGATCAAAACGATACCCTCTGGTAATTTAACATAGCTATTCAAAATGGCCATTATTAATGGGTAAATCCACTATAAATGGCCATTTTCAATAGCTACGTTAAATTACCAGAGGGTAATTTTTGGAAACACCCATTTGTTGCAAGCAAAAATGCACTTCTTCTTGGTTTACATCCAGTGTCTGTGTTAGTCAGAAATCCCATGTTGTTTGGATATACAAATCAAAAATATACATCTGTGTAAAAGTGCAATTGTTTTTGGCAAAAAAAATGCTCAATCGCATTTTTTGGGTAAGATCCTATTTTGGCTGCTGCTTAAATCACCAACAAAAAATCCCAGGCCCGCCTGTGGCATCTGACTCTGCTTGCTCTGGAGGAGCTGCATGACCCTCAAACGAAGAATACCCGTCCTTTTGGTGGCTGAAAAAAAAAGATAAGCCATTTTGGTGGGAAGATGTAATGTGAATACTAATGGAAATCGTAAGGGAATGTATTTACCAACTTTTAATGATGATTTGTTAAACCAAAAATTGGCAGATCGTCATTCTCATGGGATCTGAACGGGGTTTTTCACGGGATGTTGATGTAATATGAATCGGAATTGTATCAACGAGATGTCAATGCAATACCCTCTGGTAAACATACAAAAAGCTATTGAAAATGGCCATAGAAATAGTGAGTTTTCCCATTAAAAAATGGTGATTTTCCAATATTTTCCATAGTATAGTTTACCAGAGGGTAAATGCGACAATGGGCGTGCCATACCATCGAGCTGGGCGCCAAATCCCTGGCCAGATCTGGCCAGTTTAGGCTCCCTTAAATCAATGGGAATTTCAGGAACCTAAAATGGAGGTACCTACCATATATAAGGCCTAGATAAGGCCTATGTTTGCGTGAATATCACCACAATTCATATGGCCAAACATATGGTACTAGTACAGTACCTCCATCTGTTGGATCTTGAAGATCTCCCATTGATTAAAAGGATAGGTCTGTGGACAGGGCCAGCCACTTTTGATCGCAACCGGGTGGCATTTGCATCTGGCTCTGCAACATCATTTGCCATTGCATCAACCTCGATCAATGAAGGGAATCGATCGTGAATGGATCGTTGGATGTCTAGTGAATATAGTAGGAAAACGAAACTGAAAAGGGAGGAATATCATCATGATTGAGGCCCACCCGACCCAAAAATCAAGGCCGATTAAGGAGTATTGAGGGCTGACTTTTCGGGCTTTATCCTCTCGGGTATCAAGTGTATCAACACACCCGCTCGCCACCTTTAATGACACCGCTGGTGTCATCCCAGAGTTTACCACTGTGAACCATAGGGGGTCAAAAAAAAAAACAAACCAAAGAACTGGGTGTAGCATTTTGCATCTCCAATGAAATCCATTTGTTTATCCCAATTTCATCACATCTACTTTTTGGTCTACCAGGGAATCTCCCATTGGTTCCCGCCGGATACAGTAACCAACAGCCAGGGCAGTCGCTGTTCGGCCAGGCCACTGTTCCGGTGCCATTTGCTGAAGCTGCGCAGGAGATGGCAATTGCAAACCACCCATGGGACCGGCCATCCTGACGTCTGGAACATGTCAAAACGTTGCTTGCAAAAATAACACAACTGGCAAAATATATATTATGTATGTATACTATAAATATCATAATATTATAGTGCAATGAATTGTTTACATGGCATTGTTTACACGATTCTATATTCTATCTACGACATGTTCATGTATTCAATATCATATATTGATATAACATACAAATGTGGACATATATATATAATTATATATATGATATATACATACAATACAATTACAGTAGACTTTTTCATATTCAATTGTTTTCGGAGGACCTAGGTGACCTAGAAAGGCATATTTGTCCAACGGAAAACATATGGATGGAACCAGCTACACTTGTGATGTACAATGCAACCAACTAAAATGCTGATCAGTGATACGACTACCTAAAAAACATCTAAAAACCAGGAACGTATCCGACCTCCTTGATATTCCTTGATTTTGAACCGGGGTTCATTTGTCCACAGATGTCCACAGTTAACCTTACTTTGTCAGGAGCTGTTTCTGTCTTCGCTTCATCACAAGCGGGGACACCAGGCACACCCTGGTAGCCTGGTACCGGAAAAATTGTTGGATCTATGCCCTGCATTGCATTTTGATGCACTTTGCCAGCCGATCTTCATGAACATGTGTTGTGATCTTTGCCTGTACCATCCTGTCCCGTGTGATGTCATTTGTCTATGTAGGACGTCTTTTGCACAATGTCCCTTTCTTCCATTTCTTTGGGTAATGAAGTTCAAATCATTGGTTGATCCTGCTCTTGCCAATCTCGTTAAATACACACAGTTATTTACTTACAATATTTACAAGGTTTCAACTGCGGCCCCAAACAAGGCCAAACACTAGCAACAACGGCAGTTGATCCAAAACAATGTGTGTACCCTTCAGCAAACAAACTTGGCGCTGGAAACACACAAACACAATTTCTTGTATAACACAAATTCAAATAAGCAATTTCCCCATCTATGCCATATGTGAACCATGGTGCTGGAATATGAATCCCTACAAAACTGCCCTAGTCCAAAATCAGCCAGTTTTGTAGGTTTGTATATACCAGTTTACCATGGAGCATATGGGTTATAAACCGTTATAGGATCATCATCTTATAAACATCCCAGAAAATTAAAGGATCATCATCTTATAGACACCTTAACATCATCATTATGGCTATGCCATGGTTCGGCCATGGCCAGTTTAACCACAAGTCACGGCTGGATCTGCAGAGTCGATCTTCGAAGTTTACCACCGGTGAATTCCACGTGGGAATTCACCGTGAAGTCATAGTCTTTAGTGGTTAGTAGTGGTTAGTAGTGGTTAGTAGTGGTTAACTATGGTTAACTATGGTTAATAGTGGTTAATAGTGGTTAATAGTGGTTAATAACAATGGTTACCCAACCTGGTTATGACTAACAGTTCGCCATGGTATAGATGGCCCATAGAAATAGATGGTGAACAACTGGGTTTACCGTTCTTAATAGCATGGTGGATCTTTCCATGGCAAACTGTTAGTCATAACCAGATGGTATATAATCATAATGATAGGATCATCATCCTTTATCATAATAATGGGATAATTATCCTTCTCAACAAAACTTTGAAGTTGTGAGGTTTCAAATGCTGATTTCAACCATTCTGTTCACCATTTATAACCCCCAACATACGACTTTTAAAAAGGTCCCCATTGGCCGGTTCATAAACCGCAACCCAGCCACATGCCAGCGGGCATCTGCGGATTTGCCGGCCTCAGATGGTGTGTCTTTTGCGATTGGGAGTTCAATCAATGGTATTTAACGAGAGTTTTCAATCATGTCTAAATGGGGGTTCAAGGGTTCAAGTTCAGAAAAATGGACTTGAAATGGGATATCTACTATCTAATTAATGGGATATGAAAAGTCAAAATGGGGCTTCAAGTTCAAATAATGGGATATTCTATGGGAAATGTCTGGGATATTCTACTGGGATTCAGATGATATCTACATTTTCTACCGGTCATGGTGATAAAGACTCTGTTGTCGGGATTTCCATGGAGATTGGATATGACCAGCTGATGGATATGGACGGCTGATGGGATTGTTATGGGAAAAAACGAGTGATATATCCCGATTGATGGATGATTTGTTGGATATGATCATGGATATGAATGGGGTTTCAATGGAAGTATGATATGATATTATATCAATTCTGACTGTTGATATCAATGAGGACATGGGTGATTGATACGCCGTCAAGTTAACATGGAATATGAAAAAAAGGGAAATCAATTTCTACCCTCTGGTTATGTCAACAGTTTGCTATTGAAAATGGCCCATAGAAATAGTTGACTTACCCATTAAAAATGGTGGATCTTTCCATAGTTTTTTTGTATGTTTACCGTTTCGGGTAATAATCAGAGCACTTTCGGGTTCCATCTTCAATTTTGGTGGGTGTATTTTGGGAATGAACCAATGAACCAAATCAAAAACAGGTGCATGCCACACATGTGAGCTATATGGCATGTCCCTCTCGCCCTGTTTGTTGGTGAATCTCGTCACACTGAGGTAATTTTCAATAAACTATAGTATTTCAGTATTCGGTTGGTTAATAGGGATTCCCCTATTGGATTATTTATAATCCAACTAATCATCAACCAACAGGGGTTTTGAACACTGCAACAATTTCTCTTGATCATATGTTACTGTCAGGGAAGAGTCTATTTTCGACAATGACCAGCTTGTCTGGTTGGTGGTTGACCTACCCCTCTGAAAAATATGAAAGTCAAAGGAAAGGATTATAAAAAATGTTCCAAACCACCAACCAGGTATATATATATATATATCCTATCTGTTTGAATCTTCCAATATTTGGAGAATCCTATTGTTTTTTGGCGGGAAATTGCGTTTCGAAAACCCCATGGGATCTTTACTAAGGATTCAACCTGGAAATTCTCAGATCTCCCATGCCATGTACCCGGCCTGGCAAACTGCCACAGAACTATGGAAAGATCCACCATTTTCAATAGGTAAATCCACTATAAATGACTATTTTCAATAGCAAACTTTTGGCATAACCAGAGGGTATCGAAGATTTTCAAATTTCAGCGACGGAATCTGCTTCAACCTGCGGTCCAAAGATGCCATGAAACTTCAGTGTGATCAGCAAGCTGTCTTGTGTGCAATATCTGAGTCTTTAAGTTGCATAATAGATATGCATCTACAATTGCGTATAACACATATATATATATATAATATAATATAATATAATATATATATAATATTATATAATATATATATATATATGTATAATAAATATATATATAATATATATATATATATGTATAATATATATATATATGTATAATATATATATATGTATAATATATATATATATATTATGTATGTATAATATAATATATGTATGTATAAGTTTATTGGTAGGTACGTGTATATAGTTGCAGTGAATATGTATATATATATATATACAATTGGTCAATATGTATAATATAGTTACAATTTAAACTATTGCTTATAGACTTATAGGCTTATTGCTTTGTCATTCTGATACTGGAAGGTTATCGCCTCCATTTATAGTTGATCTTCCAAGGGGTGCCACGGTTGATGACCGGAGCGTCCCTTTTTTTATACCAATGATATCTAAACACCACAACTTTTTCTGGTTGGTGGTTTCAACCTACCCCTCTGAAAAATATGACTTCGTCAGTTGGCATGATGACATTGCCAACTGTATGGAAAAATGATCCAAATGTTCCAAACCACTCAGTTTTTGTTGGTGAAATCGAGATTTATCTTGTTTAAATCTCAGTAGTTCCATGATATTCCGTTTTGTAATGAATGGGATGAGCTAACCGGGTAGTAACTAGGCCATAAACCACGAACTATCCTGATGATAATTCACAAACACTAACTTTTTTAACTAAGATCCCATTCTTATCCCATTACTATGCCATATCATAGCATTATTATTATACCACATTACTATCCCATTATTATATCCCATTATTATACCATGACTATCCCATTATTATCCCATATTAAACCATATTAGGGATTATAATAATCCAAAAATATATCCCCATATTCACTGGTGATATTATACCATTACCATATGAGCCATGGTCAATACTCACTATATGGTTGATGGTCATCCCATCCATAATAAGGATCCTTATAATGGTTATTATAAATCCCTATGAACCATTGGATGACTAGCCCCTATTAATGGTTATTAACCATGAGTATTGACCATAGCTCATATTAATCCACATCTTATACCTACCCAGTTAACTCCATAGCCCATCGGCACGTGGAGTCCAGGCACATGGCCATCGGCACGCCCGGCACGCCCGGCACGCCCGGCACGCCCGGCACGCCCGGCACGGCGCTCATGGGTCCATGGGGGCCCTGGTGTCATCACGGGGAGAAGCAAAAAGGATGAAAAAATCTTCAGTGAAAACCATAGGAAAACCATAGGAAAATGGAGGTTTTAATAGGAAAACCATAGGAAAATGGAGGTTTTAATAGGAAAACCATGGGAAAATGGACTATCAATGGATTGGTTTGTTTGGGAAAATCTTAACCGGAAACCCATGGGTTTTTACCATCAAATTCTTTGGGCTTTCCGAAGTAATTTTTCCCATCATCCAATTCTATGAGACTACCCGGCCTGGTAAACTGCCACATCACTTTCTGGAAAGATCCACCATAGCTTATAGCTGGGTAAATCCACTATTTCGACTGGGCATTTCACTACTGATTGGTGGTTTCAACCTACCCCTCTGAAAAAATATGAGTTCGTCAGTTGGGATGATTATCCCATATATGAAATGGAAAAATATTCCAAATGTTCCAAACCACCAACCAAATATTTTTGGGTCACATCTTCTCTGGGGTCAAATCTCCAAAAATTTCACTCAGCGTTTGTCGGCGAACTCCAAGCCCCTGGGTGGCTCAGAGTAGACCTCCGTCGACAAGCTAGTTACCCCACCGAAAAAATGTTGGCTCAAAACATGGCCCATCCAAAAAATCCCCACAAAAAAAAAAAACATCATGTCATAATCATTGGATTGGTTTTGTTGGGAAAATCTTAACCGGAAACCCATGGGTTTTTACCATCAAATTGTTTGGGCTTTCCGAAGTAAATTGTCCCATCATCCAATTCTATGACATAACTCCCTGGTTTATTTTTTCGCACCAAAGTGGAACCTGAGTTTGGGGGGCACTTGAAATATCTGAGTTTGGAGCGCCACGATTTTTCAGCATCAACAACATGGTCACTTTGTATCACTCTGTATCAACGACCTGGGTTTTACCATGATGTACCATGTTTTACCCTCTGGTAAACTAACACAACTATGGAAAATCACCATTTTGAATGGGAAAATGAACTATAAATGGCCATTTTCAATAGCAAACTGTTGACATAACCAGAGTGTATTTCCCTTCACAAAATGACAGTTGTTTATGAAAACATTATTCTGGGTAAATTATAATAGTTCACGTTCACCTGAATAGTTCAGCCATTTTGGGATGATTCCCCTCACTAACTATGATTATAGTGAGGGAGAACAGGGCTCGGTCGTGATGAAATTTACCCAGATCCCATGAAATATACACCATTCCCATGAAAATTGCCATAGAAATAGTTGATTTACCCATGAAAAATATTGAAAAATGCTGGATCTTTCTTGGGATATGATGAAACATTCTTGGGATATGATGAAACTGCTGCTTTCTCCATTTTTTGTTGGCGATCCCTCAGGATCCTCCCAGTTCAATCGCCATGCCGATTTCGCACGACCCTACAGAAAGAGGCCATGGAATGAGTAGCTGAATCCATAAATGGGTCCATGTTGCAGGTGTCATATGGTGATATGCCTGGTATGGTTGGTTTCAAAAACCCTGTGATCTCCATCTGCTTGTCATAAGGGCTACAGAAAACATGGCTAAACCCATCTTGAAACAAGAAAAACATCAACATCCCATCTATTAAATCACCAGAAATCACATAGAGCTACTCCCAAAAAAAAATCAGGTTCAATCTATACTGGTTTAGTTGGGTGTTGCGTTTCTTTTTTTTGGTGGTGACTATTATTATTATTGTTATTATTATTATTGTTATTATTATTGTTATTATTATTATTGTTATTATTATTATTACTATATGTATATTATATATATACACATATCTGGGTAAATTATAAAGTTTCACTAACCTGAATTAAGGCCCATTTCCATTTGGGGATGATTTCCCTCATTAACCATGATTCCAGTGAGGTCGCAGTGAGGTCGTTATAATTTACCCAGATATATGTATTTTATACCAATAACAAAGCTATAGAAATCGCCGGGCCGCCCATCGCGATGATTCTCCAGTGGGAGGGGAAAGTCAGACTCCCCTCAAAAAACTCGTCGCATCTATTCAAGTGGTGTCATGACGTGAGTACATTATCCCAGTACCCTCTGGTTATGTCAAAATAGCTATTGGAAATGACCATTAATAGTGGATTTTCCCATTAAAAATGGTGAATTTCCATAGCTATGTTAAATTACCATAGGGTATCCCAGTATAATATAATTATCCCATGAAACATACCCGGCCTGGTAAACAGTTTGCTATTCAAAATGGCCCAGTCGAAATAGTTGATTTACCCATGAAAAATGGTGGATCGTTCCATCGTTTTGTGTTAATGTTTACCATTTCGGGTACACCATCATTATCCCATGATATACACCATCATTATCCCATTATATACACCATCATTCCCTTCATTCTATAATCCTATTATATATACATTATATACCATATACCATTATATATATATATGATCCCATTATATACATTATATAATCACGTACCTCTTAGATAATTGAGAGTGGTTGAGAGTGGTTATACATTATATAACGTACATCCCATTATAATAACATTGTATACAATATATATATATACATTATATACATATATACATTATATATATATACACTATAAATATATATATATATATATAATATATATATATATAAATATATATAAATATATATACGATAATTCTCCCATTCTCCCGTTAACGTCCCTAACAAAAAAAACTGCTGAGTCTCCCAAGATTTGACCTGGTCAAATTCACCCACAGAATCCGACAACGAAATCGCTGTTTTTTAATCACAACTGATTGCAGTAATAAAAACGCTTCAGTTACAGATGTTCAATTTACACAGATCATAGATTTTTAATGATTTTTACCAAGATTTTACCATATATTTGATGATATTACCATAAATCTATTGCAAAAGAAGATAAGATTTCGGTTCTTAATTTACCTGAATATACATATCCATATATCCATAAGAACCCCCCCATATTACTTATCTGAACATATGGACGGCTCTTCAGTCATGGGCCCCAGTCGTTTAAGCCATGGTCGAATGACTGGATGAGGGGTAGCCATGATCATCCCGGCAACGGAAACTCCAAAACAATGCCATCGCCCATATCTTCAGGCTTCACAAATGGGGGTGTACCCCCAGTTCTCATCCATACTCATAGGATTTTCCATCATAAACCAGAGAAAATAGCTCATTTACCCACTCAAAATGGTGTTTTCCATAGGATTTTCCATGAAATAAACCATTTTAATAGGATGTTCCATCATTTATCATCCATGTTCATAGGATTTTCCATGAAATCAACCATCCCTTTTGAGGTACCCATTTTGGGAAGCATCCATATATGTATTATTTACCCTAGTTATTGGAGTTATGTTCACCAACTCAGCTGATTTTCCATTACCCTCTGGTAAACTAACATAGCTATGGAAAAATCACCATTTTTAATGGGAAAATCAACTATTAATGGCCATTTTCAATAGCTACGTTAAATTACCAGAGGGTAAACCTCCATTTTCCTATGGTTTTCCCATATTTTCCAGCGCCTGCGGCGGCTCGCAGAGGTCATCGAAGGCCGAGTAGCGAGCACCCGTGGGAGGCCTGGACGAAATTTTTCTGGAACTGACGGGATAAAAACTGATCGGAGATTCTACTCTTCTGGTAGATCACAAGTTCTAGTGGAGTTCTGATAGTAAAATGATTATTCTGTTAGAAAAATTCCAGAATGATAATATCACCCAAATATCTGGGTAAATTATAATATTTCACAAACCTGAATTAAGACCATTTGGGGATGATTTCCCTTATTAACCATGATTCCCAGGTCGCAGTGAGGTCGTTATAATTTAGCCAGAAGGATCAAATGTGGAGGATTCAACCTGATTCAAACCACAAAACATATGGATATTTACCCAACCTGGTTATGACTAACAGTTCGCCATGGTATAGATGGCCCATAGAAATAGATGGTTCACCGTTCTTAAAAATTGTGATTTTCCATGGCTATGTTAAATAACCAGATGGTATATATATATATATGCTGGTTGGTGGTTTAAAAACCATCCTGAAAAATGATGGACTTCGTTAATGGGAAGGACTATCCCATATACTATGGAAAATGAACAATGTTCCAAACCACCAACCAGATATATATATATATATATGGATTGAACCCCTGAAGTTGCTCATACAAGGTACTCAAATATCTCAAATCCTCTACTGCCAGGGTCAAAATGTCACTTTGATATATCAAATGTAGGGATTTCACCGATTCACAAAAAATATGGATTGAACACGATTGAACCATCCTTAAAATGCGAAATGTCTATGCGAAATTGGGGATCTACCCTCTGGTAAACTGACATAGCTATTGAAAATGGCAATTTATAGTGGATTTACCCATTAAAAATGGTGATGTTCCATAGTTACGTTAGTTTACCAGAGGGTACCCACTTAAGATTCGGATTTTACAACCCACATCGAAAAACGATCAACATTGATCGAAAGAAATTCAGACAAAGATGGAGATTCAAGCAACAAAGGCAACTTAAATGCTGCCCGGCAATCAGACTGGGATTAATTGTCGGATTTTTTTTGACCAAACAGATAAACGGTGATTTTCCACTGGTGTTCAAGGTGATTAAACTATATTAAACTGGTTTTCAAGTGGAGACCAGTTAACCAAATTAGTCATGTCGGATATCAGTCTCTTGACCAGGTCGTCATGGTTATCAGTTGAGATCTAGCTGGGCCAACCATGGATTGAGACGTTGACCGCGGCGCAAGGGCATGCGGTCGAAGCAACAGCGGTTGAACATCTCTGGTTGGTGGTTGAACCACCTACCCCTCTGAAACATCATGGAGTTGAGTGAAAGTCAGTTGGGATGATTAGACATTCCCAATTAATATGGTTAATAATGGTCAATAGTGGTTAATAGTGGTTAATGATGATGACATTCCCAATATATATATATGGAAACACATAATCCATCCATTCATGTTCCAGTCACCACCAACCAGATCTGTTATTGACGAATGTATTCGCCCATTGTCAGTCCATTTTATCCTGGCAAACTAACGGAATGAACCCAGCTCATGGGTTTGTTCACCGCCAAGAATTAGTACCCGGCCTGGTAAAGGTTTACAGTTTGCGAACTGGAAAATGGTCATTTATAATTATAGTTGATGAATCAAATCAAAAATGCTGGATCTTCCTATCGTTGTTTGTGTTCATGTTTACCATTTCGGGTACACCATCATTATCCCATGATATACACCATCATTCTACCATGACATTTCGGGTTTACCATTTCGGGTTTACCATCATTATACCATTATTTCGGGTTTACCATCATTTAAAAAAAAATACACCATTTATTTTCGAATTTAAAGCACCCGAACGAATTTAAAGCACCCGACCATCATTTGTCAGTCAAATGGTGATGTTTTATGGGGCTCCTCCCATTGGACCCAGCCATGTGAAAAACCCCAAACCAAAGACAAAAACTGGATATCACTATGGCTTCAATGGCAGTTTACTATGGTTTTATATAGTTTAGTAGTGATGATCATGGGATAATAATATATAATTATGGAATAATAATGGGATGTTCGCGGACATCCCCCTCTGGTAATCCTTTAAACGGCTTACATTGGTTAGTTGACAGGGATTTCCCTAATGGGGTGTGATAGTCCATGACAATCTCCAATATAAAGGCCAGTATAACCCCAAACCAGTTATAATAGTTATATCCATTGAACTTATATCCCCATATTTTCATGCCTAATTGGCAGTGGGTCAAAACCTTGTACCCCTGGTGAACATCAAAATAGCTGGTAAATGGATGTTCATCCCTCTAAAAATGGTATTAATAGGTATTGATTCATAGCCAATTATCAAACAACAGGAGCTTTGAGCACTGCTCAACTGTCTTTCCACCCACCGAAGACACGGCAAGTTGCTGCTGCACGGGCGCCACGGCTTGCGGCGCCACGGCTTGCGGCGCGGCTGGGGTCTCAACCGCGGCTTGCGCTTGCGGAGGCGCCTCGGAACGGTTTAACGTGCCGTTTTTGGCGTCCTGTCCCCGGCGGAAAGACATAGTTTCAATGGAAAAATGGGGTAAAGATGGGCAAAGATGGTATAGATTCAATATGGATGATCCAAACAATTACCATATTTTGAATAGATGTTCATCAGCCTCCCGAAGTAATGCCAATGTCTCCGCCCCCCTCCCCTTGATCATTTTTGATAATGTATCGAACCTGGGGGGGCTGAGGTCGCTGCAGCAAGGCCAAAAATGGCAAAAAAATGCAAAAAAGAGATCCTATGCCGATGTGTCCAAACTCAGTACCAACCGGTCGAAGAAGAGCTGTGTGGACCGGCAGTCTTCGAGGAACTTCTGGCGCTTTGCCCGGTTGAGGCTACCACCGGTTTCATGTCGATCATCGTCCAAGCGGTCTCCCGCGCACAGTTGAGGCTCTGATCAGCATCAAGGCCCATCAGGGTGAAAACCTCTGAAGCCTGACGAATGGCCTGGCCCAACTGCTCCTGGAGTGCTCGATGAGGTCCAGGTGGAAGTTGATGGCACGTCAGCGTGATGTCAAAGAGCTGGTCTGGATGCGGCGGTGGTCTGTCCGCCTCTTCAGACTCCATGTTTCCCCTTGGATCCACCAACTGATTAGAGATAAGTATGACCACTAGCAATTAGAATCAATCAGTATTATCAATATCTATACCAATTAGTATCAATTAGTATCAATATGTGTTTGATCATGATCAGTATTATGGTCAATGTATTAAAAATATTACATATTAATTGATATCATATCCCATTGTCCCATCTAGTCCAAGAAAACGTCTCACTAATACCTATAGACATATCCCATGTGCTTATGCTAATTCCAAAATGTTCTAGACATTCTTCTCAATGGTCATGGAATAGATTGGAATATAGTACCTATACACTCCTAAGAACCGACCAAAAATAGATGATATATGATTATAGTATAGTATATAATGGACTACTAATATAATTCGTGAAGAAACCACTATTAGTAAAGTATATTCGGACATAATATGTCAATATTTTAAAATTTACTGCTAATATTAATAGACTATCAACATTAATATTGCACTACTATCAATGATTGATATATTGTAGTAACCCACTATTCATATCAATGACTAATAGTAAATCAATATAAATTATAATATCAATTAATCATAATTAATAATTACTCAATATCAATCGATCCTAATTAATCATAATTAATCATTATTAATCATAACTAATCTGGTTGGTGGTTTCAACCCCCCTGAAAAATATTAGTCAGATTGGATCATCATCCCAACTATTGGGGAAAATAACAAATGATCCAAACCACCAACCAGTAATCCATAACTAATCCACAATTAATCCACTTTGAGACCAAGCCGCCGTGAAGTCCAGATCCAAATCCAGCAAGCCGCCCGCCGGCGCCGCTATTGGCGGCGCGGCCGCCACGGCCGCGGCCACGGGTGCCACGGGTGCCACGGGGGCCCCTGTGGCAGTGACGGAACTGGAATGAAAAAATGGCGGAAAATAGGAGTTTTACAATTGAACATAGTCATGCCACAGGGGTCATGTTTACATAGCTTTAATTTGTTGAACAGAGTTTCAGCGATTTTAACAGTCATTTTACCAAACATGCAGCCAGGATACATGATTTTGTGATATGTTGTGCTTCGAGTTCGGTATCACCATCAAAGACATGCTGCATTTCATTCAGAGTTTGGTTTTGACCACAGAGACCCTCCGGTAATCAAACAGGGCAATGGAAAATCAGCCATTTAGAGTTGATTTTCCAAGCTACAAAACCTCAAATTAGTTCAGGGTTATTGCATGTTATTGCTATGTTTGATGTTTGGAGGGTAGATGGGAAAATGGAATTATAGTCTTTGTCGAAGGTGAGCTACCCATCCCTGACAATATCAAAGTCAATTGGTCTTATCCCAGGGATGGAAATAAAATGAAACCAAAAACCAACTAATTACCCTCTGGTAAACTAACATAACTATGGAAAATCACCATTTTGTAGCTGGGAAAATCCACTATTTCAATGGCCATTTTCCAGTTCGCTTTTTTTATTAGTTCACCATTGGATAACCCACTTTTTGAGGGGACTTTCAAGACGTTTCAGGTAGTTTTTCCACATGTTAAACCTCTGGTAATTTAACATAGCTATTGAAAATTGCCATTTATAGTGGATTTTCCCATTAAAAATTGTGATTTTCCATTGCTATGTTAGTTCACCAGAGGGTAAACCTCTGAAAATTCGCTCAGGATTGATGTTTTGAAGAACAAACCTATCTATAGACATCCCACAGGTTGCAAATCTTTGACCGACTTTGGTCGGTCATCTGACAACGGAGTGCTTCAGGACTGCCCCGAACATGAAGTCTCCACTTAATCCATGTTCAACCCCTGAAACTGGGCTATGAACCTAGTTTACTGCAGCTATTTGAGGGTGTCCAGCTACCCGGTAGCCTGCATACCTGCTATTCTGGGATACAAAGTGAGTTGGAAAAGTATAACCCATATATATATATATATAACCCTCATATAAGTTGGAGTATAAAGTTTTGGGGTATATGAAAATTTCCTTGGAGATAACTGGTCATGATTTCCGGGCAAAGAATCAAAACTTTCATGTGGCGAAACTCAATCGTAGCTCCAATTGTTGACCTTAATTCCTTACTGGTTGGTGGTTTTAACCATCTTGAAAAATATTAGTCGATGGGAAGGATTTCCCCTTTTTTATTATGGAAAATAATCCACATGTTTGAAACCACCAACCAGTTGTTTAGTTCCATATTGCTAATATTAAACCATTATTGTCCCATTAGACCATTGTGAAACCATATGAATGCCATATTAAACCATGCTCCCAACACCCCACTGTTACCGTTAGCGATCAGTTTCGAAACATCAAAAACCGCTTCTTTCGGCGGCACATGGCAAACATAAAAACAGTACCGTTTTGGCTTGGTGTTAAACCCGGTTAACAATTGATGTTTATGGTATTTTCATGGTATGTTCATGGTATTTTCATGGTATTTTCATGGTATGTTCATGGTATTTTCAGGGTATTTTCAGGGTATTTTAATGAGATGTTAATGGGATTCCATGGTATTTTAATGGTGTCTTAATTGGATTTTAATGGTCATTTAATGGCATTTCAATGGTATGTTAATGGCATTTCAATGGTATTTTCATGGTAATTTAATAGGATTTTAATGGGATTTTAGCGGCTTTGGACTCGAAAGATCCACTCGATCCACAACCGTGCGGGGATACCCTAAGAGTCCTCAAACCGTCGTGCTGGAAAATCATCCACCTCGTATCCCAGAATCATATTTAAAAAAACCATCATCCCATCGTTTTCCCTATTTAAAAAAAAAAAAACATATAGAATTTCATAGAATTTCTGTATAAACTATATATTTAAACTACCAAAATCACAACCATTCATTTTTAAGAACCCTCCGGGACCGGTCGTACGATTTGTTCAGGGGACTCCGCCTGAGAAGTCGCCCCAATCGCCGCTGTCGGCGCCTTTTCGGGCACGGTTCTGTTTTTCTCTTTCTGAAGATGTGCAATTTATATGGCTATAGAACAATATATATATATATTATTATGATATCTGACATAATTTGGTAAAGTAGGCTTTAAATATATTTTTTTTTCATAGGCGACATTTTTAGAGGGTTTCAAACAGGTATTTTCTCATGGATCAATCATGCGATAAAAAAATAAGTCGCCATGGTCAAGTTACTAACGGTACGAGCTATCGTCATCCATCGAGGAATCCAGTCACATGATGGGTACTTCAAAAAACCATCCCCCATTGATTGGGAAATCCCCATATTATCTGGTTGGTGGTATACCTACCCCTCTGAAAAATGATGGAGTTCGTCAGTTGGGATTATGACATTCCCAGTCTGATGGGAAAATAATCCATTCATGTTCCAAACCACCAACCAGATAATATAGGTATTGGGGGAATTGTAATATGGGTATATAACTTGATCGGAAAACAACCCATTGATGCATTTATAATACGTGTTTCGTGATGTCTCCCCTGAAGTCTCCCCTTCCCATGCTCAGATTCATCCCAATCAGTAGATATCACCTACCATCTGGTTATTTAACATAGCCATGGAAAATCCTCATAAATGGAGGTTTCTAGCCGGGAAAATCATCTATATCTATGGGCCATCTATACCATGGCCATGTTAGTCATAACCAGAGTGTACAGCTGGGTAATGTGTGGGATTAGTATATTGTACAGCCAATCATTAGATATACAGCCAAAAATTGCTGGAAAATCCTATTGTACAGCCAGTACTATGGGATACTTGATATGTTCAAAAAAACACGGGCTGGTTGGTGGTTTTAACCATCTTGAAAAATATTAGTCAATGGGAAGGATTATCCCATATATGATGGAAAATAGTCCAAATGTTCCAAAGCACTGGGTGTCTGAAAATCGAGGCAACTTTCATAGGGAGAATTATATAGAATTATGATTAATCAATGGGACCAGGGCAATATGTGTAGACCAGGTACCCGAAAAAACTGTGTTATGCCAAGAATCGTGGAGTTTTCTGGATACCCTCTGGCAATTCAACATAGCTGTGAAAAATGGCTACATGAATATGTTTTTACCTTACCACATTAGATGTTCCATAGCAAATATGAAATTGCCAGTGGGTAAGCTTCAGACCATCATTTATCAAGTATCCCATAGTACTGGCTGGTCAATAGGATTTTCCAGTTCATGGATTGTTTGTGTTATATGTATTATATATATATAATTACAGTAGGTAGGTTCACAGCCATCATCTAAAAATCAATCATCAATCATATTCAATGGTCATTTTAGGAACCTAAATTGGAGGTACCTACCATCTATGTTAGGCCTTTTTGTTAAGGCCTATGTAACATATCACCATATGTGTCATGTTGGAAACCTTCATCAACGGCGTGAGAATCACTGTGGGATCATCCGAAGACATCACGTCTATAGCTATATAGGAAATGGCCCAGTCGAAATGTCGTGGATTTACCGATTCCGGTTACCCTCTGGTTATGTCAAAATAGCTATGGAAAAATCGCCATTTATAGTGAGTTTTCCCATTAAAAATGGTGATTTTCCATAGTTATGTTAGTTTACCAGAGGGTATGTCAACAGTTTGCGAACTTGAACATGGCCCAGTCGAAATGTCGTGGATTTACCGATCGATTTGCAGGCCATGAAATGCCATGCTGGATCGTGAACCATCGTAAAACGTTTACCACGTTATATAGTATGCGTTTGTTTGGTTCATAGGTGAAACCCGTTGTGGCTTTCAAAACGGAATCCCCATAAAAACCAGGTACCTTTCACTCCTCAAACTCATCAAGAAGGCTAAATTTTGGTTCCATTAAAAAGCCAGTCTTATCCAGAACAAACCATAGAAATCATCGATATCCCCTTCACAAACCTCTAGTACTTATATGATAAGATGTGAGGCTCACAATTATATTCTCATTACACACTATACACCCACTAATATCCTGTTAATGTCCCATTGTCATCCTGAATAACCAATCAACAAGGCTATGTTCAATGACTCACCTATGATCATATATGCTTTTCTATTTTCCCACTATTCCCATGATATTCCCATTATATGCTTGGATATTGGTAAATCCCATTCTATTCCATTATAACGGTCACTAACCAGTTTCCTGATAAGTCACTAACAAGTTATATCCCATTATATTCCGATGATATTCCCACTTTTGCTTTTCATGGGTTTTCTATTTTCCCACTATATTCTCATTATATGCTCATTACCCTCTGGTAATTTAACATAACTATGGAAAATCACCATTTACAGTGGATTTTCCCATGAACAAATGGTGGATCTTTCCATAGTTATCAATATGTAACAGTTTACGAGAGGGTAAACATTCATTTTCCTATGGTTTTCCCAGCTATAAACCTCCATTTTCCTATGGTTTTCCTATGGTTTTCCAACGATTCCCACTATTCACTGCTTGCGTCGTGACTCATCTGCCGTCACGGCACCATCACCACGGACCCCCGACCTGCGCCCTTGACGGATCCACGGGCTCCGGCACCGGCACCGCGTGACCCGCCGTCCGGGAAGAAGTCGTCCGTCCTGGCAGAAGTTACCCTCCTGGTAAACTGTTACATAGCTATGGAAAATCACCATTGTACTAATGGTGATTAATGGTATATTCATTGGTTAACCATGATTTCCCCGTTGACCATACATGATGCCTCTGGTAATTTAACATAGCTATGGAAAGATCCACCATTTTGAACGGGTAAATCAACTATTTCAATGGCAATTTTCAATAGCTTTTTGTATGTTTACCAGGAGGGTAAGCATCCAGCTTCTAGGGGATTCAACGACAAAAAAAAGGTGGTTTTACCATGAAAATTAGGGTGGTTTAAGCATCGAAAATAGGGTGTTAACATGTGAAAAAAACATGTTTTAGCAACAAAAACCATAGCTTTAACAATCGACAATAGAGATTCAAGCATCAAACATGAAGCTGTAACCCTGGAACAGCTTCAAAGATGGTGATGGATGGTGATTTAACAAATCAAAATTAACAAACATATTGGATTTCACCAGCAAAATTGGATGAGAACCAATTTTAACATCTAGCATCCAGTATGCCAGAAAATTTAGTACACTGCTCAATTAAATAGTGGTATTTTCCAATGCACTAACCGAGGTTTTGGGGATATCACCAGCTATCTCTGGGGATTTTGGAGAGTAAATCCATTACTGCTTTAGGTGGTAACAATTTGGATATAATTATATAATATCTGATGGTTAGTAATGATTAATAATGGTTAATAATGGTTAATAGTGGTTAATAGTGGTTAATAGTGGTTAATGATGGTTAATCATTGGCTAAAACATGGGCTGGTTGGTGGTTGAGCCACCTACCCCCCTGAAAAATGATGGAGTGAAAGTCAGTTGGGATGATGACATTCCCAATATGATGGGAAAAATAATCCAAATGTTCCAAACCACCAACCAGACATGGTGAATATGTTTAGGTAATGTAGTAACAATATAGTGAATACTGGTGGATAGTAATAATAAATCATTATTCTGGGGATCATAGTTAATATAGTAACAATAAAATATGATGGATGGGGATGTCTACGAGTAAAACTGTGAATTTGAAAATAGAAATGATACCAGTAATTGCAAGATGATTGGTTTGAAACTTTGGCAATATTGGGCATAAACAGGGATTGGTAAATGTCCCATTTTGGGTATATTGGACATCACCTTATAGTAGCCATGATAGACCATATATACCTAATGGTTGGGTGATGTTCCATGGGGACATTTAATGACCCATGATAAACCATCACAAACCCTCAGGTAAACAAAACTGGCAATCTGAAATCCCCCATTTTATCGATACCAGAAACCATCTTTTCTGTATAACCATCCACTTATTTTGGACATACACATTCTCACCCAAAAATCCTGAGACAATCCCATCCCAAGATTACCATGGGATCATTTTGGGGACCCCACAATAGTGTGGATAGCTGCCTATCCTGCGCGCAAGAATCACCCTAATCCAGGTGAAATATATATATATATACTTGTTCATAGCTGACATCCTCTTGACTGTCGGTGAAAAAACTCAATTCCTGTTGGTGGAAAATCCATGAACATCCATTTTTGTTGGCTGCACTAATATCAGAATTTGCAAATACCAGCTACCCTCTGGTAATTTCCTATGGTTTTCCTATGGTTTGCCCATGGTTTTCCCATTAAAACCAGTATGCACAACTGCTTCCTACGTCCCTGGTTGACCCAAAACCATGTTTGAAACCCATTGGGGGATCCCCCACTTTCCATGGGGTAAATAAACATCACCATCCAGTGGTTCGCCAGCATTTTCCGAGAAACAACATGTGGTGGATACGAAACATGTCTGGTTGGTGGTTTCAACCAACCCCCCTGAAAAATGATGGAGTTCGTCAATGGGAAAGATTATCCCATATATGAAATGGAAAGTCAGAAACCATTCATGTTCCAGTCACCACCAGATGTTCAATGACTTTTTCAAAAACCCTAAACCCAAAGTCACACCCAAAATTGGCCACCTTTTTAGAGCCGATCAATCAATGCAGTAAACTCAGTAGCCGCTCCATCTTGGACCATGGCTACTCGTTTTTGATTCGCTGGGATGATCCGCTGGTGAAGACATAGCGCTGATCCGCCGCAGTTTTCGATGGTTTTTGAGTGATCACCATAGGAAAACCAGGGTATTAACTGTATTAACCATCATTAACCAGCATTAAGCATCATTAACCATCATTAACCATCATATGGCGGTGTCCAAAGTCATGGAGCTAGCCCTAGTTATCATCCAGTCGTCATGGATGACCATGACTTTGTATTGTTTCAGATATTGAAACAATATTGAAGTGACGACTGGAGATCCCTGACTTTTTGAAGAAACCACGACATAAATCCCATGACGTGTTTATGCTCATTTTAAGCCGTCCAAAGATCTTGGGGATCACGAGATCACAAACACATATCATCCATTTTCTTCGCATGGAAAGGGAACAACAGTCCAAACATGTCCAAACCACCGAGTTTTTTTCGGCTTAAATATGTTTGGTGTCCCTGATCTTCTTAAAAAAGAAACAACACCTCCGTTGCAGAGGCTTCTTGATGGTCAAGATGTGACATGTTGGATCTGCGATGTTCAGTGGGTGCCCCAGTTCGTCAGCTAAGTTGGTGAACATAACTCCAATGACTAGGGTCTATTAATAATACACATGGATGTTTCCCAAAATGGCTACCCCAATGGCTGGATGGTTTATTTCATGGAAAATACCATCTAGAAATGGATGATTTGGGGGTACCCCCATTTCAGGAAACCTCCATATGAGTGGCGGACAAAATTACTTACTACTCGCAATGGACATGGCCAAAGTGGGTGGTCCCCAATCGGTTGTGAATGTTTTCGCACAAATTTGAACATCCCAAGTCCACTCCCTGCTACTTTAGTCTTCCGCTAATTTTGTCGGCTACTCATATGATCATATATCTATAGTTCATGAGGATTACCCTCTGGTAAATTAACATAGACCGTCCATAGACCCTGAAAATCACCTATTTTTAGAGGAAACATGAGGACACTAATCTTCCAACCCCTATCTACCAGGGTCTATGTTAATTTACTGGAGGGTAAATATAAACGAACAAACATCACTGCGGTCACTGTGGGGCACCACCAACCATCAATGCTTGGGCCGCAATCTTTAGCCATCTCCACACATGGATCCTCCCTCCATTAGCTTCCCACGGCCGCACCAACGATGTTGGCGTAGACGCCCGCCACTAAGATGTAACAACCAAGCAAGAAACTCAGCAGTGAAACCACTTTGCGCCAGAAACCTGGATGAACATGGCAATGGCTTTTTGGTGGAGATTGCGCCATCATATCTTAAAAAAGAAGTTGGTGTTTGGAACAGCCACTGAGAACATAAATTTTGAAGGATCATCTATTTTTAGCTAGCCATGGAGATGGGATAGCTTGTGGTTTGTGGCGCCTTGAATCCAGTGAAAGCAAACCCATGGAACCACATACATCCTCCCAAAGAATCTATGACAAAGAGCCTCAAAACATATTACTTCAACCAAGGATTATGAAATCATATGTTGTAGAAACAAAAAATGTAAAACCTGCAATTAAGTTTCTGGGACTAAAACGTTTACTCGTACCTCACCCAAACCTCTAGGAAATCTAAGATGGCAAAGGAATTGAATATCCCCATTGGTATTTTTCCCATAGTGGTTCAATAATATCTCTTGGGGAAAATGCTAGAGGGGCCTGCTGGGTATACCAGTTATCACCAAGTTGTAGCGTATTAGCCCTAATTGGGGGTGCAGTTGCAGTTGTAAGTGGGTAAATAACCTTAGTTAAAGGCTCTATCCCGAAGTCACCCCAACTTCGTCCCCAACCAGGTTACATGCAATAATTATGCAATTATATCCATGAATTCCCATGAAATTCCTCTAAACCCATGAAATTCCTCTAAAGTCCATTGAAACACCATATTTCATCATGGGTTTCACCATGTTTCATTACTTGAACCAACTTGAACCAGCCCCTGCCTGGCAGTTGAAGTTTCAAATCGATGATGGCCGGCAAAATGTAGATGATCATGCCTGTTGCAAGACGATGCAAGACGTAGATGTTTCAGGGAGGAGGGAGCACATGGGATTATACGATTTTAATTGATTTTAAAATGTTTAATATTGGTTCATTGGGATTTAACATGATTTAACCACCAATAGTCGATAATAATAGATGTCTCTGGATTTCCAATGAAAACATGGAATACACTATTATGATGTTCAGGTGGAGTTGCGTTTTAAAGATTCGCACAACTAAAGTTTACCCTCTGGTTATGTCAAAATAGCTATTGAAAATGGCCCAGTCGAAATAGTGGATTTACCCAGCTACAAAATAGTGGATCTTTCCATATAGTTATGTAACAGTTTACCACAGGGTGAAAAACATATAGATCCATTGAAATAGTGAATTTTCCCATGAAACATGATGGATTTTCCATAGTTTTTTGTATGTTTACCAGAGGGTACTGATACATATAGAAAATTACCTTACTTCGAGTGATCCCCACCATGACATTTATACATTTTGTTGTTGGCATATCTTCTGGCATTCTACCTGGCATATCTTCTGGCAGATGTTCTGGCATATCTTCTGGCATTCCATCTGGCATTCTATCTGGCATATCTTCTGGCATTCTAGCTGGCATATCTTCTGGCATTCCATCTGGCATTCTATCTGGCATATTATCTGGCAAATCTTTTGGCATTCTATCTGGCAAACATTCTGGCACTTTATCTGGCATATCTTCTGGCATTCTATCTGACATTGTATCTGGCATTCTATCTGACATACCTTCTGGCATTCTATCTGGCATATCTTCTAACATTCTATCTGGCATTCTATCTGACATTCTATCTGGCATATCTTCTGGCATTTGAGGTCCAGCAGTGCGCACTGAGCTGGGAAGGTCCCAGGTTGAAGTCCAGCGGTGCGCACTGAGCTGGGAAGGTCCCAGGTTGAGGTCCAGCAGTGCGCACTGAGCTGGGAAGGTCCCAGGTTGAGGTCCAGCGGTGCGCACTGAGCTGGGAAGGTCCCAGGTTGAGGTCCAGCGGTGCGCACTGAGCTGGGAAGGTCCCAGGTTGAGGTCCAGCGGTGCACACTGAGCTGGGAAGGTCCCAGGTTGAGGTCCAGCAGTGCGCACTGAGCAACAGCTCTGATAAAATCTATAACAACCCTCACCTGGCAGGTGGGGAAAACGCAGCTGATAGGGGTTAAGTCACCAGAGTTACATCATGTTCTATATTCTCTTATCCATTTATAGGGGTGACACACACACACATATATATATATATATACATACATATATATATCCCGAGCTTATTATTGGTTCACTGTTATGTTGACTCACCATAGTTTCCATTCAATTCCTTTTCCAATGGGGTTAAATCCGCCCCTTTTTTTTATAACAACTGCCAGGCAGGGGCTGGAAAAACCCTCCAGCTTCAAGTTGGTTCAAGTAATAATAACATATAATAACTAATTGTATTAACTATATGGTAATCACTAGTCACTAATCATAACCATAATCACTGATTAACCATGGACCTATATGTTTTTTTAAACAGCCCTTGGCCAACGCCAACGGCCCAGCTGCTGGCGCAAACGCTGCTGGTGAGTCCCAGCACCAAAGCCAGGGAGATCTCAGGCAGCGCCAGCAGCGTGGCGGAAGAAACCAGCGCCAAGGCCACCAAAGCTGAGCTGCTCGAGCTCAAAATCATGGGGTTTTTATATGGTTTTTATATGGTTTTTTATATGGTTTTTATATGGTTTTTATATGGGTTTTATATGGGTTTTATATGGTTTTTTATATGGTTTTTATATGGTTTTTTATATGGTTTTTATATGGTTTTTATATGGGTTTTATATGGGTTTTATATGGTTTTTTATATGGTTTTTATATGGTTTTTTATATGGTTTTTATATGGTTTTTTATATGGTTTTTATATGGGTTTTATATGGGTTTTATATGGTTTTTTATATGGTTTTTATATGGTTTTTTTATATGGTTTTTATATGGGTTTTATATGGTTTTTTATATGGTTTTTATATGGTTTTTTATATGGTTTTTATATGGGTTTTTTATATGGTTTTTTATATGGTTTTTATATGGTTTTTATATGGTTTTTATATGGGTTTTATATGGTTTTTTATATGGTTTTTATATGGTTTTTATATGGGTTTTATATGGTTTTTTATATGGTTTTTATATGGTTTTTTATATGGTTTTTTATATGGTTTTTATATGGTTTTTATATGGTTTTTTATATGGTTTTTATATGGTTTTTATATGGTTTTTATATGGTTTTTATATGGTTTTTTATATGGTTTTTATATGGTTTTTTATATGGTTTTTTATATGGTTTTTATATGGTTTTTATATGGTTTTTATATGGTTTTTTTATATGGTTTTTATATGGTTTTCCATATGGTTTTTATATGGTTTTTATATGGTTTTTATATGGTTTTTATATGGTTTTTTATATGGTTTTTATATGGTTTTTTATATGGTTTTTTATATGGTTTTTATATGGTTTTTTATATGGTTTTTATATGGTTTTTATATGGTTTTTATATGGTTTTTATATGTTTTTTTTATATGGTTTTTATATGGTTTTCCATATGGTTTTTATATGGTTTTTATATGGTTTTTATATGGTTTTTATATTTTTTATATGGTTTTTATATGGTTTTCCATATGGTTTTTATATGGTTTTTATATGGTTTTTATATGGTTTTTTATATGGTTTTTATATGGTTTTTTATATGGTTTTCCATATGGTTTTTTATATGGTTTTTATATGGTTTTTTATATGGTTTTTTATATGGTTTTTATATGGTTTTTTATATGGTTTTCCATATGGTTTTTATATGGTTTTTATATGGTTTTTATATGGTTTTTATATGGTTTTCCATATGGTTTTTATATGGTTTTTTATATGGTTTTCCATATGGTTTTTTATATGGTTTTTATATGGTTTTTTATATGGTTTTTATATGGTTTTTATATGGTTTTTTATATGGTTTTTATAGGGTTTTTATATGGTTTTTTTATATGGTTTTTATATGGTTTTCCATATGGTTTTTATATGGTTTTTATATGGTTTTTATATGGTTTTTATATGGTTTTTATATGGTTTTCCATATGGTTTTTATATGGTTTTTTATATGGTTTTCCATATGGTTTTTTATATGTTTTTTATACGTTTTTTATACGGTTTTTATATTGTTTTTTATATGGTTTTTATATGGTTTTTTAATATGGTTTTTATATGGTTTTCCATATGGTTTTTATATGGTTTTCCATATGGTTTTTATATGGTTTTTATATGGTTTTTATATGGTTTTTATATGGTTTTTTATATGGTTTTCCATATGGTTTTTTATATGGTTTTCCATATGGTTTTTTATATGGTTTTTATATGGTTTTTTATATGGTTTTTTATATGGTTTTTATATGGTTTTTATAATCGTTTTTTAATATGGTTTTTATATGGTTTTTAATATGGTTTTCTATATGGTTTTTATAATAGTTTTTTTAATAATGGTTTTTTATATGGTTTTTTATATGGTTTTTATATGGTTTTTATATGGTTTTTTATATGGTTTTTATATGGTTTTTATATGGTGTTCTATATGGTTTTTATATGGTTTTCCATATGGTTTTTATATGGTTTTTATATGGTTTTCCATATGGTTTTTATATTGTTTTTTATATGGTTTTTATATGGTTTTTATATGGTTTTCCATATGGTTTTTATATGGTTTTTTATATGGTTTTTATATGGTTTTTATATGGTTTTTTATATGGTTTTTATATGGTGTTTTACATGGTTTTTATATGGTTTTTATATGGTTTTCTATATGGTTTTTATATGGTTTTTTATATGGTTTTTATATGGTTTTTTATATGGTTTTTATATGGGTTTATATGGTTTTTATATGGTTTTTTATATGGTTTTTATATGGTTTTTATATGGTTTTTATATGGTTTTTATATGGTTTTTATATGGTTTTCCATATGGTTTTTATATGGTTTTTATATGGTTTTTATATGGGTTTATATGGTTTTTATATGGTTTTTTATATGGTTTTTTTATATGGGTTTTATATGGTTTTTATATGGTTTTCTATATGGTTTTTATATGGTTTTTATATGGTTTTTTAAATGGTTTTTATATGGGTTTTATATGGTTTTTATATGGTTTTTATATGGGGTTTTATATGGTTTTTATATGGTTTTTATATGGGTTTTTATATGGTTTTTATATGGGTTTTTATATGGTTTTTATATGGTTTTTATATGGTTTTTATATGGTTTTTATATGGGTTTTATATGGTTTTTATATGGTTTTTTATATGGTTTTTATATGGTTTTTATATGGTTTTCCATATGGTTTTTATATGGTTTTTTATATGGTTTTTATATGGTTTTTATATGGTTTTCCATATGGTTTTTATATGGTTTTTTATATGGTTTTTATATGGTTTTTATATGGTTTTTTATATGGTTTTTATATGGTTTTTATGGACAAAATATGGAAATAAAACCGGGACAAAATATGGAAAATAAACATAAAAGATGGATAAAACATATATGGTTGTTTATGTGTTTTTGATTTATATATATATATATGGTTTATATTATTTCTATATATGAAAATATATTGTTTATTCATAAAGACAATTTCCTAAATTGTTATGGTTTATAGTATATATTTAGAGAATGGTGAACTAAAGTGGTGCTTCTGTTTGTATTTCCGCCATGAAAAATAGATGGGGATGATTTTTTTCCGTTTGAAGCATGAAAAATGGAGATTTTATGGTAAACACTAGTAATTTTATCATGAACAATCATGACTTCATCCTAGAAAAATGATGATTTACATTCATAGAAATAGTAATTGCTGGTCACTTGATGATGTTTCTCATGTTTTCATCAATGGGTAATGGGGTTAACAATGGTTAACCAACAAGTATCTGGGATTTGTGTTTCATCAACAAACACAGATGGGTTTATAACTTAGCATAACCGTTACCCAGTTTAGCCCGGAAGATTGATCAACAAAGATGGGGGATCTTTAACAACTTGAATTCGCTGCAAGAAGGGATTGATTTCTCCGACAGAGGGATTTAACATGACTTAACAACATCCAAAAAAATATGACTGAAGCAAATCTCAGTGAAGTTTCACAACAAACAAATAATCAAGGTGGACCGTGGACCAATTCTCGCAGCACATTCCTCCCAAGGAACTCTGCACACTTCAGGGGTCAAATGCTGATGTTTCCATCCCAAAAGGACAGAAAAATCATCCTACTTTTTGCGACAATTCAAATAGAAACATATAATTGTTATAAAAACATACTTTTGTGTCTAACAAAGCAAAGAACTTAGTCATTCTTAGTCGTTCTTAGTCATTAGTCTATGTGTCTTAGTCTATGTCTCCATCTTCCCATTTACATTGCCAATCTTAGATAGCCTGCAAAAAAATAAATTCTTTGCTGGTTGGTAGATATTCCCATTGATACCTAAAGACTAAAGGATTAAAGTATCCATCTTCCCATTTACCCTCTGGTAAACTGTTACATAACTATGGAAAATCACAATTTTTCATGGGAAAATCCACTATTTCTATGGCCATTTTCCAGTTCGCTTTTTGTATGGCTATACCAGGCCGGGTAGACCTCCAACCCCCCGTCCGACATCGTGCCAAGGCGCCACGTGCACATCCGCCCGCGTCCCCCAGCAGCGTCTTCCGAGCGACGAAGAAACGCAGCGGCAACGCCAGGGTCAGCTGCAGACAGAGCGAGGCCTTCCTCACTGCGTCGAAAAGGGACGTTTTGGGTTAGAAAGCCATGAGATTTTCTGGATGGTGGTTACCTTTTCAGAAAACCCTGTGATAAAATCACTATATTGCGACAATCATTGGAATATACGGATAATTGTAACATTAACTTGGGATAAACATTACATCATATAGCAATATTACAATAATTGGAATATGACAATAATTGGAAAAGGTTTATAATCCTGTCCCTAACCAGGAATCCCAGGAATCCCCAATCCCATGGCCCTAAGTGAGATTTTCTGGATTTTGGAGAGAAATCATCAACAAATTTAATGGGGAAATCAAATAATCTGCATTTTGGTGAGGAACATGTCTTCAAGACTTGGATTGAAGGTTCTTCAATATTTCCTGGGAAATGGATAAAACATTCCTGAGGTTTGAGGACGTGTTTTGGACATGTTCCCGTCATGTTTTTTGGGGGTAAATAGTGTTGAAACAAGGGACATATGGGACGTATGACATGTTAATCTATATCATAGACACTGATGGAAAATCCATCCATATCAAGCCATTAGGAGCATTTCATGTAAATTGGAGGCAGCTGACAGGGTTTGATGGTGCAAACATGAAGCGACATTGCGCCCAAATAGAGGCGAAATAAGAATTCAATGGCGACGCAATCACCACAATCAAGAAGATCAGAAATCCAAAATGTTCATGAACTGGCAAACACGGTGGTAATTCACCATCAATCATTGGAACACATTGGAACATTTTGATGATTATTCCCTCTGCTTGCCTAGATATTTGCCTATATGTTGAAGGCGATCAATATCACCTTTTAGTGGGCAATACAGATTAAATCTATATATTTAGGATTATATGATATACCCTCTGGTTATTTAACATAGCCATGGAAAATCACCATTTTAAATAGGTAAACCCAGGTAAACCATCTATAAATGGGCCATTTTCCGTGGCTATGTTAAATAACCAGAGGGTACATATTTAGGATTATATGATATATTTAGATTATCATTATTTAGGTAAATGATATTTATATTACCATAATTATTGGTTACGTCAAATTCTTATTCTAACATGACATTGGTTTTTATGACATGATATATACTCCCATGGTACGTCCATAAGAGTAAAAAATATCATCCACTATAATCCATTATATATATATAATATTATGATATGTATATACAGTATGTATATATATATATATAAAAAAGAAAAAACTTATAAATGCATATCAATTATTATCATAGATTATATATATATATTCTCATGTGTTCCATGGTATATGACCATTGGACGATTTGTTTATTCTTTCATAGCACCATTTTCCCATCCTCCACCTAGCGTCGCAAAGAGCACCAGCCCACCATCTCCTACGTCTCGCCCTCGTCCTGGTGCCGGAAAAGTCCCGCGATGTTTCAAGATTTCGTCGGACTTTTCATACGGTACCCGGCCTGGTAAACATACAAGAAGCTATTGGAAATGGCCATAGAAATAGTGGATTTACCCAGTGAAAATGGTGATTTTCCATAGTTATGTAACAGTTTACCAGAGGGTAAACCATAGAGTTTCTTAGGGAGAATATATGATAATATTACGGCCAGGCCCTGTGTGTTGCCCGGAAGTTTACAGGGATGTTCCCTGCAAATTTCATGATGATGATGATGATGATGATTGAAGATCTTCAATGAATGTAGAAGTTTAACGGGGGTGGGTGGGAGAATTAAACCCTTATTGAGGATCTTCAATGAATGTAAGAGTTTAACGGAGTTGGGAAAATTAAACCCTTATTGAAGATCTTCAATGAATGTAAGAGTTTAACGGGGGTGGGAGAATTAAACCCTTATTGAAGATCTTCAATGAATGTAAGAGTTTAACAGGGGTGGGAGAATTAAACCCTTATTGAAGATCTTCAATGAATGGAAGAGTTTAACGGGGGTGGGAAATTTCACCCTTATTGAAGATCTTCAACGAATGTAAGAGTTTAAGGGGGGTGGGAGAATTAAACCCTTTTTGAAGAATCTTCAATGAATGTAGAAGTTTAAGGGGGGTGGGAGAATTTTTATGAGATGTATAGTGTGAACCAAAAATCCTTGTAATTTACGCTATTCTGGGCTTGGGCAACACACGGGGCCTGTGGGTAATATTATATATATATATAAGTTGATTCATACATCGTGTTTAGCAAAAATCGTCGTGGGATGATAACTCATATGGATATTAATGGGTATAGCCTCTGGTAATCAAACATAACAAGCTGCGAAATCCCCCAAAAAGATGGAGCTGGGACATGCTGGGACTTCCTCATCGAACTAAATGGTGGATTTTCCAGCACACCACCTTTGATTATATTAACCAAAGGGTAATGGGTTTTTTTGCACTAGAAATACCAAAAAAAACTCATGGGAGTTAGTGAATGTATGGAAAATAAATTATGTAGATGCACTATGAATGGCTCCAAAAAGGATGGGACTAAATCTACGAAAACGGAGATTCATAGTCAATATATGAAAATATATGGACTATCCGCATGGGTAAATTCAAGGGAATTTCTGGATTGATCGATGCTAAATGATCAATGTTACCATGTTCCTTTTAGATAGTGATGGACATTAATAATAACAGAAACTCGATAATTATTACGATATTCTGTTATCATTACTATAATAAAAAAAGTTCATTACTATGGTTATTAAAAAACATCATTCGTGATTTCGCCGGAAATTTCCCCCTTGGAACCGATGCAGACGAACCAACTTCAACATGTTCATACGGAACCGATGGAATCGATGGGTTTATGTGTGGAGGGCTTAAGCCATATTAGAAATGGATCACTGACTATAACTGCTTGGTGGTATACTGTTAATAGTATATAATGGTTATTAATATATAATGGTTATATAATGGTTAATCGTTATTATATAATGGTCATATAATGGTAATATATAATGGTGGTATACTATACTGTTAATGGTTAATGGTTATTAATATATAATGGTTATATAATGCTGGTTAATGACTATAGCTGGTTGGTGGTATACCTACCCCTCTGAAAAATATGAAAGTCAGTTGGGATGAATATTCCCAATATATGGAAAAATTAAAAATGGTCCAAACAACCAACCAGATACAAATTAGATATTGAACATACGTAGTTCTACTATGCAAAATGGGGGAGTCTAACCCAAGAATTAGTGAGTTGCTGCACTAACTCCGAGACTAATGCCTACAGTAGATTGTCATGATTGGATTTCTCTACAAGCAGGGTCTCCAGAACGATAGGAAATGTGTTGAACTAGGCTACCGATTGGCGAAACATGGTGGATATTCAGATATTCAGTTCAATGGGCGAAACTAAAGAACTTTATTAGTTATAAGGGTGCTACTCATCTTGTTTTTTACCACTTCTAAAGTTCGATGATCTTCGATGAAAATCTCAGCACTAAACCAGCCACGACTGCTCCGTGTTTTTAAGTTGCCCATATCTGAAAAAAGTCGTCAAGTTCGATCTCTACACAACTAAAGTTGTTAAGCTAACACTACTATTTTCAATATCAATATATATATATATATCAATTGTTAGATGAATATTAATATTACTATTTCAGTTGCTTAAGTTACTTTACTGAAAAAAATTGTGTGTTTGTTATGTTCAGTATCCAAAAGTTGTTGGATGAGTGAGACATATCCAAAGGTTGTCCCAGATTCCATGTGAAATTTACTGGCCATACGTTACCAAAATTGCACATTCTCACTGCAACCAAATAAGGTTTGTGTAGGGAATGCCAACAAGAATAGCATCGAACCAACAGAACTTGTGGCTTAACCAACAGAGATGGTGGTTCAAGCAACATCTAACATGTAACACCAAAAACTATTCCCAAGCTCCGAGAACGGAGGACCGTCTTCAGACTCCGTTGTTTTTCTGTTCATGTTACGTTGAGGAGCCGCCACCACTTTCCAAATAGTCCAAGCTCCAACTCATGTTGGGGACATCATGTTGGCGACGCTATTATAACATTGATTTCTTGAGAGCAGCTACACCATCCTATACAACTCTCTATGTGGAAGCTCTATTTCCCCATAGTTACCCTCTGGTAATTTAACGTAGCTATTGAAAATGGTCATTTAAAGTGGATTTTCCCATTAAACATGGTGATTTTCCATAGCTTTGTTAAATAACCAGAGGGTATGGTTTTTCTCTATCACTAAGAATGAAAAATCACCATGGCTTTGCAGCCAAGGCTCCCAAGTTCTCCAGGATGTTGGGTTTGATGTTTTGCGGGTCGTCCACCAGGCAGTAGCCAAACATGCACAGCAGCAGGTAGTTCACGAAAATCAGTAGGTTGCTGCCACAGATCAACCCATTCCTGGACGAACTGGAGGAACTGGAGGAACTGTGTAACCAAACCATTTTGTCACCATCTGAAAAACGTGGAAACACGACATGATTTCCCTGTGGATTCACAGATTCGACATGTGATGTGACCTTTTTGGTGTATGTGACTGATGTGTATTTATGCTCTGGAAATTTCACTCCGGCTATGTTTGAAGGTTGGGTTACTAAAATAGATACGGCACATTGTAAGTAGCTATGCAACTTACGAGCTCGTCAGTTGAAGCTGGAGATCTGTCAACCTAGTAAGTCGTACTGAGGGATCGTTTGTTTTCTGCCCATCACTTACTCTTACTGGTGCGTTTTATGTAGGGTTGCTGGATGGGTTGCTGGGGGTTGCTGGGATGATGAAATTACTAGTTACTAGTGATTATGGATCATTCCTCATTCTCTGCGTTTGGCAACAGTAAGTACTAACTAACCATCATTTGGGATAGTTTTGGGATACAACAATTGTACCTTTGCTATCTGCCCATCTCCTCATAGTGAGGGCGGCCAGTGGCCAAATACATCTCATGTAAGTTACCCTCTGGTAAACAGCCACATAACTATGGAAAGATCCACCATTTTGTAGCTGGGAAAACTCACTATTTCAATGATGGCCATGGCTTCAATAGCTAACTGTTGACATAACCAGGTTGGGTAAACCTCCATTTTCCTATGGTTTTCCTATGGTTTTCCCATTAAAACCTCCATTTCCCATGGTTTTCAGTAGCTTACGTTACATCTCCAACTTTCCCGGCAGGACCAAGCATCGTGTAGCCCTGCGTCCTTTCCTTCAAAAGTGGCTAGCTGGGAAATCCATTTTTTGGGGGGAAGATCCCTGGTTTGCAAAATATCTTCACAGTGGTGAATACTTTTACTTCCCATGTATTTCATGGGTTTGGTCATTTAGTTGCATGTCAGTGGTGATCATCTTGTGCATTTACATATCGTATACATGTATACATATAATTACATATGTATATATTGTCATGTTTCCATTATGTTGCTCAACATCCTCACATATTCCCTTTTGTATTTGGTGGTTTAAAAGTTTTATAGATATGTTGAAATCGGACAACATTGAAGAAACATCCCCTTGCTGATTTCGGGTGATGGTGGGAGCAGGTGATTTTGTAGAGAAAAGCGGTCTACAGAATACAATTCCATCCAAGAGAGTGTCCCCAAATGCACCAGAAAATGGAAGTCTATGGAACCCAAAATGGCTGCCCACTACACAATACAAAACAAGAATCATCAAAAACTACCAAATACGGGTTTTCTACAAAATAGATCTAAAAAAAAATGCCCTTCCCAGGTGTCGTAAGTGTCCAAAAACTTAGACTTTGTGGGACATGTTCAATCCGGCCTTGAGAGTGTCACTATCTTACAGCTATAGTGGATGAGTTTGGTCATAGTGCATACCCTCTGGTAATTTAACATAGCCATGGAAAATGGCCCATGTATAGTGGATTTTCCCATGAAACATGGTGATTTTCAATAGCTATGTTAAATTACCAGTGCAAAAATGTGCATAATATGAAGCACGCTATCAAAATATATCAAAATAGTCATGTTCACAAAACATCAAAAGGTCCTAAAGTAAGATGACACAAAATGTTGTGCATTTACAATATGAAAATTGATCATGTTGAAATAGAACAGAGAAAACAAAGAAAAGACCTACAAACACAACCGAAATTTGAATAAAAGACCAGTACCAATGATCAAATAATATTGTCATTGATCATGTTTTCTGTCATATTATCCGATTGCTATCAATATTATCAAATTATACCAAAAATAGTACCAATTATTATTATATTATATATTGGTACTATTATCATCAAAATTGGTATGTCAAATTATATTATCAGTATCCTATTATCCTATAATAAAATTACTATTGTAATATATTATAATTGTATTAACATATATTATATATATTGTACATATACTATGGTCAATAAATATCACTATAGTATGTTAACATACAGTTATATAGTTACACAAAAAAATGTAGATTAATACTATTTACATAGACAAGAGCTATATGACATTTGCTATATTTTCTATTGTTTAAATATACGTACTATAGACAGTATTGAACCTAGATTTTACTGTATTTACTGGATTACTATAGAGCAATACTGTCTATAGCTACTATATTACTGGAAAATAGTAATGGTTATTACAATAACCATTACTATTGTATACTACATTACTGGAAATAGTAATGGTTCAATACTGCCTAGTATAGCTATATTAATATGGTAATATTCAATGGGAATTCCAGCTGCTCTCGTGATCTTCCGGAGGTCTGATCTATAGAAAAATTGTGGCATTTCTTCGAGATCTTTTTTTGGAAGAGGTAGATGTTAGAGGTAGACATTTATGGAACATATGATCTCGATAGAGAGTAAATGGATAGATAGATATGATAGATACAGCTTGAAAGATATGTTCATATTATTTCATATTCTAATTCCTAGAGCTAGATGGATAGATCGCTATTTTTGTAGATTACAGGTACACTTCTGATTCATGTCTTGATCTTCCCAACCTTCCCAAGCCAGCCTTCAAGGTGCAGAGGATGGGAATGAAGGCCCAGGAGGAGTTCAAAGAAAACGACAGTAGCGGCAGAGAGGCTGCCACCTGAGCCACGACGTAAGTCGTGCCTTGAGATGTGCTATGGATGATTTGCTTTTATTGCATTAACTTGTATCTATATCATGTGTAACTATATGTATATATATATAATGATATATGTCTATAGTATAATGTTATTATTATGGGATGTTGTGATAAATCATACACACATATAAGATATGCATATTTAGATTCAGTTGTAGCACAACGAATACTTTTTTCGATCCCCAAAAAAACGTCTCACCTTCAGCGCAGACGTCTGCGCCAGAGGCGCTGCAAGGTCATTCCGCATGACCTGTGACGACTGTTCGAAGTCACAGAAGTGAGATTTAAAAACAAATAGGAGATGTAAATAAGTATAGATAAGTAAAGTATGGAATATAGGATGCCAAATTTTATTGTATAGTTTTGTACAGATTACTATAGATTCCGGTGTTTTTTGCACTAGGTTTGAAAAGATTGTATAGCTGTATCTATACTATCAGATTTGACTGGATATAAATTAGTACAAACTAGTATGATATATGGTATAGTATGCTACATCGCATAATATGATATAAAGCTTTATATACAGCATGATATAATATGACATAGAATGATCGAGAAAGAATTTAAATGATTTAGTACCCTCTGGTAAACTAACGTAACTATGGAAAATCACCATTTTTAATGGGAAAACTCACTAGAAATGCCCATTTTCAATAGCTATGTTAGTTTACCAGAGGGTATATGGTTTGATACTGGGCTGTGCTGAACCCAAAACTTCAGCCCTCAACCCACGGGTCTGAAGCATCACCCGTTGAAGCTTGGAGACTGGAAGATCCCCTTGAAAACATCCCTAGTTGAATACCCTCTGGTTATGTCAAAATAGCTATTGAAAATGGTGATTTATAGTGGATTTACCCAGCTAGAAAATGGTGGATCTTTCCATAGTTATGTAACAGTTTACCAGTTGAATATCATGTTCCAATGTATTTCCCACTTGATTCAATGGAAAAAACACCAGTTCCCCACAAAAAGTCCTCTGGTGGGCTGTACCCCTTCAGCATATCCCAAGTCCCAAAGATGGTTGGTTTATGTGGGTTTATACTCTCACATGTCTGGCCAAACCCATATGTTGGTGTCACAACTGTGTAAAAAAAGGGTAATAATTGCTACTGATTGGTGGTTTCAACCCCTCCGAAAAATATTAGTCAGTTGGGAGTATTATTCCCAATATATGGAAAAATAAAAAATGTTCCAAACCACCAACCAGCTATTATAGGTATACTATAAATAAGATATGTATGCCTTCATAGATCACAATTATGGTATAAAGCCAGGTATTGATTCCGTCACCAGCCGCGCATAATATGGGTTTGTCTGAACATAGGGTACCTACAAACCCCATGGTTAATGAACATTTACCTTTGGTGTACCCATTTTCAGACAAACCCAAGTATCATATCAAGTTGGTTTTATCCCCATATCCCATGTATCCATATATATATATATCATTATATATCCCATTATTGTGAATTTAAACAAGTTTTCCCAGAATTCATTGGTCAAATCCTTGTCGTTCTTGGATAAATCACAAATTTGCTGGATAAATGCATTTTTTTTGCCTTGGGTTCCGCTCCCCCTATCTATACAATCTTTAATTTATATGTGTTTCCCGCATTTACTATCCATTGCCATCCAGCTAGAACAAGCTAATGTCAACCCGGATTAATAATCCTGACCACTAATTGGGAAGGTTACCCCCAAAACAGTGAAAATTCCCTACAAATCCCTCCAAAAAAATGTCATTATACACCCAATCTTGTTGGTTAACACTTCTACATCCATTTTTTGCTGCTATTCCACTCATATTCCATGTCTAATGTTAATAAAATTGAATTCATATTAATAGGCATCCCCGAATTAATCAACACCCACATGGCAAAAACCTTTTGGCAATACTATTCTGGGTTGGTCCCTCCCCATTAATCAGCATGTGCGACCCCCCTGTTACTTATCCTTTAGATTTAAACGGATAATCAATTGAAAGTAAATTGATTTCAGTTGAATTTTTTACCATGCAGGTTGGTAGGCAGGTTGGTTGTTGTTATGCATGACAAACCCTAGTTTTTTAATTGGGTGGATTTTTCCGTTCTAGAGGGGGTGATTTCTACGGACTTGGCATTATCCCCTATGTACCGCATGAAATCCTAATCATAGTTTTCACCATCTTGTCTTAAAGCATGGTTAGGAATAACTCATTATTACTATCCTAAATTTATATCCTATGATTATCCAATTTTCTAAGGGTTTACCATTCTTATCCCATTATCCCAGCCTTAAATGGATAATAATAGGATGGTAATAATGAGTATAATAATATCTAAGGCTGGGATAATGGGCCAATAATACCATCCTATAATATCTAGTTATTATCCCATATCGTCATCTCGGGGGGATTGGCCACCGGCCCCCAGCCAACCCCACCTCCAGCAGCCGCCCCATCGATCCCGGAGCGACACCTGACGTCCAACAGGTCGCCCCGGTGATGATCAGGGCCGCCGCGCAGCCCAACCAGCTGAAACGTTTCATGAAACACAGGTCCTCCGTATGCGGATCATGGGAAGATGGAGGTTTATAGCTGGGAAAACCCCAGGAAAACCCTAGGAAAACCATGGGAAGATGGAGGTTTATAGCTGGGAAAACCCTAGGAAAACCATAGGAAAATGGGATTTAGCCTCTTGTAAACATACAAAAAACCTACAAAAAACTAGGGGAAATCACCATTTTGTAGCTGGGAAAATCAACTATCAAGAGGAATTATATCCCATTGTTGGTTAAAATATACACCACTTATATTGGTTACCCTCTGGTAAACTAACATAGCTATGGAAAATGGCCCATTTATAGATGGTTTACCTATTAAAAATTGTGATTTTCTATAGCTATGTTAAATTACCAGAGGGTATCATGTATGGTCAACGGGGAAATCATGGTTAACCAATGAATATACCACTAATCACCACTAGTACAATGGGTATACCGGTATACGGTAGTATGTATGGATTATATATGTCTATATTCTGTACGTATGGCATATGTACTGGGATATATAGTACGGGATTTGATGGGATATGTATATATATATATAAGGATCTTAGTGGGATTTAAGCGGATATACACACGTATATATTTATGTGTGTGTACGTATGAGAAATATGTGTATATATATATATATGATCAATAAAGCACACCTATATATGGACCATACCAAACTTTGTATGATCCACTTTCGTCGTCGTCGTCGTCGTCGTCGTCGCAATCATCATCATCATCATCATCATCATCATCATCACCATCATCATCATCAACAACATTATCCGACATTATCCTCCCATTCCCCCACACTGTTTGGGCTTTGGGGTCTCTTGCCGGGATATTTTTTGAAGTGTCTTGCCCATCATCACAATAATCACAGTTCATCAAACCAAAAAATATTTACCTTGAGATACTCCACTCCACTTACTAACCATCATTTGTGGTGATTTACCAAGATCTTTGCTTCAGCCCTTTGTATGGTGGCCAATCTTAGATACCCTGCAAAAGAACATTGCCAGGCATGATGTTTTCCTTATTTGTGGTAGAATATTGGGCAAACCTACTTTATGCACTGGCCGATCAGAATTTTCCGTTAGATGCCTTATTCAAATTATCCTTTCTGTTCGGGGGGGGATACCCCATTTTAAGATACACCCAAACATCATATTGTTGATTTTGTTGGTTTGATCCCACTATATCCACATTGTGATCCCATTGCATCCCTGTAATGGTTGCTTTTTTATGCATTAAAGTTCCAAAATAAAGATGAAACAAATCATATCCCATTAAACTCCAATAAATATTTCGTTAAAATCCCATATCCCATTAGAATCCCATACATATCACAATTAATATCCCATCATGATCCCATTATTATCCCTATTAAACCATATTAAACCACATTAAACCATACTAAATCATGATATCGCCATAACATAAAACCACCAAATATACAATATAATCAGCCCCCATACATCTACCATTTATTATCCTTTAAAGTCCAATAATAAATATCACCATTAAATCAGTCCTGCAGGGAGCTCAAGGGCCAGAGGACGAAGAGCGCCAGCAGCAGCAGAATAACTTGGCCACTGCCGGCCACCTGGGGCTTTCATCATGGTTGATGTATTAATAGATAGACAGACAGACAGACAGACAGTCAGTCAGACAGACAGACAGATGGATAGATAGATAGATAGATAGAGATATATATATATAATGAATGGTTAATAATGGTTATCAGTGGCTGTGAATGGTTGATAGTTAATAATGGTTAATAATGGTTAATGATGTATGGTTAATATATAGGTATACCCATTGTGCTAATGGTTTTCAATAATTCGATAGTGGTTAATCATGCTAATAGCTGCTGACCACTTAATAATGGTTGATCCAAAAATGGAACTTAACAATGGTGAATGGTGAAAAACGGTGATTGATGGTCAATATACCCTTGGTGATTGGTTCTGAAACAAGAGCACTACCTGGCTTGTGGTAGATTATCATAACATATCATAACCTATAATGGGTAACCTATAATGGGAAAACCTATCATCCAACTAGTAACTAGTATAATGAGATGTATTCGAGTTTGTCTGAAAACAGTGTACCCCAAAGTCCAGTGGTTTATCATCATTGTCCTTTTTGGAAGATATACCCCACTTTCAGACACACCCTTTTAGACACGTTTTGCTTGGGATATGACTGCTATTGGGGATGAACAATTGGGGATGAAAAAATTGGGGTCACATAGAAATTCAATGGAAAATTGAAACTATATATGAGGATATGATAAAAATTCATGATATCTTGTCGGATTTTAATGGATTTTAATTGGGACATGAACGGGTTTGGTACAATGACAGCCCCCCCTGTTGTCTGAACAAACAGGGCAGTGAAACGTAGAGCCTGGTGCGAGTTGAACATTCCTCACTGCCTTTCAATCGGGAGTGAGCAAGGTTCACCCTCTGGTAAACTAACATAGCTATTGAAAATGGCCATTTATAGTGAGTTTTCCCATTAAAAATTGTGATTTTCCATAGTTATGTTAGTTTACCAGAGGGCAACTGACCTTTCATTCCATTCAATCCTGGTTGGTTGAGAACGGGATTCCCAGTTCACGGATGATGATAATCTCCACTACGCAACGGCGAGTTTCGCAACTGGACGCAGGTGTTTCGAACATCCAGCATCGACATGCCACCAAGCATCGACATCTGATCCTAGAATCGTCACATGCCACTGCTCCGGATGATGGTGACAGTCATAATAGTTGCACCACAGGAACTCCGATTCTCCCTTCAAAATCACCAAGAACGCCACTGCGCCACCCCAGGCATACCTGGGACAATATGGCAAATGGCAGCTCGAAACAAAGTTTGCGGCCCCCGATCATCAAAAATCAGCACACATTGGATGAGTTGTAATAGTTCTTAAACCTGAAACAGCCTGAAACATTTGGTCACTTTGGGATTACCTCGACTAACCTACGAATCATGTGATTTGGAGTAATGTTGTGGTGAGCTCGTTATCGTCCTCCATGAAACATACCTAGGGCCATTGCATTAGCATGAAATAGCGATTCCCGGGTAGCAACAGGCTTATGAACCACTATATGGGGGTTTCCTGAAATAGGGGTACCCCTGGTTATCATCCATTTCTAGATGGTATTTTCTATTGTAAACCATCCATTTGGGGGTACCACCATTTATGGAAACCCCCATATGTATCACTATATCCCAATGACAATCCATTTGAAGACTAATTAGTTGGCTCAAAGGCCCATCTAAGTACTGATCTGGCACACCTCCAGTATCGGCATTGGGAGATGGGTCCATGTCACCCCTAGATTTTTGCTGCGAAAAAACATGTGATTTTTTGGTATTGATCCATAACCATTTCAAAAACCCAGGCGAACGGATGTTAAAACTAGATATCAACAGATATCCAAGATAACCAGATATTAAACCACAGATGAATCCATCAAACCACAGATCAACCAGATATAAAAAACACAACCGTGGCTGTTTTCAAACAACACAGATGAATTGGGGATGCAAATCCAAGGAATCATAAGTCCTCCAGCAGTCGCAGCCTGATAAAGTTATCATACAGACAAGCCACAGAGACAAAAAAAAATGAGCGTTGACCACATTTTGGTCTGCCCCCATTTTTTTTAGCAATTTCCTGATTTCTGTTTCATGAAATTTCTTGGTTTATCATCATATTTGGAGATTCAAATGGCAGTCAGCTGGAAATAAATCCCCATTTCGGAGTACTTGGGATAAATCACGATAAATCCACATATTGTTGGTTATGTCTATCCCAGTAGAACTGTTCATATTATCTCATCCCATCCTATTCTTACTTGATCTTACTTGGATGTGCCATGGGATTAGCGATTCGTGCTTCGTAACTGAGATATACTTCAATTTACATCCCAATCATATCCAATCATTATCTATATTTATCTATTTACCATCTGGTAAACTAACATAACTATGGAAATCACCACTTTTGATGGGAAAATCAACTGTAAATGGCCATTTTCAATAGCTTTTTGTATGTTTACCAGAGGGTACCAATTAACAACAAACCATGGCCCATCTAGGTATGGACCCCGGACCCCGGAACGCCGCGCGACATCACCAGCAGCGCGTTGCAAATCGCTCGACCCGGTGTTCCGAGGACCCGAATCACCAGCTCCGCATAGGTCTCCAGGCAGTTGCTGGGTGCGAAGTGCAGCTCGTACAAGGTCAGGGTCTTCAAAGAGTGCATGGAGAACAAGGTGAAGATCAACAAACCTCGGACCGACTGCTTGGTAGAGAAGAAGTCTGCTTGGCAGAAAAAACTGACGGAGTTGAAGATAGAAGTTGTAAAAATGAACTGATCTTGGTGATCATGAAGGATGCTGGAGTTGAAATTCAGTCAAAACAAATAGCGATTGGCACAACTGCGGCAATCTTTTGTATGTACATCTGGAAATACCAGGGCCAAGACAAAGAAACTTCAGTGGGTGGTCAAGGATTAGTCCGATTTCTCTGTCCGTAAAATCTCCGAAAATATTGTTTTGTTTTTTTTCATTGGGTGTATTCAGAGCAGAAGATCATGACTGGGAGGTTTCCTAAAATTTGTGGTTACCCCAAACCATGGGTTTCAATACTAAAATCTTCGACTGACGATGATTTGGGGCACCCCAAAAAATAAACAAAACCGCCATGACTTGGAGTATTCAAAACATCGAAATAGGACGGGCTGAAGATGAAGAAGCTTCAGTGGGTAAAGGTAGATTTTTTGAAAAAAAAAGTATCAACAAACACCGCGCAGCCTCAGAACCAACGGTGGGTGACTGTCAAAAAGTCGGGACTCTCCCAAAAAAAAACGTTAAAAGTAATTGGAGGGAAAGTTGGTTCTGTATGATAGAACCGAGATTTAAAAAAAAAACAAATTCAGGTTGCTAGGTTCAAATGAGCAAACATCAGGAAACCATGGAGGTGGTACCGAAACAAGCTCTCCAGAAATGGTCTATCCCCATCAAAAAATGTCTTCATGACTTTTACTTGTTCCCCACCTGTCAGGTGAAGGTTGTTAGATTTTATGTCAGCTGGCCCGCCTCCTCATCCTCCTTCCTCCGCCGGACCTCAACTGCAAGCTCTGCAAAGTCTTCCCCGCCGGACCTCAACCACAAAGAATCTCCCAAGATATACCAGATCGAATGCCAGAAAGAATGTCAGAAAATATGACAGATACATATGCCAGAAAAAATATCATAAGATATGGCATATATCAGGTTGCTTTCTTGCTAAAATAGAATGTCAGACAGAAGAATGCCAGAATAGATGCCAGAAAGAATGTCATAGATGCCACATAGAATATCGGAATGAATGCCAGATAGAATGCCAGAGAACATGTCAGAATAGATGCCAGAAAGGATGCCATATAGAATGCCAGAATAGAATGTCAGAATAGAGTGTCAGATAGAATGCCGGAATAGAATGTCAGAAAATATGTGCCATATATACTTCCAGATGAGATGTCAGAATATGACAAAATAATGTCATGGTGGGGATCGCTCAAAGTAAAGTAACTTCAATGATAACAACAATAATGATTATATTTAATATAATATATACTACTAATATCTACTAATACTGGTTGGTGGTATACCTACCCCTCTGAAAAATATGAAAGTCAGATGGGATGATTATCCCATATATTCTGGAAAACAAAAAATGATTTAAACCACCAACCAGATCATGATTATATAATATATACATATATATATATATACTACTAATAAAGAAGATAGTAACAATGGAACAATGTTAAGAAACCGTGAGCCCACCTGATCGCTTTCTGGTATTTTTTTCTGGTCGAATCCACGTGAAGTGAAAAAAACACCAGCCCCGGCAAAAAGGGATGAGTGAATCCATGGTTGTTTCCCCTGCTCATATGAGCACTCCTTACTGGTGCTAAACCGGGAATGATCCATAATCACTAGTAATAATCATCCCAGCAACCCCCAGTCCCATCCATTCCCTGCTAAGCACCAGTAAGACTCATATCTATGTTATCTTACTGGAGGTACTCAAAAAAAATTGCCAAATATTACCAGAAACAAATTGCGAAATCTTAAGAAACCCAGCAAGATTACCATCAAATATGTAAAGATGTCAATGTCCTTTTTAAAGCACCCAGTCACAGGTGATGCCCAGTGCGAGACCCAACCTTGGTGCAAGAAACAAACATCGGCCCACTAAACAGGAATCAACGAATCAGCATGAAAAATTGAGTAATAAATGAATGTTTGGATTTTGTAAATAATTGTTAAATAATTTAGCACCATTTTCAAGCATCAACATGAATGTTCAATATATTTGGATTTGAACCGAATTTGAACCCAAACAGATCGAAACATTTCCAAATTGCAGATGACAGTGATCGCCAGTCGCAACTCTCCAAAATTTAAGGTCGACAGGAATTTTACAGGAAACCCCTATGCCCTATGGTATTAGAACATAGAAATGGAAAATCCACCCTTTATAGATGCGCTTCCCATTAAAAGCGGGATTTCCCATTGCCACCTTCACATTGCCACTCCAATGATGGATATAGTATACGTATATCCCCATTATACTTATATGATACTGTGGATGGTTGCGAAATCCTGCACCAGTTGGCAACCGTTAAAGGTAACTATGCAACATTGAAAATACCCTCTGGTAATTTAACATAGCTATTGAAAATGGCTATTCATAGTGGATTTACCCATTAAAAATGGTGATTTTCCATAGCTATGTTAAATTACCAGAGGGTAATGAGATTATAAGGGGATTTCCCAACCATATACCAACTGGTTTTTAGGATTTCGCTGGCCCATCCACCATCCACCATCAATGGGCTCCTTGGCGTTAGCGAAGTGTTCCATTTCTCCCAGGTCGCTGGACCAAAAAATGTTCTTAGAATATTCCCAATAGTCCATCTATAGTTGCTGGTAAAACACAACATTCATCTGAGCACTGTAAATATACCTTTTTTTTACGTATGTTTGATGGTTTTCTTCAGGTATAACCCCCTCTTTATGATGGTGATTTCTCAGGTTAAACTCTCAGAACCGTTTCCGCCAAGTATTTCTCCACATCTTCTGACGAAAATTTGGTGGTGAAATCCCCAAACGGTTTGACTCGACTTTTTTCCAGGTCACTGTCTATTCCCATATTCCATTTACCCTCTGGTTATGACTAACATAGCCATGGTATAGATGGCCCATTTATAGATGGCTTACCTATTAAAAATTGTGATTTTCCATGGCTATGTTAGTCATAACCAGATGGTACTTCAACCAAGCAGTTTTCTTCATTTTGTGTCCAACTTTTCGATTCAACTGCCATTTTTTTTCTCTGGTTGCTGGTTAATTTTAACCATCTTGAAAAATAGGAGTCAATGGGAAGGATTAATTATCCCTTTCTTTATGAAATGGAAAATAAATAATCCATTCATGTTTGAAACATTTTGAAACCATGAAACCACCCAGCGCAGTTCTCCTCCAGGTCACTGTCCCATGGCATAGGGCAGAGTGAGTTGCCCCGCCCCCAGCACCGCCAGGACGAGGTTCAGCGTGGCGTTCGGCAGCGAAGTGCTCCGCACGTGCGCCGGGCAGGCGTCGTCCGCATCGGTCAGGGGGAGGGCGAAGCCAGGGTTCAGCGCATCCTCCAGGCCTTCCTTAGGACCCTTGGGATGAGGATGACCAAAATTCATGGAGTTTTTTCAAATTTAATGTGAATTATAATGGGAATATTGTGGATATTATAATGGGATTATTTTTGGTACCATCTGGTAATTTAACATGATGGCCCATTTTTAAACCTTCCATCTACCAATGGCTATTAATGTGAATTAAGGCCGATTACCATCTGGTAATGACTAACATAGCCATGGAAAATCCTAACCATAAATGGAGGTTTGTAGCTGGGAAAATCATCTATAAATGGGCCATTTTCCATGGCTATGTTAAATAACCAGAGGGTATATAAATAGTTGTTTATCCGAAATCATGGATGTAAGATCATATAAATGAATATGACTTAATCATGTACTGTACATATACTAATGGGATACTGATGGTGATTGTTCTATGCAATATTCATGGGATATTCATGGGATAACCATGGAGAACCACCATGATGGTGATAATCCAACCCAGATCTTCATGAGATTTTAATGATCATGGGAATTGAATGGCTTTGGAAGGGCCAAACCATCCCCAAAAATCAAAGTCCTTCAGGGTTATTAGTTCAGTTGATGGGGAAAACAATAATGTCCTTTTGGTAAAAATAGAAGGGCCGGTTTGGTATACCATCTATCATCATTTACCTGTTAAAGGGGGTTTCTTCAAACCCCTCTATTAATCAACCAACCAATGGGAAAAGGACATCTATGGGGGAAAAACACAAACATGTGAAATCGGCTAGCAGATCATCATTGGTTATGTACCCCTGTTGTCTCCATGGCAAACCTGCCAAGCGTCGCTGTGTTTCTGCCTTACTCTGCCAGACAGCAAGGCTTCTTTCATGGCGACGACCAAACAATGGGGAGGTTGGTGTTGGTGGTTGATAGCCCCTCATTAGGGCGTGTTTGTTGAGCACAGTGAGGTTTTCCACAAAAAGTATCAAAAAGTAAATGTGGCAAATCCAAAACACCTCACCACGTGCACAAATATGTTTCTAGATGACATGTTCATGTTTTTCTTGGAAACCGATGGATAACATACCACCGACGAATTATTGGCACACGAAGCACAGATCATAGGAAGACAAAACTATTTCCCAAGGCACAATCCAGGAATCCGTGGTTTCTTTTGCCAAAATTCATCTGCTGCGTACGTACCATTGTGCATTGTTGGACCCATGCCAGGAATTCTATGGATCCAAAAGGCTCCGGATGCATATTTACATCGCAGCTGTGGCATATCTCAATTGCTAGGAAAATGAGGCGCAAAATCATCAATAGTCTTCGTTGACTTGTCAAGTGACATTCTTCGTAGACAGGTCACTTGCGATGGAAAACCCTCCGGTTTTTTCAAACATGGCGTGCTGGAAAATCCTTCCACGCTTCATAGTCCGAAAACCAATTGGCAGTGTGTCAAAACCCTGGTACCATTAGTGAACCCCAAAATAGCTGGGATTTATGGATGTTCATCCCATTAAAAATATATCTATAGGTATTGACCCATACCCAATTTTGTGTTGGTCTTCCAACTGTTCAAAACAATGGAGCCATGGGGTCGCCATCCATTCCCCGCGTTCCATTCGTGGATTTTTCAAAGGTTTCCAGCCATGGCTTAGTTCATGATCCCCAAGAACCCAGGTAACGTTCCAAACGATGAAAACCACCATCATTTACCAAACAACTAACGATGGTGATTCATGGTTGATATACTCAATATACTCTGGTTGGAAACATCATTAACCATTATTAACCATCATTAACCACCATTATCCCATGATTTTTATGACTAACATGTATTAACATATCATTATTATTCGTCATTAACCATCATTAACCATAGTTGTCAACCATGAATATCAACTATGTATCGTTCATCAACCAGGTTATGGTTCCTTCATGGCTCGTTGCTGGCCACCTCTGCCCTTGATCAATTGGATTCAACTGGTCCAGAACTGGTCATTGTTTCCTGGTTTTGGTCTGGTATAAGCTGCTATAACTGGTAGAATTTGTTTCACATACCATTTGTATAATGATTTATAATGGCTGGCAAGGTATATGGCTGGCAAGGAATAAGATATATTAACATATTATTAATAACCATCATTAACCATCATTAACCATAGTTATCAACCATGAATATCAACATATAACGCTTAATCACCTTGGCTTTTGCTATGGGATTTTCGTTCAACGACAAAAATCACCGGGACCCCGGGACGTCCCGGGACGTCCTGCGACTGTCTGAGGGGCGCCTGTCCTCCCGGTGATCTCGACCTTGGGCCGAAAAAAAACATGGAAATACCCTCTGGTAAACTAACGTAGCTATGGAAAGATCCACCATTTTTAATGGGAAAATCTACATTAATGGCCATTTTCAATAGCAAACTGTTGACATAACCAGAGGGTAGCTGGTTAGTAGCATCTAGCTCAAAAGCCAACAGTGATATCTTGTCAATAGTAGAAACATTTTTCCGCAAATCCAATTTTTCTCCAATACTAAAAGTCAATTAGCTCCATTTAAAATAAAATATTTTATTTAGGGGGGATTTACTATTAGGCAGCTTACATTATAATGATTGGATGATAATAATGATCCATGGATAATAATCATCATAATCATGAATGGATAATGGATTATAATGGATAATTATCCATGGATAATGATGGATGATTATAATGGATTATAATGATTGGATAGTTAATCATTAATTATTATTATAATCCAAAATTATTTGTAGTGATTATAATGATGATTTGTTGTTGTTGTTGGATGATAATGATGATAATGATGATAATGGACTATAATGATTAAATAGTTAATCCTAGTTAATCGTTATAATCCAATTATACTCCATAGAAAATCGTGTCCCATTGACTCGGCACGGGATTAAGATGGGATGCAACCAACAATCATGGGGAATATCATGGGAATATCATGGGATATGATTATCATTCACCATCATTAATCACCACCAGGAAAACCAGGGCATTAACTGTATTAACCATCACTAACCATTAAAAAAACCATCATGAATGGAGGTTTCCTAAGTCATAGGTGTACCCTCCTATTTTCATCCAAGTCATGGGTGAGCATTTAAATGTATTGAAGCCCATGGTTTTGGGGTAACCCCATTTTCGGAAACCCCCAAAAAGGATAGAACAGCGATTTACCACTGATTTTAATAAGGGAATTTACGGTGATTTTTTGGGCGTTACTGTATTGTTACTGGTATGCGTATACTTAAAGATACATAATACATACTGGGTTGATACAAATCATAGGTTTTTAACTGCTATCAACGGTCTCAGCTGAGATCATTGAGATAGTTGAAAATGCCGTTCAATGCAAGCGGAAATGCTTGTTTGCTTTGATAGATAGGCATACTTTTATGTCAACACAACAGCATGAAATCTTTGATAGAGAATAGAGAGGTATGTGTTATTCTTTTTTTTTGATAAATGGTTCTAGATTCTAGAATTCTAGATAATGATCAACAAACAAATGGGGTACGGACCGGCATGGAATTGATTTCAAAATAGGCTCGGAATGGTTCACACATGATTCTGTGCCATGCCAGGCTAGTTTGAATGTCCACCATCTACCATACTGCCGCACTGCCACTCAAAATTGTTCTAAAATCACAGAGAGAAGGAATACGCGTGATGGAATCATATCAACAAAAATATAGTCGTCCTCATCCCACAAAAATACATATGAAAAAAACAAATTTATTACAGTTCTGGTTGCTAGACGCCCCTTTTACGGTTGAAAACAATGCATTCATCTGGACCTTGGTATATTGGTCTATTACGATTTTTGTTCTACGTTCCCCCGATCGAGTTCAGTCACTCAATATCCAGCACTGCATCGTGCAGTGTGTGCCTTTCTTTCTCTCTTTGCGCAACGGTTGCAAGGTCATCACTGCGCCCAACTGTACTCATTTCAACCCCCTTGGTTTGGGTAAAGTTGCGGAATTTTTCGGTTCCTTCTGCCTTCGGTCTAAAGCTGCCTGTTGGTTTGGGATTGTCACCCATGCTCTTGAGGGCGGCGCTTCCCATAAGATTTCCCCTTTAAAATTACTTGGTATCTTCCTTGATTCCAACGGTATTTGATGTGTCGCTCATCGCTCAGCTACCCGAGAGGTGCGTGGGCGGGAAGGAAGCAGCAAAAAAAAACAATGCATTCATTTTAATGGATGTTCCCATATACATGAACCCTGCAAACAGAAAGTGGTAAAACCAGCAATAACCATGTCACATCCTACCCAAATTTCCCCTTCTCCGTTGCATTATATAAATAAAAAACATGCGCCAAAAAGGGGCTCTGCCAGTCAGTCTACTTGGAAGCGCAATTCCAGTGATAATAGATGTAATATAATATATAATATATAGGGTTTATATCCCAACTTATGGGGGTTAACTCACCATGGTTATAATTACCCAAAAAAGGGTAACAGCAACCTAACATAGATCACTGATCTCGTTTTAGGGTCTAGATCCGTGGGGTTTACATCGGCTACCTTTTTCAACCAAAGTAAGATGTCTCAAAGCAGCCTCAATTGAGACATTTTGAGCACTGTCCAAGGTCAACAATGCCATATCGTGCTTCCAAAAATTGTTCAGAATTGCTCGGCATGACCCAAACATGCCCGACAAAAATCCTCATAATTGCTCGAGATGACCCAAGCTGGCCCGAAAAAACTGCTCAAAATTGCTCAAAAGTTGCTCACAAAATTGTTCAAAATTGCTCAAAATTGCTCGAGATGTCTCAAAATGTCTCCCAATGGGCCAACAAGTGTCTAAAGGGGTGGTGTGCTTGCATATACAGGTGCGAAAGTTGTCATTGCTTGGCATTGCTGTTGCCGGTGTCTGCATGGGCTTAAGGTCAGTGTCACTTGGGCCGAGGTCATGCCTGCTGCTACGTTCAGAACCCTCAATCGTCAGTTTCAACGGACCAGGGATCACTTGTCATTAGATTGGTTGCCATTGTTTCAATCGTTTCAATCAACGGCTTATCCCGAAAAAATCGCATTGCTTTGATAGGAAAAAACCGTTCATGCCCGCAGTTTCTTTTGCTTCATTACTGCCTCTTGGTGATACCACAAGCAGACATGAACTTCTGGGATTTTTTGTTTTTTTTTGAGATTTGAAAGGTAGCGGATCTAAACCTAGCGGGTCTACACCCCAAATTGCGAACAGTGAATAGATGTGGAAAATCCACTATTTGTATCTTTGTGTAGATCATTGTCTTTGGGAAAACATGGGTTTTCCACCTCAATTTGTATGTTTACCCTAGGCTAACATCCACAACTGCACCCCCAAAACCACAACCAGTCACAGCATTTCGCCCAAGCCACGATGAAAGTCGTCATCTCGATCACGCCGATCCCGGTCGTCGTCCCGGCCGTCGCGGTCGTCCCGGTCGCGCCGGTACCGGTCGTCGTCGCGGTCGTTTCGGTCATGGTAGCGGTCGTCCCGGTCGTGGTAGCGGTCCCGGTCCTGCCGGTCCTGGTTGCGGTCACGGTGATATGATGATTTTCATAGCCCTTTTAGGGGAACATATGTTTTGAAGATATTATGGTATGGATATGGCTGGAAAATGAATTCAAAACAGGCTGAAATTCAGATTTAACCCCAGATTGGGGATATGATTTTCACTCCTTTTCATTATGGTATGAGTGTGGCACCTGATTAGTGGCATATGCTCATTGATCTTATTGTGTATCATCTTATCAAATGGATAGTAAATGGCTATGTAATATGTTTGTGTAGATGTCATGTCATATCCCAGATCAGTACTTAGATGGGCCATGGAGTTAGTTAGCTAATTAGCAAATGGATTATAATTATGATCTAGGTTAGCTAGACCTAATAACAATAATAATAAACCCAATAATAATAGAAATAATAGCAATAACAAACCCAATAATAATACGTAGATGTAGTGATTTACAACCCAGTTCCTAACCGGGACTCGCGTTTTTCCCATGGCAGCTCCAAGTAGAAGCCATTGCAAACCCCCAGAATTGTTCGCTGGTCAGTTGGGATCATTATCTTACGTGGCAAACTGAAGAATATGAGACTAATTGAAACGTCCAACTAGGAAAACCTTAAACATTTTGAACTTAAGTTGAAATCAATGTCTTCTTTGGTTTGGATCAGTTGGAATCATTGAAACCACCAGTATCAGGAGAAGCTTCGATATTAGTGACTTATTAGTGGCCTAAGTGGCCTCAGGTCATAGAAGGTCCAAGAATTTGTCCAAGCATCATCCCAATCTCGCTTGTCTCGATGGTATCGATCATCATTCCGACGAAAATCGTCGTCGCGGTATCGATCTCTGTCATCGTGCCGATCATGACGGTCACGATCGTGCCGGTCACGGTCGCGGTCGTGCCGGTCCTGAATCAGATCATGGGCAGTCATGCAGAAAAACATCTCCACTGGAATATGACCACCTAAACTATGCATTCATTATGGTTTTCCCCGAAGAGTGTGTCCACACTGATGGGTTCTTACGGTAGCTGAAAAGGCCGGTGCTTGATCAGGGTGCTCCATCTGGTCCCCAGCATTTTACCTGTAAATTTCTGTATAACGTGGCTCTTGTGAAATCTTGACATGCGTTTCGCCTGCGCAGGTCGCACAAAATGTGAGTCTGCGTTTCGAGCTCAATCTAGGGCGCCAATCTGGGGTTCTGTAAATTTCTGTATAAAGTGGCTCTTGTGAAATCTTGACATGCTTTACGACTGCGCAGGCTCGCACAAAATGTGTGTCTGCGTTCCGGGCTCAATCTTGTAAATTTCTGTATAAAGTGGCTCTTGCGAAATCTTGACATGCGTTTCGACTGTGCAGGCTCGCACAAAATGTGTGTCTGCGTTCTGGGCTCAATCTGGGGCGCGGCATTTTTCCTGAATTTCCGTATAAAGTGGCTCTTGTGAAAACTTGACATGTGTTTTGCCTGCGCAGGCTCGCACAAAGTCTGTGTCTGCGTTCTGGGCTCATTCTGGCCTGCGGCATTTTACCTGCAAATTTCTGTATCAAGTGGCTACTCTGAACTGTTGAGATGCATTTAGATTGCGCGGGCTCGCACACAGTGTGGGTCCCGGTCTTCGGATCGGTCTTCCTCCTCAACATCATCCTCCTCAGCATCAACATCTTCCTCCTCAACATCAACATCATCATCGTCCTCTCCCTTGACATCATCATCCTCAGCATCATCATCCTCCACCTCATCTTCCGCAACATCATGATCCTCCACCTCATCTTCCTTAACGTTATCATCCTTGTCATCCTCCTCCTCATCATTATCCCCCTCAACATCATCATCTTCCTCCTTCTCCACGTCATCACCCTCCACCTTTTCATCCTCCACTTCATATTCCGCATTAACATCCTCATCATTATCCTCACCAACATCCACACCATCACCATCATCATCATCATCATCGTCGTCATCATCATCACCATACACATCTTCATCATCATCATCATCATCATCACCACCATCATCTTATTCAGCACGTTCGTCATCATCATCATCATCATCATCATCATCATCATCGTCATCATCATCACCATCATCATCATCGTCATCATCATCATCACCATCATCATCACCGTCATCATCATCATCCTAACCATCATCATCATCATCATCACCATCCTCATCATCATTGTCATCATCATCGTTTATCCTCCTCACCATCGTCATCTTCCTCCTTCTCTACATCATCATCATCCTCCACCTTTCCATCCTCCACTTCATCTTCCGAACTCTCATCTCATCATCATCCTCACCACCATCATCACCATCATCATCATCATCATCATCCTCAACATTATCCTCAACATTATCCTCCCATTCCCCCACACTCTTTGGGCATCGGGGGGTCTCTTGCCGGGTTTCTTTTTAAAGTGTCTTATTAAATGAGGTGTAGATAGATTGTCACGATTCACCGTGCTTCCCGGATACCATGGCGGTCCAACATGGTCCAATATCCCCATCCTGTCTGTTGTAAAAAAAAACTCAAACCAACCGTTGTATAATCAAAATCCCCATGTTTAATGCTACCCCTCCAGTGATGTTTTTTGGTGTTTAACCCATTAAATTTTAGGGAAGATCAACCAGACACCCAACAGTTATATGAGTTATCAATCACCTTAGCTGTCATACATGTACTACACATCACCATCATACCATCTTTGCTGGTTACATCTCCTATTCCTGTTGGTAAACCCGTTTTTCCCAAGCATCTTTGTCCCGGTCGTTCCGCTCGTTCCGCTCATGGCGATCTTGGCGATCGTTCCGATCCAGTCGGTCATTGTGGCCACGTTCAAAGCGATCGCCCCGGTCGTTCCGCTCGTTCCGGTCGTTCCGGTCGTGCCTTCGTGGCCGATTCCCCCGGGTCGGGTCACGAGGGTGACCTCTCGACCCGGGTCGGGGGCCATCATGGCATCATGGTGTCATCATGGCCATTGGGCCTTGGGTTGATATTAATATGGTAAACCATGGTTTACCCTCTGGTAAACATACAAAAAACAATGGAAAATCACCATTTTGAATGGGAAAACTCACTATAAACCTGGATCCCATTAATGCGAAGCATGGTGCTGGAATATGAATCCCTACAAAACTGCCCTTGTCCAAAATCACCCAGTTTTGTAGGTAAATATACCAGCACCATGGAGCATATGGGTTATAAACCGTTATAGGATCATCATCTTATAAACATCCCAGAAAATTAAAGGATCATCATCTTATAGACACCTTAACATCATCATTGTGGCTAAGACACCCTGCAAACATATTCATTCTTAGCTGGAATGGATGGTGAAACCAAGACTCCTCATTGAGATATCTGGGATCAGGTCACTGTAGAATGCCCTATCCATGGTCTTTGATAGTCCACAGAAAAATTGATCTTTTGCTGGTTATGGTCATTTTCCATTTAAGTGGCAAAAGATTGCAAAAGACTACTGAGGATTAAATTACCTATCCAAGGTTGGGGAATGTTGGGGATGTTTTTTTTCCGGCCATTTTCGAAAGTTGTAGGAGTTTCACCTGCCTACGCCACCCTCGAGACAAACCTTCTTGAAATGTGGCGACCCGGTCAATGGAGGATGAAAACACCAATTTCCGGACGCCCTTTCTTAGATCGGCCATGGTTTGTAATCATAATGGATTATAATGATTAAATAGTTCATCATTCTAATCCATTATAATCAATTTAATCCATTAGTGCCCTTTCTTGTTCACTAATTAGTTAGTAAATGGACAATAATGGATGATAATGATGATTTGTTGTGGTTTATAACTTATAATTAACCAGGTTACTAACCAGGAATCGCATTTTTGCCATGCCCCATCTAGGTGTCCCGTTGACTCGGCATGGGATTTTCATATGGGATGCAACCTTAAAAATCATCCGGGTTACAATGGGAATTTCAGCGGAATAAGATCATGGGATAAATATATTTATATATTAATACTACATGATTATATATGGAGGTTCCCTAAGTCATGTGGGTACCCCCAAAATCATCAATTCTAATGGGAATGTCCATGAAATAAACCATCCAGCTATTGAGGTACCCCCAGTCATTAGGAAACCTCCAAATATAACAACTGAAGCAATACATCGGCTAACCTAAGCGTTTTCAAATAGTCCTTTAAAAAAACAGGGTATATATTACCATTATGCTATTCCCCTCATACCCATGATAATGTACATTGACTCCCATCCGGATATATTACCATTAATCAATATTAGTTATCACATATATTCCCATCATTTTCCCATGATCATTATGTGATTCCTAATGAGGTAACCATTAATCCGTTTTATATTCCTACCATTTTCCCACCATAATCATCATTAATATTATTCCATTCATGAACATCAAGTAAACATCAAGATATTCCTTTTTATAATTCCATTATCATCATATTGTGACATCAAGATATTCCCATCTCCTCATCCTGCACCTCTCATGTCGATCATCTCCGCGGTCGCGGTCTCCGCGGTCTCCGCGGTCGCCATAGCCACGATCGCGACGATCCCGGTCGCGGTCGCGGTCGAAGTCGTCGCGATCCTGGAATCTCGGGGAATCCATGAGGATTTCATGTCGACATTTTTTTTTCGATTCATTGAGTACCATTAAATATAGATTTTTCATAGACATTTAATGCATTTTAATGGGACATTTAATAGACATTTAATGCATTTCAATGGATTTTAATGGACATTTAATGGACTTGATGGACTTTTCATAGATTTTAATGGACCTTTAATGGACTTTCATGGATTGATTGAGAAACCAAGCCCCGATAGAAACTGTGATTTAATGGATTTTACCACTATGCCCAATTTACCCCAAGCTTTTGTTGATTTTACTCACCACTCGTGGCAATTTGAGGGACCCCAAATCATGGCACGCCATCAGACCATTCCTATTCCATCAAAGCGTGAGCTTCGTCAATCGGGCCTTGATCAAAGGGTTTCAACGGCATGCCAGCACTTGTCCCAGTTCATACCCTCTGGCAACTTAACATAGCTCTTGAAAATGGGGCATTTATAGTTGATTTACCTATGAAAGATGGTGATTTCCGTAGTTATGTGGCAGTTTACCAGAGGGTAGATTGATGGGGCTCATCATTTCAAAACCTGTTTCCACAAGGTGCATCAACGTTTCCGGAAAAAACAAACAAACAAAAAACAAAAACTATGCACTGTGGCCATCTATGGTCCAAGGTCGTTGTTCTATTTGCATGACAATTACATGAAATAAATTGAAACCGCATAACAAAACCCCGTGAAACACCCATTCGGATCCCAGTCTATCCATAGTTATTCTCCCAGTTAATAGGTACCCTCTGGATATTTAATATAGCCATGGAAAATGGCGCATTTATAGATGGTTTACCTATTAAAAATGGTGATTCTCCATGGCATATATAACCAGATGGTAATATAATATGGCCTCCATAGTTAGTCTCCATGTTATTCAATTACTTATGGATATACTATAATATTCGCATTATTCCCCATAAGTCATTGTATCAAATATATGGGTAAATTATAATATTTCACGTTCACCTGAATAGTTCGGCCATTTGGGGATGATGTCCCTATGAAAACCATGATTCCAGTGAGGTCGCAGTGAGGTCGTTATAATTTACCCAGATATATTGTATTACATACTGGGACAAAGGCTAAAAATAAATGTGCAATATGCATAGATCATATATATATATATATATCATTACATATCATGCGAATTCATGGGATATAAAATTTTCATGGCATTCATACACTGGTAGGACAAAAGTTGCGCTTGTTGAGCTTCCCACAGTGAACATGGTTGGTTTCTTCTTCTGCACACCCTTTCCCCGTAGAATCCTAGCATGGAGCTTTGTCGTACCCCGGTCGCATTTTCACCCTCCAAAAGCTTTACAATCTTATATATATTTAAAAGACGGTGATAATTGACCGTCCCACACCTGCCACACAAAACGGACTTGAAAATGTGATCCGCGGTTGACCAAAATGGATGTTTTGTAAAGCTTTCAAGAAGCATAAAGTTTGTTCCTCCTGAAGTATTTGGAATATCCCTGCATATAATTGGATATCCATATGCATATCATTTGGATGCAATTTATAATTACATACCATGGGAGTATGGGAATTCATGGGATATAATATTTGGATATGTATATATGATATGTGATACGAGTACATGATGGTTAAAAACGGGATAATCATGGTTAATGGGTTACTGGTTGGTGGTTTCAACCATCTTGAAAAATATGAAAGTCAATGGGAGGGATTATCCCATATATTCTGGAAAATAATCCAAATGTTCTAAACCACCAACCAGTCATCATTGTCCCAATTATTATCTGGTTGGTGGTTGACCTACCCTATATAGAAACCCATACATATATCTGGGTAAATAATAATAATTCACTAACCATCTGGGGTTAATGGGTTATATTTGGAAATAATTTTCCCTCTGGTTACTTAACATAGCCATGGAAAATGGTCCATTTATAGATGGTTTACCTATTAAAAATGGTGATTCTCCATGGCATATATAACCAGATGGTAATATAATATGGCCTCCATAGTTAGTCTCCATGTTATTCAATGACTTATGGATATGCTATAGTATCCGCATTATTCCCCATAAGTCATTGTACCAAATATATGGAATAATCCCTATTAACCATCATGATTATGATGATATATAATTTACCCATGATTATCATGACATATAATAAACCATGCTTATATATAACCATCATAGCCATGGTATAGATGGCCCATAGAAATAGACGGTTTACCTATTAAAAATGGTGATTTTCCATGGCAAACTGTTAGTCATAACCAGAGTGTTATATCTCATTAACCATTATTAACCACTATTAACCACTATTAACCACCATTATCCACCATTATCCACCAGCAAATAAATAACCAGAGGGTATAACCTCCATTTTCCTCTGGGTTAAATAACCAGAGGGTACCCACGCTTTGGCCACGCGTCTCGTCCATGTCCAGGATCAAAGCCGCGGTCGCGCTCCTCGCGGTCCGCGCTTCGACCACCTCGGGAACCAGGGGCCAGCCGGTTGCGGTGTCGTCCACGGCGAAAAAGGGGGTGGGTTTTCTGGGGGAAATCTACGGAAACCTTGGGTTTTTATAGTTTTAGGGGTTAACCTTGGGTTTTTATAGTTTTAATAGTAGTTTGCAAGGTTTTACCGGTTGTGACCAGCACAAATGTCGGGCTTTCCTGCCAATTCTCTCATCTTCCTATTGTGGAAACGGGGTTAGATGATGCAGTTGAGGGATAAATCCCATCAAAAGTGGGGGTTTAAGGAAATATATCAAAGATGATATAAGGAGATTTTTCAGATGGGCAGTTGGAAGTGCATGAATCTATCCCCATTTAGCATATCATCATCATCATCATCATCATCATCATCATCCCCTTAACTATTGGGTTTACCTCATGCTTTACCCATAAAAATTGCATGTTATCATTGGCTAAAGCCCACATTTTTCTTCCCACCTCACATGAGCCATGGTCAATGCTCACTATATGGTTGATGGTCATCCCATCCATAATAAGGATCCTTATAACGCTTATAATGGTTATTATAAATCCCTATGAACCATTGGATGACTAGCCCCGTTTTTAATGGTTATTAACCATGAGTATTGACCATAGCTCACATCCCCCGAGCCCCACCTGCATCATAGCGCCGCTCCTCCCGCGAGTCCCGGTCCCGGTCGCGGTCGCGGTCCCGGGGACCGTCTCTTGGACCGTCGCCGTTGCGCTCCACCTTTAAGTGGCACAACGGCGACGACGTACCGTTAGGAACTGATGATATGAAAACCATAGGAAAACCATGGGAAAATGGAGGTTTTAATGGGAAAACCATAGGAAAACCATAGGAAAATAGTGATTAGTAATTGTTAATAGTGGTTAATAGTGGTTAATGATGGTTAATCATTGGATAATTATGGCTGGTTGGTGGTATACCTACCCCTCTGAAAAATATGACTTCGTCAGTTGGGATGATTTTCCATTCCCAATATATGGAAAGTCATAAAATTCATGTTCCAAACCACCAACCAGAAATGAAAATTACCCTCTGGTTATTTAACAGTTTGCCATGGAAAATCACCATGTTTAAAACCATCTATAAATGGACCACTTTCCATGGCTATATTAAATAACCAGAGGGTATATGTTAAATTTATTGCCACAAATTAGGGTCGTCCCCTATCGGTTGTGAGGATTTCAGTATTCCCGGAGGTATCACAAATGGGGTATCGGTACAGGCTCGTCCCCTATCGGTTTTGAAGGTTTTGTGCAACCTCGGAAAGGCCAAGGCGAAGCAAAGACTAAATTAGTTAATGGGATAGAAATGGGGTGATTAACCATCATTAACCATCATTAACCACTATTAACCACTATTAACCATTACTAATCACTATTTTGTCGATTACTCATATCGGATAGCTGGATGTTTTCATGGGATAGAAATGCGATGATCCCGGAATAAATGAAGGTTTTTCATGGTAGATTTAGTATTGACTGTACTATTTCAATAACTCAATGATCATTTTAGAATAATCTGATGATATCTCACAAATCATCATTGATTATTGATTTGATTTTCACCATTTATTGATTTGATTTTTTCTGGTGAATCTAATGATGAATATCACCATTTTTTGAACGATTCTTCATGCCATTTTTTTCGCGAAACGGGAACGGGAAATCTCCATTGATTCTACGACCGACGACCGTTGCCATCTATACCCGAGGCCAAATTCCCCCCCCGACAGTCATTTTATTGGCAAAAAAAGGTGTCCATTTGGATTTATGTGTCACATTTTATCACTAGCAAAACATTGAAACATTGTTAACAATGCCATTGTTGGATGAATATAGAACCCAAACCAGTTGGATCTTGCGAAAAAAAAAAAAAAAAACATCCAGCTAGGACTTCAATATTCACAAAGAAGTTCACAAAGGAGCCGAAAATCACCATAAATCCCGCACCATCAATCCCGAAAATCACCATGAAAATCCCAGACCTTACCACAGCGCTTTGAGTTGCAGACCCATCTCTTTTCGATGTACTTCATCTTAATGAATTCTCGACACTGCCAGCAGTTGCACGGGGCTGAGGGGCTGAGGAAGGGCTGATTTTATCAAGGGGGCTGCGACGTGGAGCGAATCACTGAATAATGTGGGTAAAACAATGTCATAAACCACCACATGTTTGATGGTTCAAAAACCACCCATTTTTTGGGGGGGATTGTTTATTATTGTTTTAACCACATGAAAACTGAATAAGTTGTCTCAAGAAGTGATTTGTTGTTGCTTCGAAATCCTTCACACCTTGTAGCTCTTTCATCCACGGTGCCAGGATGGATTCTCTGAGGTTCGATACCAACGGTGTTCTACCTATCATTTATTTATTTGCATTGTGAGGATGTCTATCCTTACCAAAAAGTGCAAAAGTCATCTGCTAATCACATCCTAAGTTGGAAAAGACATGTTTTTTTCACCACCAGATCATCATTGCTTCGATACCCCATCATGGTTATATCACCATGATGTTTTGGGTACTCTCTGGTAAACTAACGTAACTATGGAAAATCACCATTTCCTAGCTGGGTAAATCAACTATTTCTATGGCCATTTTCAATAGCTATGTTAAATTACCAGAGGGTATGTTCCCATAAAAAAAAAAAATCGATACCAGGACACGGTATGCCCTTAGTGACTACTAGTGACCTTTTTTTTCATCTCACTTTACTTCATCCCAGGCGTGGCCCTCTCTTTGGCACAACTTCACAAGTGATGAAAACCATGGGAAAATGGAGGTTAACCCTCTGGTAAACATACAAAAAACGAACTGGAAAGATCCACCATTTTCTAGCTGGGTAAATCAACTATTTCGACTGGGCCATTTTCAATAGCTATGTTACTATGTTTGTTTACCAGAGGGTAACACGCACATATTAAGGGCTGCAGTTCCGCTATGTTTCACCATACTTGTAGGGCTTATGTCCCAGAATGTGATTTAAATTATATTAAATGTGGTGCTTATTGCTATGGTCATACTTTATACCCATTAGAAATCCCGACTGCACCTGTAAGTACGGGAGCAAAATGTGGTTAATTGACGAACTTACTTGAAATCCATAAGTTTATTCATTGTTCATGTCTTCAACGACAACGGGGCAACATAAAAGGGGAATCATCACTGGCCATGCAACAGGTTCTGACTGATTGGAGGTACCTACCATATATAAGATCTATTTTTTAGGCCAAAATTTCAGGGGATATCCCCAGAAAATATGGCCAAACAATGCCAAACATATGGTACATTGACGTACCTCCATCTGTTGGATCCTGAAATTCATTCCCATTGATTATTATATACCAATGATTAACCATCATTAACCACTATTAACCACTATTAACCACTATGAAATCAACCTGAAATCATGGTCGGTTAAAACTATTTCAAATCCCATGTTGTTAACCTGTTGAACTGCCCATCGCTCTCCGCAGCCCTGATTAACTTAGCTACGTGGCGCTTTGTGACTAACACAGTTCTGTTCTAGTATGTTCTAGTTATATTAGGAGGTTTCCTACAACAGGGGTGCCCCTAAATCATCCATTTTTGTTTGGGATTTTCCATTAGGAAAACCATCCAGCTACTATTGGGGATCCCCAACTTTATGGAAACCGCCAAATGATTAATGGGGTCTACAAACCAACCAAGCGTGGGGATTACTGGTTAGCCTCCCCCAGTTTGTTACATGACGACCCTGGCATAACTAAAGATAAGAATTAGTTTCCCGTCAAATATTCCCATTAGTCATTTATCTGTAGTTAATAGCTATCCAATGTTCCACCATTTATTTCCCATTACAATTAATATGGATCATACTTCATTAGTCATTAGTATTTCTCATGTCTGATTCATATTCCCAGTCTCTATATTTAATCATATTAGTTCATATTCATATTAATCATATTAGTTCATATTCATATAGTTAGTCATCATATCGTATTATCAGAATGTGGGAAAAACAATGCCATAAACCATCACCAATTTCACCATTTTAATAGGTGGTATGGTTACCAATCCCAGTCATGGGTGCTTTATGGCATTGTTTTAACCACATTATTCCTATTAGTTGATCATTTCACAGGCATTTGAGCAGTGTTCAAAATCCCTCTGTCATTCCATGATACTGATTGGGTTATTGTAATCCCCAAAATATTGGGTAGACATGTATCAGTTATATTCACTAATATCCCCATATGTTCATGGTTCAAATCCAATTTAAACTATTCACTCACTGTTCATAATCCCTCTATCATTCCATTAGACTGGTTGGTTTATAGGGATTCCCCTACATGGATTATCATAATCCCCTATTATAATCCCCAATATATTGGGTACTAAAATCATCTATAATCATCAACCAACCATCATGTATCAGTTATATATCATGAAAAAATCATGTTCCAAACCACCAACCAGAAATTAAATCCCAGCCATAAACTACTATAAATCATAGTTATATCAGTTATATCCCCAATATATTGAAAGTCATAAAATTCCATGGTTCCAGTCACCACCAACCAGCTACTATAAATCAGAAAAACCAAGCTGATTGGAGGAATATTGGCTATGGAAACACTTGGAGGAACCAATAATCAGTACTTGGTGGCTCATCCCACGGCTCGTAAGTGGCTTATAACCCCAGTTATGAATGGGATAAGTAGGGTTAATCCACTTATAATTGGTGGAATACCTGGTTATTATTAGCTCCACTATGATGGGCTCATTGTTTACTGATCATTATTGGATCATATCAACCATCAATGATTAAACAATTAGCTAGTGATGATTAATCAACCATTATTGGATCATATCAACCATTGATCATATCATCCATTGTTTAATGATCATTATTGGATCATATCAACCATTAATGAACCATTATAATCATTATACCCTTAATGATTATACCATTAGTGTTATTATACCATTACTGGTTGATTATTAAACAATCACTGATCCAATAATGGGCTCATTGTTTAATGATCATTATACCCACTATTGATCAATGATCATTATTGTTATGATTACTATTAGTGTTATTCCATATCATTATTGGATCATATCAACCATTGATCATATCAACCATTAATGAACCATTATAATCATTATACCATTAATGACTATACCATTGGTGTTATTATTATACCATTATATAATGATTACTGATGCCCATTATACCCATTATTGATCAGTGATCATTATTGTTTAATGATATAATCAATGGTATACCTATACACCATTGATGGTATATTATTATAACATTATTATAACATAGATTATTATACCATTTTTACTGATGACCATCAATGATTATACCATTAGTGTTATTATATAAACCATCAATGAACCATTATAATCATTATACCATTAATGACTATACCATTGGTGTTATTATTATACCATTATATAATGATTACTGATGCCCATTATACCCATTATTGATCAGTGATCATTATTGTTTAATGATATAATCAATGGTATACCTATACACCATTGATGGTATATTATTATAACATTATTATAACATAGATTATTATACCATTTTTACTGATGACCATCAATGATTATGTATTTTACCAGGTCAACCGACAATGGGGTGAAATACAAAGCTAACACCGTTAAGCACTCAGCTCTTTTGAACCAACGCTATCGGGTAGATCGATGATATATACAATACATGGTTTTACTGCAGGAGTTTTTACACCCCCCTCGGGCGAGCAGGGACGACTGCGGAGAACGAATAACCCTGAAGAGCATACCCTCGCGGGTAGCCAAATTTGTTTATTTGGTTTTAGACATTTCGTGCAGTCATTCAAAGGTCCCTCTAAAAAGCTCAAGCCCGTAAAACCCAGCGCAGCGTTGCAAGGAAGGCACATTACCATGCCGCATCTTGCGCTATGCTACAAAAGAAAATCATCGTCTCCCTAACGGTTCCAATAGATCCAACGGCCACCGGCCTCATCACGGTAATACCAAGCCCCACGCCAGAAACTCCATTCACGGCGTGCACCATAGTGATCACGATTCCAACTCCAGGAGGCATCCGGGCGACCGGAGCTTGCAGCCTTCGATGTGGTTGTGCTTGCTGCTTTTGCAGTAGGCGGCGTCTCAGGCTCCAAGAATGGTCGTGCTCCTGCTTTGGATGTTGGTGGTTCGGGTGCAAGAAATGGTGCGTTGTTGGGATCAACTGGGGCATCAGCGTGCGAGGCATCTGCGCGAGCAGAGCTTGAGGCGGCAGTGTCATCATGTGTGGTGACGGATGCATCAGCTTCGGCTTTGCGTTTTCGCTCTGTGGTGGGCGCGACCGTGGGGTCGGCCTTATGACCTCCAGGACCTCCAGCCTTTGCAGCGGCGCTCTGCTTCTCTTTGCGTTCAAGGTTTCCCCGAACCAATGGAAGATTTTCCTCATACACCTTTTCGAGGAATTCAAGAGTGCCGTCAAAAGGAACTTGGACAGTGCCCTTCCAGGTCAACAGGCCACGGAATGCGCCACGACGACCGATGTAGCTGACATATTCATCCTCTGTAAAAATGTGGCGGCCGAACATGAATCCCCAGACCTTCTTCCATGTTTTGCGGGACTCAACTGGGAAACCATCAACACCTCGAGGCTGGGACATGAAAATCAACTTAGATAAGCAGTTTTCATTTTGGGCATTGGCGGCGACGCCAGCCGAGATCTGAGCTTTGGTCCTTGGGGGATCGGGGAGGTTGCCATATGCGAACATGTCGTCGAATATGCAGTCCTGCAGGTCCTTCCCTTCACCGTGGATGCGGTCGCAAAAAGTGACGTCGCTGGAGTATCTGTCTTCCACGTCCTCGTAGCCCAGCGCTTTTGCACGTCGATGCCTGTCGCGGCAGTCTTTGAGGACTGCTGATTCCACGGATGTGATTCCCCTGGGGCCCAGTTCCCGGCGAAGCAGATTGGCTTGCTCATCCGTCAAGGCTGTCAGCAAGCTTCCGCTCATTTTCCCAAACATTCCGAACCCGGCGAGACTTTGCATTCACCGTTCAAGGATGCGTGTCCTCCTGTTGGGTTTGTCGGCCTCTTTTGTATCGCCACTTTCGTCCACTGGGAGTGGTTCATATCCACATGTGGTGCATGTCACTTGGCCACTGACGTACTCAACCTGGCAGAGGGGGCAGGAGCCCATGAAAGGTTCGCAGTACTTGGGTGCAATGTAAACACGGCGCGTCCTTGCGGGCGGCTGGTCAACTTGCATTGGGGCAGTGGCTGCATCATCATCAGTGGACTTGGCATCGGGTCGCCCCGTGCTGGTGTCATCCATTGGGTCGTCATTTGCATCATCTCGGGCAGTCAGGGTGACCGCTTTGGATTTCGGTGCTGAGGCTGATTCTGCGCCTGTCCATGAGCTGGGCTCGAGATTGCTCTCGGCGCGGGTCCAAAGCACCTGTCCTTCTTCTGAGATGCTGACCAGAAACTGCGGTGGAATGCGTTCTGAACACAAAATACCATCCATTTCTGTGCGACTAAAGATGACACCAGCTTCAACTGCTTGCCGCATTGCGATTTTGACTTCGATTGGACATTTTGCTCTTAATCCAGATCGATACCCCTGTGTGCCGATACAGTGTTCTGCCATGTAGATATGAGCACGGCCACTGTTGACTGTGTCACCGCCACCTGGGATCAGGCCGTTCTGTGCGATGCTCTTCCAGCTGCTTCTCATCGTGCGATGGAAGACAACCTCAGGGACCTCAGTCATTGCACACAGGGGCACGCCAGTGAAGGCGGCTTTTCGCTCGGGGGATACTTGGTTTGAGCAATACACCATGGTTGAATTGGCATAAAGACCCCCTGCGGTTTTCAAGGCAGCTTCAGAGTGACCCTGAATTGCACGGATTTTCACAGGATAATACGGCATGCCTAGGCCATTGTCGACAGGAAAATGGGAGATCTTTGCACACAAGAATTGGAACCTACTCTTGCCATGCTTGTCGATCTTCATTGCGGTGCCAAACAGGTTTGCGACAGTGATGAAAACATCTGGGGGCACTTCCTTGCGGAAGGCTTTGGCAAAATCCTCCAAGTCAATCCAAAGGTCTTTGTCCATTGGCACCTTGGCACAGGATCCATGCCCCCTGCAAACTTTGTTGACACGAGTTGCAAAATCAGAAAATTTCTTGTCGACACGAGTCTGGCCAGCAATGGTCTCAACGTCGGATGCCGATATCAGCTCCAGCTCATACGCCGTACCTTCAAAGAGGATACCGGGCACATCGTCCCCGTCTGCATTGGTCACCATTGTATATTGGTATTCAGGCAAATGCTCTTCCATCCAATATGCTTTCACGTGGCCGGATGCATGTCCCTCTAAGCGCGCAGTTGCCTGCGGCTGGTACTGGCTGGATGTGGCTCTCTTGTCATCTGCGGGCTCATCCAATGGTGCTGGTGCTGCTTTCGGCCGCGACTTCAACATGACCTCAGCCGTTTGGACCAGGATTGTTGCTCTGCTGGATGCAGCGGGCTCGCCGTCGCCGGCGGCCTTTGGAGGGTCATCTTTGGGAGGCTCAGCAAACGTGCCCGAAGGCATCGTCTTGGTGTCGATGTAGTCCTCAGTGTCAGGTTGTTGAGCTTCGACGTCCTCCTTGGTGAATGACCTGCCCGTCGGCGTGATGTGTCTTCGGGACTCTCCAAAAAGCAACTTGGTGATGTTTGCACATGTCTCCTGATAGGATCTTGGCAGCTCGTCCAGGACGGCGCTCATGTTCCTCCGCAAATCATCCCATGTCTCCTGGCCACACTGAGCAAGCTCCAAACCAATTCGGCCAACCCGCCATCCGCAATCAATTGCGAAAAGGGTAGCTGTCCAAAAGGCAGCAAGACGCGTGCGATTTTCTTCAGAGTTGGCGAAATGCCACTGGTCTCTGAATTCCATTGCATCGGCGTACCCCTTTGCTTTCAGCCACGGATACGGATTGGCACGCCCTTGCAGGCTGCTGGTTAGAGCTTTGAATCGGGGCTCCAAAACATCGAAAGAATTGATCGAAGATGGGATGAATGCCGTAATCTGCGCTCCAAGGCGCGGTCGTGAGACCGGCCGACTGCAAATCCAACTCCCGGGCCTTGTTGACAAACCATGTCAAGTGGCGCTCACAATCATCCAGGATCGTGGGCCAGTGCCCGTTGGGGCCGTCGTACGGCCAATTTGGATTTTGGGCAATCCCATCCTCTCCTACCAATTCATTTCCGAACCAGGACAATGCAGGTTGATGCGTGCATCAGGATAGCGCTCGCGGGCGTCCGCGGCCAATTCAATCCCACGCTTGACCAGCTTCTGCAGAGTCTTGCCCCAGAGCATCTCATGGATGAACTCAGTCACATACTTAGGCTTGCGCTGCCGGTAATGCTCGGACAGGTCAAACTTCTTAAGTGTTTTCCTACGCCCTGTGATCAATGCACATGACGAGTCAGAGACTAAGATCCAGATTACATCATTGACGGGCATCTCTGGCAACATGATCTTTTCAATGTGGGACTCCTTTGGCAAAAAGCAGAAGCTAAGGTATTCTGCAAGCGGATCCTCTCGACCGTAGAACCTCAGGGCCGAAGCCGGCGTCCATTCAGTCATCAGTCCATCCACGAGGTCCTGAGCAGCCTGATTCTCACCTTCATTGCGCATGGCCAATGCAAACAAAATGCGATTGTGAAGGAGCAACCATGCTTCTTTGTTAGCCTCACGTGTGGCTTCGAGCGCAGCCTCGCGGCTGGCCGGGTGTGCTGTGGCATATCGCGAGTCAGCCATTTTAGCAGGACAGGCACGAATGACAGCGGGTGAAATCCTTTTGGATGTTTGGCCCACCACAGCTACCCGGAAACACTCATGGAGCATGTCAGTCAACTTGAAAGTATAGTTCTCAGCAAGTTTAAGAGCTTTGCCCCTACTTTGATCATGCTCATGTTTGCCATCACATTTGAATGAGTCTAACACTTCGAGTTCTTTGAAGTTTCCAGCAATAGTCCAACTTTTCTTCATTGGTTGACCGTTGTTTCCAAGAACACCCAACATACAACCATCAAAGTGATGAGTAGTCATGGATCGTTCTATGAGGAATTTTCTAACCATCGGCCATCTCCAATATTTGCAGTTCTTGGACAGTTCAAATGCTATCAAGGTTCGTTCATCATAAACTTCATCCACAAGTTTGACAAAAGATTTGAACAACTTGGTAAACTGTTTTTGTTGCTCTTTGATTCTTTCTTGACCCTCAACAGTAAGGCCATTCACATTTCCCCATGGGCTACCTCCAACACAAGGCAACGATGCATAAAGTATCAAAGTGCCGTCATTGAAATCATTTCTGAAATCTTGGACTTGGGAGGCTAGCCGTTGCCGACAGCTGTTAGTGGTACCATCATCTTTTTCGGTAACCCTAATGCAGTGGCAATCTTCATTGGACTTTCTTGGGGTACTAAGCTTCGAATCATCAGAGCAGCAAAATTCGATCAACATTCTGGGCTTAAAAGACTTTTGGGAGCCCCCCTGATTCCCGGCAGCGGTTGCTAGTTTTGGCACCTTAGTGGAGTTCGGCGCCGCGGTGTGGCGGGCTGCTGCTTCTTCCACCTTTGTCGGGCCAATGCCAATGAGATGAATGGCATGCAACCAAAGGGCTGGTCGGGTAAAAGGTTTTGTAAGAATGTCTGCAACTTGGAAACTGGTTCCTACGTTGAGAAGATCGAACTGTTTACATTCGAATTGTTGTTTCAACCATTTGAAGTTGATATTTTGTGTTTTGTTCATGTGTCTCATGGATGCTGATGAACCGGTGGACATGACTGTGATAGTCGCTTGGTTGTCCTCCATAAATTTGACTTGATAAAATTCAGGGAAACTGGCCTTGAGGGAGTTGATGTCCGCTGCACTACAACCTGTATCGACGTTCCCATTACGGATTTCATCAATTTCAGGGTCGATCCTAGTGAACACAGCATCTTCTTGGGGCTTCGCGGCATCGCGAGCTGGCTTACCCTGTAGCTTCTTGAAAAGGTTCAACTGCTCAAACAGGGCCAGCATTGGAATGCCCTCGGCTCTCATGCTGTGATTTGCGGCAACTACCTCAGCCTCAGTTGAAGATATTGCAACAACCGTTTGTTTCTTACTGAATGCATTTAAGGGGTAATACGTGTTGGGGCCTACAAGCACAATGGCACTGCCAGTGGTACTCTTGCTATCATGTTCGCCTGCATGATCTGCGTCGGCAAAAAGCCAGAGTTGGCATTCATCAAAGGCATCCCCAATGAAACCCTCTAGGAAATGGTGCTTTGTACAATGAATGTATGACACCAATCTATGCAAGGCAACATCACATTCTATGGACCATTTTGTCACTCTTGATGCTAAGCTTTGTGTGGCACGCAACAAGTCGAACCTTGCCATTCTGGCGGCAAAGAGTATCTTCATCAAGATCTTGCTGGCCACTGGCTGGAGTTTGCCAGGCTTCTCATCTTCACTGAGTGTGGGCCGTGCGATGCCAGCATCTGTGAATGGTGTTGGCACCTCTTTTAAGGACGATGGGCTGACTTTTGCAAGACTACAATAATTTTCTACACAGGACCCCAGGAAATCACTCATGTCATACCTCACTAAGTTCACGGGCTTGGCCATGACGCCAGCTTTTGTCTTCACAGCGTGATCAACCCCCCTGAACTTAGAGGCCTTGGCTTCCTTTTTCGCCTCGCGTTTGTCGCGATGTGGTCCTGGTCTGGCTTTACTTGCCATTGCAAACTGCTTGAATTTGTCAGGTCCATCTTGTCCGTAACAGAAAACTGTTTTTCCTGTCCAGAATTCATTTGTTTGATTGCTAGATGTTTTCCAATCATCTGTATAAACATCATAGCCCCCCTGATTGTTCCCGTCGGTGATGCTAGGACAACTTTTAATGTCACCTTTTTGTCAAAGAAAGTTATGCGACTTGAATTTTGACAAGTTACATCTCCCCCCTCATCAACCGGCTGGTACAATCTTTTTCGGGGTTGTATGTGGTGTCTAATCCATGCCATGTTGGTTTCATCATGCTCCCACCAGTCTTGTGTTCTGTGTTGTGCGGCTGCTGACTTCTTGGCTTCAAAGGCGAATGCGAAAGGGTGTGCCTGCGAAGGCAACCGGATGTTTTGAAATTCACGGTGCATACAGCCAAAGTAGCGATCATATGGCTCAGGATCACCAATGTTCACTGCAGCCTTGACGCTTGCCCATGCCTTTTCCAGATTGGCGGTAGGGCCAGCCATCTTGAAGTCATCTACATACACAACCAAAAGACAGTTGAGCTCTTGATGATGAAAAATTGAATGCCAAATGTCAGGTAAAATTTGCTTCCAACCCTGTTTCACCACACGGCTATTGAGATGATTTTCCCAAATACCCCCGCTATCAGGATGACCATAAAGGGCAAGTAACATAGGAACCATGGGTTGCCAGTACTTTTTCTCCCAATCTTTGGGCCATCTGTTGCGTGGAAGTGACAACCATGTGGGCACCCCTGTGAAGAGGGCTTGTATGTAGGCTTGGATTGCATCTGCCTGCTGTTTGGAGAATCCGGGCTGACTACCGAAAGCATCTAGCAGCTTTGCTGCTTCCATGGATGCTGGGGAAGAGCCTAACTCGTTGAAGAGTGCGTGATCAGAATTCTCGTCCCTGACATTGTTCCCTTGGAAAACCGTCCTACCCTTGAACTTCCGGCGAGGGTCTGATTCCGGCAATTCAGAGCCCTTCTCATAGCAAGCCTCAAAGATTCGACCTAGGTGCACAGTTTGGCCATTGCGACGAGCCTCAGCTACTATGTCGCGGCATTCACGAACACGCTTCTCATCCCAAACACCCTTATTACGGAGATTATCCCACTCCTTATCAAGGGCGGCCTTGGCCTTGGGGTTGCTGGCAATCTCATCTTTTGATACAAGCCTAGCAACTGAAGCGAAAAGCTCGAGTGCGACCTTGAACTCAAGTTCCTTGATCTTCTCTTGACGAGCTCTCTAATTCGAGGCCGGTGCTCAATTGTGGCAGGCGCGGCAACTTTTGGCATTGCCGGCACGGAAAACTTTTGGGAAGTGGCTGGAATAATTTCCCAAACATTGCCTACGAGCTTTGCAGTTGCAGGAGGGCGTTGAGTTGCCTCAAGCCGGGCCGGTGAAGACTTCTTCTTTTTGCCCTTGCTGCCAGATGAAGATGCTGGCTTTTCCTCCTGCTCCTTGGCTGCTTTCTTTGCTTCTTCCTCGATGATCAACTTCCTATCTTGGGGTCCTAACATCTTCCACAATTCTGAGTCGATCCCCTCCGGACGCTTTGAACCTTTATAGTTACGTACAATCCGGTGACCATCCCAATGATGTCCATCTGGAATTATTTCACCTTTAGGGGTCAATTTGAGATCTGGAAATACGGGCGCTTCGGGTGCATCAGGCTCGACATCGCTGTCGGCTGGTAGAGGCGTACCTGGCTCGTATTCATACTCATCTTGTGGCGGATGCAACCTGGACTCAAGAGGCACAGCTTTGGGTGTCTGCGGAATGACCTGGTCCTCGAGGCGATCGGCTTTGGGTGCTTTCGAGTCAATCAGAGCTTTCAAAGGAAAGATGAAACCCTCGGATGGCAATTCCAACCTCTTTGTTCTTTGGATTGTCAGTGCACCCCAGTTGACATGATAATCTGCGGCTTCCAACTTGGCAACTAAGTATTCACCCTTCCAATCATGACCTGGTTGGATGTAATACCCAAGGAAAATTCCTTCATTTGCTGTTGGGGAGAGCTTACCTGATGTGTTATCCAACCTCTTGGGGTTATTCCAGAATAACACTTTAGCACCAAATGGAATGTGCATTGCAGGGAACTCTTCACCAAACCTGAGTTGCCATGGGGATTCACTGCCGTCAAGCTGGGGGCTTGCATTGATCGCGGTCGCATGATGCTGCATGGCCAATGGCCACATCTTCAAAGGAAGTCCTGATTGCAACAAGTTGCTCCGGGCACCTTCCAACATCTGACGAACTTCGCGCTCAGCAAAAGACTTTGATGAATCTACATATTCAATGGAAGTTTGGTGTCTGTAACCCAAATCCTTGATGGTCCTGATCAATTCTGGGGAATTGTCAGTGTACACAACTTGAACATCATCCTTTGATCCAATGAAGTGATTCAAACCATCAACACAGCTTTGTGAGTCCTTGGACTGGCTAGGGTAGACATACCGATATTGGGTGTGCAGATCTTTCAACACCAATGCGACTTGCTCCCCCCTGAAACCCTCTTCTACGTTTTTCTTGATAATGACATGATCCCCAATGACATGGTCACCGAACACCTCAGTTTCGATTCTCTTCTGACCACCTTTCTTTCGTGCCTGAGGTGCCATCATCCTTGCTCATTGGCAGGTTCTGCAAAAGGGGTTCTTGGGGAAATGCGTGTATTGATGTTGGGTACTTGCAGCTTCAGCCAATAGATCCTCAGTCTTGCGGCTTCGGATGTACTCCTGCTGAGCGTCATCCTCCACATGCTCATCCAATTGCTCTTCATCTTGGGCTTCGTCCCGTTTGGCTTTTGAGCTCGACCGTGAGGTCGGCATTGCAAACAACTTTCTGAGGTGCTTATCCTTTTGAAATTGATCTTTGGGATAAACCTTGCAACTATCATCCAAAACTGGGACATGACCTTCGATCTTGAGCTGGACGACCTTGTCATCTGGACGGACTAGGATTGGTTTGCCATTGGCAGGCCATACGAAACTGTAACCCTGATCTACACATCTCGTTCCTACGGAGAGCACAGCTGGGGTATGATCAAGTACATACGGGTGCACGGGATCTGGCAATGCGGACAACTTGACATCAGCAACCTCGTTTGCCTCGGTCGAACCATTGGCTGTGACTAAGGAAATCGGATGCTCGGCTGCACGGCAGTTCTTGGCACTAACATCCCTCAGCATTCCTTTGGACACAAGATCAGATTCACTACCTGAGTCGACAAGCCAACTAACACCGGCCTTTGGCGCGGCTGTGGCAATTGACGGGAATCGGCCAATGTCTCTAAGGGCTTTGGGACCGCTAATGAACCTGCACTCTTTGCATGTGATGTCACGTGTGTCCTCATTCCAACAACAAAACCCACAACTAGGTGCAACATCTGAATCATGAAGTTTCACAGTTTCTTGAAGCTGTCTTGCACGAACCTGAGCCTCATGTTGTTCAACCTTGGATGAAACCGGAACATCTTCAGCTGTCTTGTACACCTCAGTGAACTCCCTTGGACGGTGCTTGACTGGGACTTGACGACCAACTGCCTTCACCTCGATCACATGTGGGGCCTTTCGGAATCTAAGGCGCTTCATGCTGACACTTGACTCATCGGAGCACGAAGTTGCCTTCGGCTGTTTTCGCACGATGCATGCAAACTTCTGGATCAAGCATGGAGCGGCTGTGGAATCCTTGCTCTTCTTTTTGGGAGCGGGTGAATTGGCCCTTTTGGTGTCTTTGGTGGCGGCAGCAGCTTTGTCATCATGCTTATAAAAACATTTGTCACCACGTCTGCACTTTCCCTGGGCATGATAGATACATGGGGTTTTGGCCATTTCTTCCTTGGACATTTTCTTCCCCTTATCATCTTTATTGCCCCTTGATGGTGAACGTGTTTTGGTTCTTCTGGGTGATTGAGTTCGAGATTTGTCGTCCTTGACATGCTTAAATGGACATTTCTTCCCCTTATCACAGGTACCCTTTTGGAACTTATAGCAAATCTTGTCACCTTTGCCACCTCGTTCCTGCGATCTACCACGACTTGGGGAGCCCTTTCGGCCACCGCGACCATCGCCTTTGGCAGGTGCGGCCTTTGCGTCCTTAATCCCAGCCTTGTTCTTCTCCGCGATGCGGTTCCTGTTTTCCCTCAATCGTTCGCGATCGATCAAGTTCTTCATGGATTGGTGAAGAAAACTATAAGACTTTTCATGGGATTTCTCATGAGCACGGTCAAACATCTCAATGTCATACTTCAGCAACTGACTTGGTCGGATCTGCCTCAACAAGATGTCCCTTAACACAGCATCATCGGGGGTGACAGCCATGCCAGCTAGGGTAGCATCCCATTTGTTGATGAATCTTCGGAGATCCTGGACAGTATCGCCTACTTTGACAACACCCAAAAGATCTTCTACTCTGTAAAGGCTACCTGCTTCTTCTGATGTCTTGAAGTAGTCCTCAAACATGAGCAGAACATACCTTCCCCTGACCTGGATGCCTTTTCGGGATTGCTGCTCCTTGAAATTCAAGATCCTAGTTGCGAGGTCCCCTCCGGCTGAGCGCGTGAGCGCTGCTGATAACTTTGTATCCAGCGTGAGGAACTTTCCAGGATCTTGGAGTTTCTTCTCCAACTGCTCTCTGGTGCACTCTTGATCGTACACCTCATTGAGCCAGAGCCACGCCTCATCCGGGCGATCTGAACAGCTTTTCACTTCATCCCTGACATGATTCTTCCAAGTCCTATACGACTCCGGAGCGGGCATGTTGTTCAGCTTGATGAGTTCGGCCTCCTTAGTTTTTGGCTTATCCTTTTCTTCCCTTTGGGTTAAGGCTTTCACCAATTCAATAAGATCTGAGGGACCCATAACTTGCTGTTGCTTGGTTACGCTCTTGGGGGAGTCATTTGGGGGAGTTTTGATAGCTTCAGTGGGAGTGAAAAACCCTGACTGCGTTGGCAATTGAGGCTGGTCGTTGCCGACAGCCGGCTTTTGCTTGGGACTGCCACCTTTGAGCAGCTCATCCAACTTGGCCTTTGCTTCTTGTGCCAACACTGCAGGCGTCTTCAACTCATGAATCGGCTCGTCACTGCCTTTGGCAGCCTGTGCATCGGATGCTTTGGGAGTGGCAATATTGAAGTGAGGCACGCTAGTGGTAGCGGCTGGCTCGGCATTCAGGGCGGATGCTCTCGGAACGGAGGCATGCTGCACTTTGGCAACATGCTTTAACTGCTCCTGAAGGTCATCGATTTGGTCCTGAAGGCTAAGGTTCTGAGCCGCTGCCTCATTGATCTTGTCGGCCATCTCCTTCTTGTAGTTCTCGAACTCAGTCCTCAAACTGATGTACCTGGCCTGATCAATTGCAGCCTGATCTTCATATTGCTTCTTTGTGGCAGCTATGGCATTCTTTGCATGTTCAACTGTCTGTGCATAAGAAGCTTCGAATTCACTAGTGATACGTTGCCTTTCCTCTGCAATTCTCTGATCATGCTTTGTGTTTGCCTCTGCCTTTACATCCTCTATTCTTTTGTCATTCGATGCCTGAGCCTGATTCAACCTGACCTCCATCTCATCGCCTCGTTTCCTCTCCTCGTTGACGGCACTAATGGCCTTACCTTCAATCTCCTGCAGCCTTTGCTCATACTCCTGCTCCTGCATTACGAGTCTACTTGACCATTCGTTTCGAATTGAGTCAACTACTCCATGCATTATCTGAAGGTGCCTCTGTTCAGCTTCCCTCATGACTTGCAGGGTATTCCCACTAGTAATCTGGGACAGGTTGTTTTGTATGAAGGTAAAGTACGCGACAACGGGTTGGAACATTGTTTCGTCATCCATCGGCTCGGGGTTGCCCCCGGCCACATTGGGCACAGCGACAGCCGATGGACCTGACCCTGGAACGGCGAGAGGATGGTCAATTGGGGTCCCCATAGCAAAGTAGTGAGACTACGGCTGATAACCTGTATTTTACCAGGTCAGCCAACAATATAGTACAATTACTATATGGGGGCGCAACAAACCGGTCAGCACTCAGCTCTTTTGAACCAACGCTACAGAGTAGATCGATGATATATACACTACATGGTTTTACTGCAGGAGTTTTTACAAGATCGATAGATAGATGGATAGATAGATGGATAGATGGATAGATAGGATAGGATAGGAATGGATAGATAGGATAGGATAGGATAGGATAGGCTAGGGTAGGGTAGGGTAGGATAGGATAGGACAGGAGAGGATAGGATAGGATAGGATAGGATAGATAATTTTTGAATATAGGACAGTGTGATAGATATGATCAGTAGCAAAGGGAACACTTAAACTTCCCAGCCCAAAAACCAATCCATTGAAACCTCAGCTGATGGAAACGGTTTCCCCATTGTAATCTAATATGATCCCATTATAATATCCATATCAGCAGCAAAGGGAACAAACAACTATCCATGGCCAATCTTAGATACCTTGCAAAAAAAAATATTGGCTGGTGAACGTAGATAATCCCATACCAAAAGACGAAAGGGTTAGTTTCTACCCATCTAAGATTGACCTAGTATCATACATCCGGGATTGGTTGGTGTCAAAACCTCAAATATCAGTGGGCTGGGGCCATTGTAGCAAGTTGCCGGAGGCCACATGGTTTATTTGTCATGCGAAAGGGACACGAATATGGGGGGTTCCATAAATCCGGAGTACCCCATAGCTGGATGGTTTATAAGGGAAATCCTATTAAAATTGATGATTTGGGAGTATCATTTCAGGAAACCTCCATATCAGTCATTACATAAACTATGCTTAAAAATGGTATGCAGTTCTATATGCAGTACTGGCTTTCCAGATGTTTTCAATGGCTTGCTTTCACAGAAATGGGTGTGTCTGAAAATAGTGTACCCCTAAACCCAATGGTTAATGATCATTATCCCTATTAAATGGCTATTTCATTGGGAATATACCCTATTCTCAGACATACCCAAATGGTGACACATGTTTTCGCACAGGCATACCCACAATGTGTGGCCAAGGTCCCAATCAGTCTGGCATCCAGATGAAGATGTCGCAACATTTCAAAGATACAGAACGCATCATTAAAAAACAACAAGTTGTTACCCTCTGGTAATGACTAACATAGCAATGGAAAATGGCCATTTATAGTGGATTTTCCCATGAAAAATGGTGATTTTCCATAGCTATGTTAAATTACCAGAGGGTAAACATCAGATGGTGTAATGCTAAAAAAAAATGTCAAGGCAACTTTGCTGCATGCATGACATCTTCACCTACATTTGAACTATTTTTTGGTTAAATGTTGGTAACTACTGGATTATATACATGGAGCATATGGGATATCTATATATCTATATCTATCTATCTCTATATACATCGTTATACATCATTATACATCTTTCCAATAGTATGTAATAGCAGCATATGTGAACCATGTTTGTCCATTGTTAGGTTAAACAACATACCATTGAGGTTCAATATCTATCTATCTATCTATCTATCTATCTATCTATCTATCTATATATATATATCTCTCTCTATCTATCTATCTATCTATCTATCTATCTATCTATCTATCTATCTATCTATCTATTGTTAGGTGACAATAGAAACCATGGTAATTATAGCATTTATTGGGTTAAATGGAGGTGTTTTTATTTCATGATACCCCAAACACCTCCAAGTCATGGCGTCATGGCCCGCCTCCACCGCCTCCTCCTCGGCGCCCTGCAAGCTGGGAGATGTTGGTGATTGCTTCGGGTTTCTGACTACCAAACTTTGTATAATTGTACTTTAATACTGTATGTAGAAGTTTAGAAACCACAATCTCTCTTTGACGAAAAAGGAAACTGTGCATTTCTGGAATTTCTTGCCACTGCTCCCTGCTTCTTCGGGTCTGGGTCAAAGTCAAACATCTAAGAATTGGAGAATCAATGCATTACCCCTCTGGTAGTTTCATAGTTTGCTATGGAAAAAGGCCCATTTATAGATCATTTGCCTATGAAAATTGGTGACTTTCAATGGCTATCTTAAAGTATCAGAGAGCAGTGGCTTCGAAGACGAAGAAGAGCTGTTTCTTTGGACGTTTACCTTTATCATTTCTGTCTCCAATGAAACAAATATGATATAGTCAACCACCTTCCTCAAACGCCTTTATACAACCGACACTGTCAGGCGCTGCAAAAAATGTGCCAGGCTGTGGTTCGAGGCTACATCATGGGAATCCTGGACATTCCTGGCCTTTCAGAATCCCGGAATCGAGGGATTGATGAGCCCCAACATGGTATGGTCCAACTGTTCACTGGGTGTTGAAAAAAAAATGTTTTCAGAGGTTTCAACAAAAGCCAGATACACTGACTCAACCACCAAGCCTTAGCAGTCCGAGCATTGGGACACACAGAAATGAAACCCTAGTTCTTGAAACAACAGATCGAACGCTTTGCAATATTGGACTGTGTCTAAAAATAAGGCATCCCAATATCCCGTGGTTTATCATCAATTTCACTATTAAGATAGGCATTTTGGTGTGTGCTTCATGTTAAGATACATCCATTTAACAAACCATAAACAAACTGTTTTGGGAAGTGCATCACTTAGCTACAGCCATCACTGGGGTCACCAGTGTCGCAACAGCCATGCAGCAGATGTGCCTCCATCGTACACATCGGAATGACTCGGAGGAGACGTGCGAATGGTTTGGCATCTGAAAACCTGCAGCGAAAAGCCAAAATTATATGTTTGTTGGTTTAAGGTGTATAAACCATGCATGAATTACACTTCGATCTACTGAAACTACATTCATAGAACTATATAATCTATATAGAACTATTCACCTGTAGTTCAACTAATTCAACTATCGTCGTGCCATGCTGCAACCAAGCGACGGGTCGATCCCGGTCCCGAGACCGGCCGCGCGAGCGATCGCGGCTGCGCTCGCGCGAGCGCTCGCGCGAGCGGTGACGCTCGTGGCGGTCGTAACGGGAATCGTGGCGGTCGCCGCCGTTGGGACCTCTGCTGGGGGAACGAGCTGTTTTCCATATGGTGTTTAATAGTGGTTGATACTTGTTTTCCATATACTATAACCTCCAACTTGGAGGATAACTATGGTTAGTAGTGATCCCTATAATGCTTAACGATGTTAATGGGATAACTTGGCACCACTGTAGTGGGCTTTAACCAGGATAATCTTAGTCAGTGGTAAAGTCACCCTGGTTACAGAAGTCCTCGATTTTGTGGATCTTGCTATTTAGAAATGGGCTAAACTAAGCACTAACCATAGTTACTAACCAGTGTCGGGGACAAATCATCAAAGTTCCAATATCTTCCGATGCTGCCTGATCTGATTTTGTGAAATTCCAGAATTGCATCCATTCTCGACTATCCATACCCCCCCAGCTATGTTTGTTGATCTGTAATCCCCTAGAAGTTACGTTAATATAATATCAACTTAGCTCTCGTTTGGCAGTCCCACCCAGGAGATGTTCTGGGATTGAATTGGAATATGAACATTATGGGACATCAATCAACAAATATTGAACATTATAGGACATCACTCATGAACATTATGAACAACAATGGGGACAATATGGGACATTCATCAACAATTCAATGAGTTAGAACAGTTACCCTCTGGTTATGACTAACATAGCCATGGGAGCCATGGCCCATAGAAATAGATGCTTTACCGTTCTTAAAAATGGTGGATTTTTCCATTGCAAACTGTTAGTCATAACCAGATGGTAATAGTATAAACATGTATTCTGGCAGATTTGTCTGGCGGTTTCTACTCTGAAGATTCTCATCCTCATCTCGTTTCGTTGGGGATTCTCAGGCCTCTTTGGGAGCATGTGTTTGTTTAATGAAACCAAGAAGCAGCAAACCAACCAAGATTTTCACATGTTGGTTCAAACAAAAATCTCTGAGATAGCTATACCATCTGGTTATGACTAACATAGCCATGGTATAGATGGCTCATTTATAGATGGTTTAGCTATTAAAAATGGTGGATCTTTCCATGGCAACTGTTGGTCATAACCAGATGGTATAGCTATGATGTCAACCGGAGATTCACACAAAATATTCCCCACTTTATGGCCATTCTTGTTGGTCTATACCTCCATTTGTCCATTCTTAATTGGTCAAAACACATCTCTTTGATGTTCAAATTCCTTATAAAACCATATAAGGAATATAAATCCTATGTGTTTCCCATGTTTTCATATGTATTCCCCATATTAAAATATATAAATCCAATTGGTGTATCCTATGTGTTTCCCATGTGTTCCATATATTTCCCTAGAATTTCCCATCTCAGGTGAAGTTTCTCCAAGCCCAACCCGAGAATCTCGGGGCCTCGATCACTGGGAGGCGCATCGCTGAAGCCGCGACGCCGGGGCTCCTCCTTGCGCTCCTCACCTCGAAAAAGCGGTGTCGAACGTGTGGATTACTCTCTGGGAAACTAACATAGCTATTGAAAATTGCCATTTATAGTGAGTTTTCCCATTAAAATTGGTGATTTTCGATAGTTATGTTTTAGTTTACCAGAGGGTAAATCACTTTTTTTAAATGGCTAAATCCACTATTTCTATGGCAATGTTCTATCACCACTATGGGTAAATCAACTATTCTATAGTATGTAATTATGTGTAATTATTGCATTTAAACCATGTTTAGAAACTTTCTTTGGTTACTCTCTGGTAATTTGTTACAGTTTGCTATGGAAAATGAGCCTATTTAGTTCGTTGATTTAGCTATTTAAATGGAGATGTTCGATAGCAAACTGCTAGTTTACCAGAGGGTAGTGAGGATTACCAGCTGGGTGATCTGATGATTGATAGATATTCTGAATAGTAATTTGATAAGCTGATTGATCGGAAAAACCAGATGGGTAAGGATTTAGTAAGCATTGTATTAGATATGAAAATTGAGTAAATTATCACTATAATAATATGATAATAACCTATCAACAATGATTGAAGATGATTTAGTTGGTGAAAATGGGATGTTTGATGGAATATACATGGAGTAATAGTTTTGAAATAGTTGTTATGAGTACTAATGTACTTGAATGGGGATGGAATTAGATTTGTATGGGGAATTCACATGGGATTGAAAGGGATTTCAGGTGTTTCTCAACGTACGACTGGGCCTGCGGGTAATCATTGGATATCATGGGCATACATTCGTTGGGAATACATCAGCAGCAAACATGGGGATATAATTATTGTAGTCCTAAATGTTTGGAAATGGTGTGCCATTGATATGGTGGTTATCTAACTTCTGAAAGCATCATTTTGGGATTCTTCCAACGGTGTTTCTCTAAATTGGAGTATCCTTTTCACCATATCCAAACCTTCCAATTATTGTATGGAATTTAGCCATAAGAATGTTGTTTTAAGCAACACCAATAATGATATTTATCAATGATGTTTTTCTTTCTGAAAACTGTGGATATGAATTTGACCCGTACAGGTGGTGTACTTATCACCAACATGGGACAATTTAAGATAGATTAAACACTATACAATGTGATCTTATAGGCATATAGTTGGAATTACGATAAATTGATATTTTCTGGGTACCCTCTGGTAATGACTAACATAGCTATTGAAAATTGCCATAGAAATAGTGGGTTTTCCCATTTATAGCGCCAAAACTATCCAGCTTTCCCTGTATCCAACCCGACCTTAACCTGGATCACCTGGAATCATGTTGGGAACCTACAAAATGATGCCCAAATAACACATGGAATGCAACCAAGAACTGAACATTTTTGTCTTATGATATCTGGGTAAATTATAATCATGCACTAACCAGCATTTTTTTGTTCGGCCATATTGGGATAGTTCCCTGAATCCAATTCCCATCATTCCAGGCTTCGGGAGAACAGTGAGGTGGCCATAATATAATGCAGATTATATGGATTTCACATGATGAACCAGCAGAAGTGTTTTTTTTCAACCAGCACATGGAAGTTGTGGCTTGGATGATCCACACACGCTGGAATTCGCCCAAATTCCCACTGGATGCGTGGCACCTCCCAAGAACGAACATGGACCTATACCATCTGGTGATGACTAACAGTTTGCCATGGAAAATCACCATTTTCAATGGGTAAATCCACTATAAATGGGCCATCTATACCATGGCTATGTTAAATAAGCAGAGGGTAATATTGAAATGTCGTCATAGGTCATCCATTTTTCATCCATTTCCCAGCGCAAAAGCCCTGCGACGGAAGCATCGCACGGCCTTCGGGTCGCGGCGGTTGGTCGAAACCGCCTGCAGAGGTCTTCGATTCTTAAGGCGAAGAAAAACTGGGGAGTGCCAAATGGAAAACCAATGGTTTCCCCTAGGAAACGATCAAATGGTGGATGGAACCCATATCTATGTAGAAATCTGCGGGTACGGGTAACTGGATGTAACTGGTAAACATCTGGTAAACATGATGGAAACGTCAACGTTTCCGAAATGAAGCTCACTGCCATGATCCATGGAGTAAGCCATGGCATCTGCAGAAGGGGTGAGCCTGGCGATGCACGAATAATGGCCCGTTGTCCCATCCCATGATACGACTGCGGCTTAGAATGTATATGAGTTACCCTCCAGTAAATTAACATAGACCCTGGTGATTTTCAGGGTCTATGTTTATTTACCAGAGGGTAGCATATTCCACAATTTATGTAATTTCATCGGGTAACTAAATGTAACCAATTATTCACCTGACAAATGTCAATGGGGGCCCTTTTCCATTGCGATATTTGAATATCAAATCATGGTCGATCTTTGGTAGTCAATTAAAAGATATGTCTTTGCAACTGGGGAAAAAATTAGGCTATTGTGGTAGTCCTTTTCACCACGTCCGGGTTTCAGAGCAATGACTTAGATCATACTTTGGGGTCATCTCAAGCTGCGAGATGGAAAACAAATCTGGATACATTGATCATCAGGATATCATGGGGGTATAACCAATCGATGATATCATGATATTTGGATAAACAACATCAACCATATGATTGGTCGTATCTGTTATAATCCAACAATAATATAGTACTGTCAGTAAACATATTAGTAACTAGTTTGGTGGATGTTGAGATACTTAGCCCTCGTAACCGTCACTGGTAAATACAAAATCATCATGTTGAACATTTAAATCATTTCTAAATGGTGATGTTCCATAGCAAAACTCTTAGTTTACTGGGTATAAGTTGCTGTAGTATAAACCACTTAACTATTGTGTTTTCCCCATAAAGCCTAGCTAACCCTCCTAGCCATCCACATGTTACGTCGTGACGTCGCGCATATTTTCTTCACAGCGCCTCCACTCGGTGGCGGCGGTGGAGGTGGCGATGGAGCCTGAGAAAAATGAATGCTAGATTGGTAAACATTTACCTGGGTGAACCCTTAGATTTATGGTGGGCATGTATGTGTAAATATATATATATTATCTACTGTATATAATGTGTATATATATACTATAATATATAATATGTATACTATATGTTTTAAAATATATTATAATCTAGACAGATAGACATATCTGAGTAAATCATAATAATTCACTAAACTGAAATAATATAAATAATGATAAACAGGATGATCATTTGGGGATGATTCCCCTTATGAACAAAATAATTCCAGTGACTTCGCAGTGAGGTCGTGATGATGTCTTTGGATATATATAGAGGTTTCCCAAAATGGGGGTACCCCTAGTTATCATCATCCAGTTTCATGGGATTTTCCATTTACCCTCTGGTAAACTAACATAACTATGGAAAATCACCATTTTCAATGGGTAAATCCACTATAAATGGCCATGTTCAACAGCTATGTTAAATTACCAGAGGGTATGGAAACCACCATGTATATGACTGTAAATTATACGATTATACTATTTGGGTGGTAAATAAAAATTTATGTATATATTACATATATGATATGGGTAAATTATCATGATTCACTAACCTGAAGGCTATTCTGGCCATCCAGTCCCTCTGGAATTCTTGGATGATAGATACATACACCAAAAAAGACCATGGAAGTTCACACCTTGGATATAGCAAATCCTATCATGTTGAATCTTTGAAATGTTAGCTGTTGTTAGCTGCAACATACTACATCACGAATCCCTGAAAAATAACATCCATATCACCATATAATATTACCATATCTTTCAGCATCTGAACTTCAATAATGTTTATCCAACATCTCAAACTGTTTATCCTGTCTCCTAAGCCCTCCTGGACAAAGTTATCCACTATAGCATTCTGTTGTACATTCAACAAACCATTCCGAAAATGAAAAGACTGAGGTCAATACTACGTTTTTTCTATGCTGACACTGAGCATTCGACACTGATCCATTTGCAACTTCTTGGACTTCGGATTTGCTATTCAAACAGTGTTTGACCGGACACTCACGTGCGAAGCAACCTGGTTGCTCCCAACACCCCACATATGTTTGGGGGGGTTTAAAGCTTGTCATACTGTGGATGGGCCAGCGAAATCCTGCACCAAAAGGATGGTTGAGACATGTTGAAAGCACAGAATCGGATAAACTACCCATCAACTGGTGCAGGATTTCGCAACCATTCACTGGATCTTGAGATTTTGCCATCCGACCACCAGCCTTGGCTGCGAAGTTCATGTCGGGTCCGGGCCCCTGGTGTCGCGATGTGCGGTTTTTTGGTTTCCTCCATGACTTGTGAATATGGATTATGGTTTTAAACACTGTCTTTTGTTCTAACTGTGATCCTAAGTAAGTATTCTAAGTATTCTAAGTATTCTAAGTATTCTAAGCAACTAAGCCATTTTCCCAAACTGATCCAACTGCGCCCTTCAAAGTGCTGCCCTTCGAACTTTGGGATGTCTGCACAGAAAAGTATCATGGCCATGTTTCACTGGTGAAAGTATCATGGTTTCCATTGAGTGAGTCCGTGGCACACTCCAGTGAGGAAAAATAGTGTCATGTTAGTCATGTTCCATTACTGAAGGATTTGATGGATGATGTTCCCATTCCGAATGATTTCCATCATTACCAATAATTATTGACATGATAATTGACCAGAAATCTCAGTATTTTCACAAACTATACTGTCATGAATTATACTGAGGTAAGTACTATACTGACATCTTTCTTGACTATACTGTCATTTTCTCAATTTATCATTGACATTACCCTCTGGTAATTTAACTTAGCTATTGGACATGGCCATTTCTAGTTGAAATACATCTTAAAAATGCTGATTTTGTAAAGCTACAGTATGTTAATTTAGCTAAGAGACCCCAATCCCGCGTACCAGAACATTCATGGACACCTAAAGGGCATCACATCAAATTTCAAAACAACAATACAAAACATAATATAAACAATGCTAATGACATTCAATGACTGAACATTTTCAATACCTATACAACATATAACATCATATGACAAAACAACGATATCCATGATTCAAACGCATCTTGTCTGAAACACCGGCTGGTCTACTCACAAGCTCTTTTTCCATCACCATTCGCCATGTCAATCACCATACCAACGTTGCACAGCTTCTGCTGTAGCTGCCCATATGTCCTTATCCCATCTGGTGTGGCGCCAACGGAAAGAGTGCACGTAACCATCCAGAATTGAGGAATTACAGTTCTTTGTGGTTGTGAGAATTGACTTTCGCAAATGCTTGAAGAAGTTGTCTGCCAGCTGGGACCCCAACTTGCATTTGATTTTCTGCACACGAGTCCACTTCTTCTTGGGTTTATGAACTTGTTCCATGGATCTTGGCACCTTGACTGTGACGGTTTTGGAGTATTGGGCCTTTTGCCCAGGCTTCCTTGCACTATGGCAAATGTGGAAATTTTTCACACCAGGAATCTTGACTGTTCTGTATGCTTTCGCGGCATCTGTGAACAACAGGAATTTCCGATCTCGTAGGTTCAGATTGCCAAACTTGGACCACTCTGTCTTGGAGATTGAGCCACCTCCTCCTTGTCCTTTGCCTTTGACCACTCGATCTTCTAGACGGTGCAACACACTCTGAGATCTGTCACCACGGGTCAGAATGAGCAAATAGCGTAGCCACTTCTTTTTGCCACCTGTTGCGTGAGCTCTCAAACTGATCTCATCTGCCTCTCCCTGCGTCCAGCTTTTCGCATCTCCAAACTCTACTGTTTTCTGAGTTGTCTTGCTATCCCACGCAGTCAGTTTTCTCCAGCCACCGTAGAGTCTTTCAACGGCTTTGTGGTTCAATCCAGTCAGCATGTGGGCAACTCCTGCTGGGATCTCTAAGCACTGGCACAAAAGCGCCAGGCTTTGAGGTCGAAGGTCTGCGGACTTGCCTGCATAGCTGAAGAAGGGGTGGTTGTGAAGCCAGTGTGTTCGGCGACGGCAATTCTTCTTGGAGCAATAGAACCACTGCCACTGTGACTTTTCCTTCTTCAACTTGGACTGCTTGCACCATGGGCAGGTCTTGTCTGTCCAGTCCCGAGCTAGCTTCTGGCCAACCAGGAAAGACTTCATGTCACTTTCCTTCATGCATCCCAGCTTCAAAGCATCAACAGTCCACTTCTGCGTGCGCAAAGACCGTCTACCTTGGTTCACAGCTTGCTCTGATGGCACGTAGTTCACAACTAAAGCCTTTTGCCGCCTCCGGATTGGCGCCAGTGCAGCTCGTTGCTTTCCCTTTTTCGGCCTCCACGTGTGGGCAACCTTCCCCTTTTTGATTGTTTTCTTAACTGCATGGCGCTTCCTGCGCTTCATTTGCTTCCTTGCAGCGGGAACCCAAGCGAACTTGAGCTAAGATTGCAAAGCATTCTCGAACTGAAACTTTTACCACGTGTATAAGGCATTTTCCAAGCATATTATGCTAATTTCATACCCCTATGGCATACCCAAAAGGGTACGTACCAGAGGGGTCTCTTACCTTAATTTACCAGAGGGTATAGTATATTACATTACTTCCCTATCATTACTATTGACAATTACCATTATAATTGACTATACCATTACCTCCCTATTATCATTTATTATCATCATTCCCGTTTATATTTGAATATACCATTATACCATATACAATCATATACAATCCCATTATATCCCCTTTAAATCCATATAAATCCCTTTAAATCCCTATCTGGTTGGTGGTATACCTACCCCTCTGAAAAATCATGGGGTTCGTCAGTTGGGATGAACCTACCATTCCCAACTGTTTCTGGAAAGTCATAAAATTCCATGGTTCCAGTCACCACCAATCAGTTATAGATCATTTTTCACATGATCCATCAACCATTACCAACCATTACTAACCACTAACTATTAACCACCACCAACCATGACTAACCACTAACTATTAACCATTACCATCTGGCCATGGAAAGATCCACCATTTTTAATAGGTAAACCCAGGTAAACCATCTATAAAAGGGCCATTTTCCATGGCTATGTTAAATAACCAGAGGGTAACAGGACATTCCCTATGTTTTCACTGCCAGTCCTGGGGTGGAGCCAATGGAGCACCAGGCCTTGGAAACGATTCCATGGAATCAATGGAATTTCCGTGAGACCCCATGTTTGATCCCATACATGTCATATGAATGTCATAATACATGATGTCATCCAATTTTCATGTCATATAAATCTCATTCTATGATTGTATATTCAAATATAAATGCTAATAATGATAATAAATGATAATAGGGAGGTAATGGTATGATCAATTATAATGGTAATTGCCAATAGTAATGGTAATTGGCTAAAACCACTATTTCGACTGGGCCATTTTCAATAGCTACGTTAAATTACCAGAGGGTAAATGATGTCATCCAATTTTCATGTCATATATATATATAAATCTCATTCTATTCATGTCATTAATGAATGATGGTTCATCCATATCATTAATGACATGTTTTTGTCAGCCCATCATTTCGAGGTTCAATTTGAAGGGTTCCATCTATTTGTCAGATGAAATGATATGCAATGCCACATCTCCCAACAAGTGGGTCGTGACCCGAACCCTACAGTAATCACAGATTTCAGAGGGATTGACTTGGTGCGAGTTTACTAGTTTGATATAAACAGGGGTTGGTAAATACCCTCTGGTAAACTAACATAACTATGGAAAATCACCATGCTATTAATAGGTAAACCATCTATTTCTATGGGCCATCTATACCATGGCTATGTTAGTCATAACCAGAGGGTGCCTGTTTTTTTTTCACATCACCAAACTATTGGGAATATGTCATCTCCGATTGAAGGAAGGAATCACAATTTATCATCCACAAAAACATCCCCTTCAGCATGAAAAAATATCGGTTTACATCGATCACAAATCGCAGGGAAGTGGTTTTTGAACGGCTATACATGGTTTAGGCAATCAATATCTAAGGTATGTTAATGTCAAACATGGACCAAGCTAAACGTCAAAGATGGTACCAACCGTTTAACCGGCCCTTAAAAATAGCCGGACCCAAGTCGACCACGCCAAGGAACGCCGGGAGAGGAGGCCTGAGGCATCTGACTTTCGGGGCTGCTATACCCTCTGGTAAACTAACATAGCTATGGAAAATCACCATCTTTCATAGGTAAATCACCATTTCTCATAGGGAAAACACCATTTTTAATAGGTAAATCACCATCTTTCATAGGTAAATCACATATAATTTGTTCAGTAGCTATGTTAAATTACCAAAGGGTTTTTTGGGACAGTGTACTATCTGGACCCTTGTTGAAGTCCAAACCTTGCAGTTGTTTCTGTCTTGTTGTTTGTTTACTCTCTATTCATGTCAAGCAAAGTCTCAAGATGTCATAGATTCTATCCAACATGGATTGGGAGAATAGATCTAGTTGTATAACGTTTGGCTAATTATAGAAAGTTAAGTTCATTCTCAATAGGAGAATAGCTAACGTGAGCTAGACAGTATCTTCATTGGTGTTCACAAGGAGGTGTTTTTGAATCTTTTGACATGCATATTGACACTAGTTCACAATGTATATTCTGTGCAATATATCGCAACATGTTTATGATAATATACGATAATATAGATCAGCAGGTTGGCGTGGGTATCACTTGAAGTTTCTAGCCTGGCTGAATTCTAATCATGCACTGACCTGAAGATAGCTGAAACTTGCGGCCAGCTATGATTCCCCTTGCAACCATCATTCCAGTGACATCACGACGTGAGGTCATGATCTCATCCAGATTCATTGACCATGGTGGAACCAAGTGAAACCAACCTAGGATTGGAACCTTCTGTAGCAGCTTCCAATTCAGAGAAAAAAACAAGTATCAGCAGAACACCACCTAGAAAATGGAACTTTGGAAGTTTGCAAGAGCTCAAAATCATGAAAAAAACACATGGTGTTTGTACGTTTTTGTTCAAACATGTTCCGCATAAAACATGACCACATTTGCAGGTCTATATGACTTCGGAGCCCACATGGTCGTCCTTTCGGATTGTCGACCCCTATTTTGTTGAACTCCCATTTTATCACTCGACTAGACCAACACGTAGTTGAGCATACCCTCTGGTAATTTAACATAGCTATGGAAAATGGCCATTTATAGTGAGTTTTCCCATTAAAAATGGTGATTTTCCATTGTTATGTTAAATTACCAGAGGGTAATTGGTATCAACCAACACGTTTCAGTATAGAATTCTTCTAGAACCAGCAATCGATCATCTGCTAGTCCCTCTGACAGATCCCAAGGCCGCCGTAATCGTGTTTTTTCCCGTCGCTTCAACAGTTACCAGAGCATTATGAGCATTTTGTGTAAACTGTACAGCAATTTTAAAAAATGTAAATGTCATTTAACCATCAAAAATAGAGGTATAAACCAACCAAAAATGGCTGGTTGGTGGTTTTAACCCCTCTTGAAAAATATGAAAGTCAGATGGGATGATGATTATCCCATACACTATGGAGAAAATAAAAGCCATGTTCCAAACCACCAACCAGACATTGTTTTTAGGCATCTATTTATGACGATACTTTCCCACTACAGTATTTAATAGACATTAACAGACTATTTGGGGGGGTTGGAGGCCATTCTCCGGTGAACCCCAAAGGCATATATCAAGTTGGTTATTTAACATAGCCATGGAAAATCACCATGCTATCAATAGGTAAACCATCTATAAATGGGCCATTTTCCATGGCTATGTTAAATAACCAGAGGGTATATATATATATCATTATATATCCCATATACCGTAATGTGGTAAACCCCACAGTAAACCATCCTCAAGATCACCATAAATAAAGGCTATAAACCTAACCGAACCCAAAATCATCTCAAGTTGGTTATGTGGGTATGGGTCAAAATTAGGTACCCCAAAAAAATAGGATGGTTAATGCTAAACTAGACTCATTTCCATCTGTGGTCCCACATCGGTCTTCCATTTTGACCCACATCCTACCACTTGGTGGCTCATCCCACTTAGTAAGTGGGTTAGTTCACCCCAGTTATTTCAGTGGATTAACCCGCTCCTGATCCCATGTAAATCACTGGGGTTATAACTCACTTACGATTCGTGGGTAGTTCGCCACCAAGCAGTATCTCCCATGCCCATCTTACCCGGGCCCCCCACGGGGCTCCAGCAGACTTGGACTTGGTCACTGCCTCAGTGATTTGCTGCCCACCTGGGGCCTCCAAATGTGAAATGTTGGTTGATTTATCCATAGTAGTGATAGAAAATTGCCATAGAAATAGTGGATTTAGCCATTAATCAAAAATGGTGATGATTTTCCATAGTTATGTAAACGTTTACCAGAGGGTATATCAACCTATACTGGTTGGTGCTATAGCTACCCCTCTGAAAAATATGACTTCGTCAGTTGGGATGATTATTCCATTCCCAACTGAATGGAAAGTCATAAAATTTTCATGGTTCCACAAACCACCAACCAGGTATGATTTAGTTTCACCCCGCGAGCTAGTTCACCCAAATGTTGGACAAACGGATTCACTTGGTGCGATGTGCCTATAAATGTTCAATGGTTCAGTACACCTCTATCAGCCTCTATCAATTTCAAATGTGTTCTTGCTTACATCAGCATTAATATTTATCATCTTCCCTTCCTTTTTGTTGTACAGAAAAAATCATATCCCTACTTTGGTTCATCATGTCCTTCTTTCGGTCGAATCATATCCCTGTTTTCTCGCTGCGACACCCACATGCGCGATTCTCTTGCACCGGTCCATTTACCCAGCAAAAGTACGAGGCCCCGAACGCCAATGCTATCCCTGCCAAGAAAATGGACACGTGGAAAGGTGCTGAAGCCAACAAAAATTGTGGATCGGTGGGATGATAAACAAATTGCTGGGAAACATTGTATTTCAGAGCCAATTTCTTCGAGGTTCCCGTAGTTTTCTTTTAATCTAGGATTGTACGAAACATTAAAACCAGTGACGAGCGAAAGCAAGACATCACGACGGGTGGAGCTTTGTTCTGGGATGATTGTGTTTATATTTATATGTGCTGATTGTAAGGTAGTAACTGTTAACTGAAGAAAGATAAAACACTCAAGAAAACTTAACATGGCTATCTTGATTCCATGGCCATTTATATAGTTGACTAAGCTATTGAAAATGGTGATTTTCCAGTTTGCAAACTGATCAAACTGTTACTTTACAACATGTTTTTTACCCAACATCTTCCATCTACAAGGTGGTGTCCTAAAGTTCTGCTGGCTTAGTTTAGCCATCGAATTCACCGCAAATGTGCACCAACTTGTATCTAAATTTCCTAAAACCCATTAAAAAAATCACCTGAACATCCCCATAACTTTGCTGGTCAAAAGAGGCGATCTTTCAAAAACCCCACCCAAAATACCCCAGAATGCCGCTCCCAAACCGACCTAGAGGTATCGCCTCAGCTCTTCGCAGGGAGATCTAGAATGATTTACAATACAATAATATGTAAAATAATATATAATTGTATATATATATATATATGTATTACAGACACATATAGGCTATATAGGTGTGTGATATATATTTGTATAAACTCTACAAATACGAATTGATAGAAATGTTGTCCAGGAAAACGATTTGGTTTTTTCGTGGTGACCTATAACGAAGCTCTTTGATCCCACAAACTAGAACTGCCCCCATCAAGTGCGATCCCCCAAACTAACATGGTCTAAAAATTCTGTGAATCTAAGGGTTTAGAGAGTCTATGTAAGTTGGGAGCATTGTATGGCTGTGAATCAAAACACTGCTACTACCCCTCTGCACATACCCAAGTAGCTGGTGTCTATCGATCTTCTATCGATCTTCATCCCAAATCTATGCAAAAAAAAAACTTAGGTTTAGCCCCCATCCCCAGCCTTTATTCGCGAAGACTACTTTTGAACGATGCGGTTTTTTCATTGGAGTCATGTCCAGGTGGCATGTAGTGGCACCGACAGTAAAACGGGATTGCCGTTGGCATCACCAAAGCCACGATTGCTCAACCCATCTCAAGACAGGTGCGAGCACAGCAAAATTGACATCGGCAAAGCATGGCAAAGCTATGAATTTTCAATATAGCTGCCTCCACTGCTTTGTAAGCGGCTAAACTGTGGGATCTTTTCATATTCTGATTGGTGGTTGAGCCACCCCCCTGAAAAATATGATAGTCAGATTGGATCATCATCCCAACTATTGGGGAAAATAAAAGTCATGTTCCAAACCACCAACCAGTACCAGTAGTACCGCACAAGGCCGGTCCGCTGCCATCACCACGGCGTTTGTTTGCCGATCATGGCACGTGCTAGACCCAGCCCAAGGAAATCATCACTGCCCCATTGATTCCTAGTGAATCACTATCAAATCACAAATAATTCATCATCCGTTCATCATTAATTCCCACTAAAACCCATGCAATCACAATTTTTCCTGGGTACTGTAAATCCCATTAAATCACAATGTTTTGGTAAATCCAACAAAATCACGATTTGTCCGTGTTAAATCCCATTAAATCACCATGTTTTATCGGTAAATCCCACTAAATCACGATTTTTTCCGTGTTAAATCCTATCAAATCACCATTAATTCATCATTTGTTCATCATTAATTCCCACTAAATCCCATTAAATCACAATGTTTTATATGTAAATCCCACTAAATCACGGTTTGTTCATGTTAAAAACCCATTTAATCACAATGTGTTATTGGTAAATCCCACTAAATCACATTTTTTTCCTGGTAAAACCCATTAAATCACCACGTTTTACTAGTAAAACCCACTAAATCACCATTTGTTCATGGTAAAACAAAAAAACACACAACGTTTTATTGGTAAATCCCACTAAATCACAATGTTTTACTTGTAAAACCCATTAAATCACCATGTTTTATTGGTAAATCACGGGAAATCCCACTAAATCACCACGTTTTACTAGTAAAACCCACTAAATCACCATTTGTTCATGGTAAAACCAAAAAACACAACGTTTTATTGGTAAATCCCACTAAATCACAATGTTTTACTGGTAAAACCCATTTAATCACCATGTTTTATTGGTAAATCACGGGAAATCCCACTAAATCACCACGTTTTACTAGTAAAACCCACTAAATCACCATTTGTTCATGGTAAAACCAAAAAACACAACGTTTTATTGGTAAATCCCACTAAATCACAATGTTTTACTGGTAAAACCCATTAAATCACCATGTTTTATTGGTAAATCACGGGGAATCCCACTAAATCACCACGTTTTACTAGTAAAACCCACTAAATCATCATTTGTTCATGGTAAAACCAAAAAAACACAACGTTTTATTGGTAAATCCCACTAAATCACAATGTTTTACTGGTAAAACCCATTAAATCACCATGTTTTATTGGTAAATCACGGGAAATCCCACTAAATCACCACGTTTTACTAGTAAAACCCACTAAATCACCATTTGTTCATGGTAAAACCAAAAAACACAACGTTTTATTGGTAAATCCCACTAAATCACAATGTTTTACTGGTAAAACCCATTAAATCACCATGTTTTATTGGTAAATCACGGGAAATCCCACTAAATCACCACGTTTTACTAGTAAAACCCACTAAATCACCATTTGTTCATGGTAAAACCAAAAAACACAACGTTTTATTGGTAAATCCCACTAAATCACAATGTTTTACTGGTAAAACCCATTTAATCACCATGTTTTATTGGTAAATCACGGGAAATCCCACTAAATCACCACGTTTTCGTGGTAAATCCCACTAAATCACCACGTTTATTGGTAAATCCCACTAAATCACCATTTGTTCATGGCAAAACAAAAAAAACACAACGTTTTATTGGTAAATCCCACTAAATCACAATGTTTTACTGGTAAAACCCATTAAATCACCATGTTTTATTGGTAAATCACGGTAAATCCCACTAAATCACCACGTTTTCGTGGTAAATCCCACTAAATCACCACGTTTATTGGTAAATCCCACTAAATCACCATTTGTTCATGGCAAAACAAAACTAGACGACGGTTGGCCCGAGAGCGAAAAAGATGTGTTTCAAGCAGCTCTGAGTATGGTAGTCGTAAAAGATAGTCGGTGAATAGTTGGTGAATTTTATTGGTGAATTTTATATGAGCTATGGAAAGACATGATGTAAAAAAGTAAGATTGATCAAGAAGAGAATATTTGGTAAAGGGCATCAGATGACATGTGTCTTGCAACCACAGAGAGAAAGAGGGGGAAGAGATAAAGAGAGAGAGAGAGAGGTCAGACGCATTTCCACACAAAGACCTTTGAGATACAAAAGAAGCTCGGCACCATGATGCCGTGGATGACCTTAGTTGCAAACAAAGGTGGGCAAACATAGTCGCAATGAAAATGCTACAAAATGCAAAAGTACACAAACAAAGGCTCCGTAAGAAACTAGAACTCCGTGCAAGAATGCTGTGAATGATAGCAAGTTCGATAGCATGATGGCAAGGATAACACCTGTTTCACTGCATTTCTCCGATGTCCCTACAGGATGGAAAAAAAAACTTTACAGACAAACAACAGTTGGCTACTGGTTTTGCATGTTCGTCACGAACAGTCTCTCCAGACGAACATACTGGTTTTGCATGTTCGTCACGAACAGTCTCTCCAGACGAACAGTGCTACAGATTAATTTGCGCCAGTTGCACTCAGTGCCACTCGGTACGCAAGCCTTCCAGCTCCCTGATGCCGTGGATGACCTTAGTTGCAAACAAAGGTGGGCAAACATAGTCGCAATGGAAATGCTACAAAATGCAAAAGTACACAAACAAAGGCTCCGTAAGAAACTAGGACTCCGTGCAAGAATGCTGTGAATGATAGCAAGTTCGATAGCATGATGGCAAGGATAACACCTGTTTCACTGCATTTCTCCGATGTCCCTACAGGATGGAAAAAAAACTTTACAGACAAACAACAGTTGGCTACTGGTTTTGCATGTTCGTCACGAACAGTCTCTCCAGACGAACATACTGGTTTTGCATGTTCGTCACGAACAGTCTCTCCAGACGAACAGTGCTACAGATTAATTTGCGCCAGTTGCACTCAGTGCCACTCGGTACGCAAGCCTTCCAGCTCCCACAAGCTGCGTCCAAGCAAAGGTCGGTACCATGATGCTGCAGATGTGGCATGTTTGCCGCTTTTACTACTGCAGCAATCCGGCTACTGCGGTCGATCTTTATCTGGGCACCTCCACGGACACGACCTAAGTTCCAGCATCTCTGTGAACGCAGAAAGATCTTCCAGCCAGTCAGCAGGATGCTCATACTCGAGATTCACAACGCAGTCGTTGCAGTGCCCGCAGATGTAACATCTCTCGGCTGCCATTGTCCTCCAAACATGTTCTATGCTTCTGACTGTTTTTTTGATATATTTCAGATGATGATGACGAAAGTGTGGTATTGTCACGGTCATGATCTTTGCCCAGCCAGCAGAGATTTGCTGAGATGTCCAGCTATCGTCTGACTCGTTTGGATCGCCGGGTTCTTGGTTGGCACCGCAGCAAATACAGATGGTGGTGTCTGCCTCCTTCCAATGACACATTTTCTTCAAAACAACTGGCCAACCAGCTTTTACCAGATAGTGTCCGGTTTCTGGTTGCAAAGAATATTTTGGAGCCAATTCAGAGCTCCCAGGCACAAATGAAAGAACGTGTCGTAGAATTTGTTCATCAAAGACATCCGCCCTTGCACGGATTCCCTCCGCATTCGCTGCCATGGCAGACCACATTTAAATCCCCAAATACTTTATGCGACACGTTTGTGCACCAAAATTTTGTTTGTTGTTAACTGCTGTCATGTCCAACGATGTGGGCGCTGCCGCCGGGTATCCTTCAACACCCACCAAGACCCATAATGGGTACAATCTCTTGCTTCTTCATTTGAAAACAGAATGTAATACAAGTATATTGCAATCTCCCCGCAGCTGTAAAGCAATCGGCTGCCAGGCGCGACATGCTGTTAATGCAGGCTACAGAAGTATTAGTTGAAAGCGCAAGGTTTCGATATTTCCACCACAGCTTGACCTACAAACGTCACATCTATTCAGCGAAACGCATCGTGAAAACACGACTCCGGAGTTTGACATAGCAAATAAGCCCGGTACCATGATGCCGTGTATGACCTCACTTCCAAACAAAGGTGCGCAAACACAGCTTTGGATTGGAAATGTTTAAAAATTGGTATCCAAAAAACAACAAGTGAACGCAGTGAATGATTCCGGGCACAAAACAAGTTCGATATCATGATGGCCTGGACGAGTTTTCGCTCACTGCATTTCTCGGATGTCACTACAGGATCGAACAATACTTACAGAGAAGCAACACTTGGCTACTCATGTCACACGTTCGCCACGAACAGTTTCCTCAGGCGAACAGTGGTGCAAATTCGTTTGTGTACGCAGTGAATGATTCCACAAAAACAAGTTCGATAGCATGATGGCATAGATAACACCTGTTGCACTCCATTTCTTCGATGTCCCTACAGGATCGAACAATTGTTACAGACAAACAACAGTTGGCTACTGATCTACCACGTTCGCCACGAACAGTTTCTCCAGGCGAACAGTGGTGCAAATCAATTTGTGCACGCCGCGCTCAGTTCCATGTGCCACTCGGCCCGCAAACCTTCCAGCTGCCACAAAGCCTCCAAGACATAGGGGCGATTGTGCCAAGGGCGCAAGGAAGGTCTTTTCTTAAGCAGCAACTGGACGGCATCCTCTGCAGGGTAGTTGTAACCCACGACGAGCCAAGCACATAAAGCCCCAGCGCTTCGATTGATGCCTCCAAAGCAATGAAAGAGCACGTGCATGGATTCGCCCCTGGTCACTGCCAGCATGGACTGTTTCCAGAGTTGGCCACAAACAATTTTCCACTGTTCCAAACAAGAAGCTACCAAGTCAGGGATTCTTTCCTCCCAACGGTGCGGCGGCTTCAATGTCGTGTCTTCCAAATGACACTTGACGTGATAGACATTTTCTTGCTGGAAATACTGCGCCCAATCCTTTGGGGCGCCTCGAATCTCCATTTCATTTGCGCACATGGTCACCACCACGGTGACCTTCACCGACAGAGCCTGGCAAATGTCTTCCAAGCTGCAGGCCGCTTTGATGCTGCCAAGCAGCACCGACGCTCGATCCGTAGGTTTGCAGATCACGGCAGCGTCCAATGGCCACTCCTCTATGGACCCGAAACAGTAAGGGTGCCAACAGGTAATGCGGTCAAGGTCAGTCCAACATTCTTTGTCGGCGTAAGCCTTCCTGATATCTTCTTCGCGCGCCGCTCTCCACTCACGAGCGCTAGTGGTCATGGCTGCCACTGTGATCGAACAAACGTTTCCTACCTTGAACACGACTCAAGCGATTTAACAGATCCGCAATGCACAACTACAGGTCATTCATCCGCAAGCCACGCGAACGACAACAATGCAAACACAACTACAGATCATTGTTTTAATCTACGGTTACAGCATGCAACGATGCCTTCAACCAGAGGTGCGCTAAGATCTAGCTGAGTACTTACTTCCAAGTCGGACACTGAGTTGCAAGCCGAAACTCGATGCCATGATGCTGTAGAACCACTGCTGTTTCCAGCCCTCCTCCATGGCATGCGTAACAGAAACTGCTGTACGAGCATATACGGAAAAAACATGCTCCTTACCATAATGCCGATGATCTCACATGTTCACGAGTTTTCATATCGAAAATCTCATAGAATTCACCAAATAAGCTCGGTACCGCGATGCAGTGGATGACCTTCCTTAGTTGCACGACTTTTTCTGTACGGTGAAACTGTAAACAAAGGATAACAAAAGCGCGCAAACGAATGCTTATCATGATGGCACGGAAGACATCCTTTTCATTGCATTTCGCTCGATGCACGGACAGTCCCTGTAGCATCGAGCCCGTCAAAAATTCCGCGTTTAACAGATCACTCCTCGTTGGCTCGCACCTCCTGTTGGATGGACAGCAACTCGGGATCCTTGGCCCAACGCGCATCCGACACCACAGATCGAAAGGTCGGGTTTGCACGAAGCCAGCGGCTCCACTGTCTATTCACTCTGCATAGGTTGTACCACCCGCAAAGTGAGATCCAAGCCAGAATCACCTGGAAACAATGCAAGTCCAGTCGGGCCAACGCTGGAGCTGCCAACTTTGCGTCAAGCTTGGGAAGCCAGAATTGAGCCAGCATTTGTTTACCAACTCTGGAAGGGCGAGCAACAAGAGAGACCACAGAATTCTCATCCGCAAGCTCACGAAGAATAGTCAAACTCTCACGAGCCGCGAATCGGCGATGACCTTCCGCTGCGATGCAAATGTATCTTTTGTCACAACGTCCTCCATGATGCGTTTCTATGCGACCAACCAAGTCGCCCAGTAAATCCACCACAGTCATCCACTGCAGTAAATGCTCTTGGTATAAGAGATCGACACTGGCATCCCGTGGGTCCATGTCGACTAGAAAATGAAACTCCGGAAGGGCACTCAGCTGCTGGAGAGGCCAGATGCTCAAACGAAAACAAATCTCTACCGACATGGGCTGTGTCTCCGCCAAGTTCGGCGACGCGTGTTCATCTGCCGGCTCCATCTTGCACGGAAAGACAGGGAACGAGGGACAGGGCAATAACAAAAAGCAAAAAAGACAAATCTAGGACATGTAAGCCGGAAATGCAACATCCATCAACAAATCACTGGCAAACCTATGCGTGAATAGCCAAAGAAAGCTCGGTACCATGATGCTGTCAAAAACAGACGTTATATCATTGATTTATGCATACTTCTACAAAAGTGGTGCCATGCTGCAGTGGAATGCCATGATGCTGTCGATGACATCCTTTGAAAGAAAGTCGCATCGCCCCATTTTTGAGGACGCAACACACTGCTCTGTGACCTCAGTTGCACGACTTTCTCTGTACGGTGAAACTGTAAACAAAGAATAACAAAAGCACGCAAACGAATGCTTATCATGATGGCACGGATAGCACCATTTTCATTGCTTTTTCGCTCGATGCACGGACAGTCCCTGAAGCATCAAGCCCGTCAAAATTCTGTGTTTAACAGACATTTCAGGACGCAACACACTTTCTGCGACCCTCCACAGCATGGATCTTTCCTAGCCAGAAATACCACGCTGGTTGAAATAAAAAAAAAAGCCGTGGTGCAAAGAATCACGCTGCGTGATGCACGGACAGTCCCTGTAGCATCACTGTCAGCAATGATATTGCATTGGCCAAAAAAAAACTACCACTTGGCACCCTTCACTTTCAAGGGCGTTTCCTCAACCAAGTCGACGGCGTGTCTTTTTTTCGAAGAAATCATCTGCACAGCTGCGATGGCGGCACGCTCGGCCATGATCGCTTTCACCTGTTCCTCCGATTGCAATTTGAAGACTCTTTCCGTAACCAAAACCATGTCGGAGCCATCATCTTCCGCCGTCAAACACATGCATTCACATCAAATTTTGATTGAGGACAATGCACCTCGCACAGAGATGAACCACTAAACTCTGTCTTTTTCGAAGCAAGAGCCGCGAAGCGCGATCGTGCAGACGATGCCAGTGGAACTGCGTTATTTCCCCATTGCTCGGACAGTCCCTTCCGCAATGAGTACTGAACGCAAAAGCACACGGCAACAAACACGTGGCACTACAGCGCATCCCGCGCATCATCTCGCATTCCTCAGTTCCTAGCAGGACGCTCATGAACCGGCTCATTAGCAACCATGGGGTCGATGATCTGATAGAGCAATCTTCCCTGCTCATCACGTTCTTCTGGAACAAGAAATCCATACCAACGAAACTCACCAGGTTGGACCTTCTCCAAGACATTTGCCTCCATCTTTCGAAAGTAACCCAGAGCAGTTATTTCTACCTGGAGGAAGCTGTAATCGAAGTAGTTGTAAGTGTGACACCATTGAACATCTGTGGCACGCCCAAGAGGCATTTGAGTCGCACTCAAATCGATCCTGGAGGTAAAGATGTCTGGCTGGATTCTATGATGCGTCCGCAGCTCCTCCATCTGTGGTGGGGCGAGAGCTATCCACAGACGAATACTATCCTCCATTGAGTTCAAACCGAGATTGCTTCCCAGACTCAGCAAAGAAAATGGCTTCGCGACACCGATGCCTTACATGTGGATTGACACTCACTGCAAATCTATGTCGATGCTGATCTCTAGACTGTGAACTCTACCGCTTACAGTTCTTCCCAAACCAACGACAGACAAGTCTACAGTCAACTTCCAGTTCAACATGACAACTCCACACGCCTAAACTCACAGTTTCACTACAGCAAATCAAAAACAAACCGTTCATGATGACACCTGTCCGTGAGATCTCGGCAAACTGTGGCATGCAGCGTCACGCCCTGATATCCTCGGTGCCGCATGCCGCGTCTCAAACACATGCATTCACATCAAATTTTGATTGACGACAATGCACCTCGCACAGAGATGAACCACTAAACTCTGTCTTTTTCGAAGCAAGAGCCGCGAAGCGCGATCGTGCAGACGATGCCAGTGAAACTGCGTTATTTCCCCATTGCTCGGACAGTCCCTTCCGCAATGAGTACTGAACGCAAAAGCACACGGCAACAAACACATGGCACTACAGCGCATCCCGCGCATCATCTCGCACAGATTTTCTCACTTCAATCCAACAAGTGATCCATTGCCATCGAAACAAAGTCACGATCACAGCTGCTCGAACCAGTTGCTTAATCTCCTGTGCAGTCATTTCGAAGTCATGGAATAAGAGGTGTTTTTGCCAATGCTCCTCATTCTGCACAGAAGGCCCAGCTCTTGGAAGCATCCAACAGCAAACGCCTTCGATCACGTCGTTGAGATAATCTGGGCGAATCCCATAGCGAATGCGTCCCCCTTCTTCTTTCTCTCCGGGATAGAACCACTCGCCCTTCATGTGCTTCAGCAAAGCAATGAGGCGATCTGAAGTCGCAAAGTTGTAGGCACATTGACTTGTAGCTTCCCAACAGAATACTTTCCCAGAAGGCGTCACCCGGTTGGCCCAAATAATTCTTTCCAGAGGCAACATAGAATGAATAGTTCGCATCAAATCCTGCACATGCAGCACCAGTCATCAGGTGTCAAACACTTCAATTAAAATCATCAGCCATATATCCAAAAATTCAAATCTAAAATCGAAAAACAACGGAAATAACATGAAAGCGAAAACCAGCGGTTTCCAACGCAACTCCTGCATGACCGAGTGAACATTGTGGTCCGAAACGCCGTCTGGCAATTTGTCCTTTCTTCTTTGACGTTTTCCTTCCTTATTCTTGTCAAGTTCGAATGGTAGGTGGCCTTGTTCCTGTCTTTCCACAAAAGTCAAAGTCTCATTCTTTCGAGTGGGCCTCGCAAAGAAACCTTTCTGACCTGGTCGAACCGCAAATTTGTCTTCGAGGTCTTGCAGTCCTTGTTTCATGACTTCATTTTGCCACACGTCCAAATCCATGCGACCCAGCACTTCCTGCGCAAAATGCTGCAGTGAAGGATTGAAGCACTCCGATGTGATCTTGTTCCACAAAAACGAAGCCATGCGCGAAGACGGGTGGAGACATTCAGTGATAACCAAATAACTGCCGGAGATCTGTTTTTTGCTCTCAGGTCTAGTTTCACCATGTCTTTTGCACACCGCCACGTTCGCATGTCCTTTCTCCATCAAAAGCTCTTTTGGCGCCGCCAAGATGACAACCGCCCATTGCGTCGGCTCTTCAGATGCCAAACAATGCAGCATCACCGTGCTTTGGCGTCCTCTAGCAGTACTCATTTCAACCTTGCAAACCACCAGCGGCGATTCCCGGAGAAGTTCAACACAAATGGTGTCACCCCACGTGTCGATCTCCCTCGGAGGTGGAACCTCTTGCACAACAACCTCTGGAGATCTAGCGACGTTGGGATGAAAAGAAGAGCTGGAAGCAGCACCAGCAGCCTGCGTTCGTGGAAGTTTGTCCTCGTGCCAAGGGTATGGAAAATTGCTCCGACGAACTGCTCGAAACTCAACGGTCATAGCTGACACAGCCTCTTGAAACTTCGTCCATTCTCTGGGCTCTCCCGGTTGAAACCTGTTCGTTCTTGAGTAATAGAAGTACAGAAAAAAAACGTAACAACATAGAATTAAAGAAAGAAAACCTTACATATAGATATATTTATGCAAGCCACTGTTTCAGATCTGAATAGAAACTGCCCAACTCACGATGTGCGAGGTGTGTGGAGACCAAGTCAAGCAATTTCTGAAATTGTTCGTGCCAAGAATCTCCAATCAAACCTTGTCTCCGCAGTTCGGCAAGGAACCCTCGATCCTGGGAAACAAGGTTCTGGAAAATCATTCTCATCCCCTTTCCCAGAGTCTTGTATTTGTCTTCCTCACCCACGGCACGCAAACCATCCAGATCGTGCATCACCCACTTGCCGACCACGCCCCTCTGCGCGATGCCCAAGTTGTCCAGCTTTGCGTCCCACGGAAAAACACCTTTTCTCATGAACTCGAACAACACTTCCAACATGTTCATGTACTCCTTGCAGGCTTCCCACCATCCGTCGGCGTCACACTGCTGCTTGGAAACTAGTAATCGAACCTTTTCCAATCCGACCGCCATCAACTTTTCCTGGACCGTGATAGATGCGACAACATCTGCAGCCGACAAGCGCGGCACTTGCTGACCATAGAAACTGTTTCCTGGGAACAAAATACCATCCTTGCCAGCTGGAAGGCTACTTCGAAGATACACCTGACCATAACAAAAGGCCATCCAGTCCGAAAGACTGCCACGGTACATGTCAAACCGCTTCTGCTCTTCTTCTGCACCTCCATGTGGCCACGTTGCACTATTGCGATGCTTCAACATCATCTTCACCACCAGGAGATGGTTGTCCAAAACGTAAACATCTTTGAAGGCGCCACAGCCGGCAGGTGTCATGACATCTCGGATAGTTGAAATCACATTTGGGTCCTCCTGAGACCCAAACACCAGCGTCACACTTGCTCTGAGAATCAAAGCTTGGGCTGGCGCTTTCTTAGAAACCTTTCTCCATGTTATCTCGAGATCCGAGATCTTGGCCTCCACGAGCCTATAGGAGCGAAGTGGCTCCAACGACATAGCGGCACACTTGAAAAGAGAAAGGCTATGTCTCAAATTTTCAATGACTACATGTTTGAGAACATCATCGGTCAGTTTCAAATCTCGAGATCTCACGGACAGTCCCTTCAGAAATCTCGAGAAATGCAACAACCGTTTGGGGGTGTCTTGTCAAGCATGCCTACACCATTTGCTCATGCTGCATGGTATTTTCTTTCCTCATGCGTGACTCTTGTCTTGTCCATTGCCTGCCATCGGAGCCCAGGAATGTTTGATTCACATCTATGGAGCAAAGAGGTCAACAAGGTCTGTACGTGAAACAATGAATTCCCATGGAGCAACACAAAGCATACTCGCTGAAGCCCGAGACTGGGATCGCGACTCCGGAGCTTGCGATAACGAAGCACCATCCTCTGGAGAATGACCTGCAAGCTCAAGACTCAACTGCTGCTTCTTCACCCTGACAAGACTCGTGTGACACTACCCTTACCACGACATGCCAAAGCAAGTACATCAGAAAAGCTAGGCACCATGATCACCTGTATGACATGCGCTGTGTATGATTCCGCTCTACAAAGCTGCCATCCTTTCCTCACAAAACGGGAATCACATCCCGGGCAGCTTCAGGTGACGCACGGACGGTTCCTACAATGTCACCTTCAATGGGCTTCAGGTGACACACGGACAGTTCCTACAGTGTCACTGTGAAACGCTTCTAAAGATTCTTGTCACGGAGCCACGCATCGATGTCCGTGGGAATGTTGTAAGTCGTGTTCGAATCTGCCCACCCCCGAGCATTTTTCCCGCACGACTCACAATTGACATCAAAGTCTGGCTGCGCCGCATAATATTTCAGGCACCTCAAACAATGAGCCTCAGCCGCAAAGAGAAATTTGTATTCCATCCGTCTCTCCTCGGTGATCGTCTTCTTTCTTTTCTTCGAGATACCATGTCCCAGAGGATAGTTCTCATCGAAGTCATTGCAATGTGGAGCGTCGCGACACAGTGTCGGACCTTCACTATCCGAGTCTTCATCGCTCGGAGACGGTGGTGCAAATCTCATTTTGCGCCAAAAGGTACCATCATCCATTTCCTCGCCGAGCCGGCCTTCACATAGCATTCTCCAAGCTTTCAAGTCCCGAAGAATGCACTTCAAGTTCGAAACAAATCGGAGTGAATGACCACGCGATTCGAGATTCCCAAGCTCATTCTGCAAATAGGGCAACGAAACTTCCTTGCATGTCTTGTCGTTGCATCCCAAATTGAAAAGCAAATTTCTGAATCTTGAGATCAACATGTGCTGTCTGTCCCGAATATCACACAACTTCCAATCTTCAAACTCCAGCAATAATCCTTTCAGTTCACGCAAATGTTCTTCTTCACTCTCGTCCCTCGGAGGCTGCGGATAAGAGGCCATGACATCTCGGGCAGCTTTCTCGACAACTTCCAAGGACACGTCCTCTACATCGAGCACCACCCCAAGCTCCAACAGCAAATTCTGATACTTCAAAAGCAGGAACTCGATAATTTTTTGTTGATCTTGGACGTTAACACTGGGGTTCGACATGTCGCGAACCGAGTTTTTCTACAATGTTACACTACACCACCACACACCCCGAACAACGTCTACCAATTTGAATATATATTTTTATATTGTTCACTGTTCATGCGTTTCAACAAAATTGAACGGTATAAAATTGAACGGTACAATGCTTCCCGTAATATTTTTTCTCCACTGCTGATGCATTTCAATGAAAAACAAAAATATCACTTTTTTTTTTCGTGCTATACATCACATAGATCCACTGCATCGTAAACAAACACTGATATTACCACTTGCAATTCTCGGGATCTCACGGACAGCCCCTACAGAAACCTCGAGAAGAGCAAGAAATGTTCAAGATATCTGTTTGCCAACCGTGTTTCCTGCCATGCATCTTGTTTCTCCGTTCACGTCTGAGCCCAGGAAAGTGGTAAGGAGGCAAAGAGCAGCTTGTTTCGTCTTGCATCATCGTAGACAAACTATGCTTGTTTCGTCTTGTTCAAGAGAAGCTGAGAACACAATCCAATGCAAAGAATTCGTTCTCCGACTTTAAAACTCAGAGCACAATTGCTAAGTTTGACACTGGGCATGGACACCATTGTCGCAGAGACCTGCAAACTGCTGAACAGTGAAGCTGGCGATGAACACATCAAATCAACACACTTCAAAAAAATCGGTTACCGTGACTCGCCGAATCAAACCACATGTTGTGCAATGAAAATGACCTGATGCTGGTGAAATCTCAGAACAAATCATAACAGTGCATCTCAATGCATGACATCACTGCATGGATGACGGTCAACCGCGAGTGTACTTTTCAAAACGGCACTTCCGCTAACCACCACGCATCACGAACAGTATCTTTAAATGCGGGTGGAATGTTTGCTCTCAAAACAAACTATACACACATTCTCACAAGTTGAACTTTTCAAAATGGCACTTATGTTACCCACCACGCATCACGAACAGTCTCTTTAGATGCGAGTGGAATGTTGGCCATCGAAGCAAACTATATACACATTATCACAAGTTGTGGCGTTGCAGCCATCGTTCCACATCATCTGGGATAGGTACCGTGGTACGCTTTCTGCTACCCGTGGAACTGGCAGCCCATTGGCGAGCATTCATGTTGCAAGATTTACAGGTCACATCAAGACCGGGCTGCCTCGCGTAGTAATCCATGCACTGAACGCATTTTCCATGTGCGGAATACAAAAACTTGTATTCGAGCAATTTTTGAGCAGGAACGGCACAATGCCTAGTATCAAAATCAACACAGTGAGGCGTACCAGTGCAAGGCTCCGAAGCCTTGGTCGAATCCGACTGCGAAGTGCCAGCATCACCTTCTGGATCCTTGCCCGCTGAAGCATTGGGCATACCACCATCCGAACTAGTAGCACCGGTACCTGTTCCTGCCTGTGCAGACTGCGCGCCAGGCTGTTGCGAACCACTTGGAACGCCATCTCCTGATTCAGACTCCTGATGCCCTGCACCTCTGCGTCTCCACTGCCGAACCAACAAAGGAGGAACACGCCAGGGCTCTTCCCACATCCCAGGATGAGCATTCAGCGCAGCTTGAGTTCGCGCCGGGACGACGTCTACACCAGCTGCTTTGAACTGTCGCGGAACACTACGCATCAGTCTCTCCCAGGCCACATTCCAGCGTTTCATTTGAGCCTCCGCCATCATCCTTCTCTCATCGTCTTGCTTGTCCGGATGCAGTGCCAATGCAACTTGCTTCCGCCGCGGCTTCAAAATGTATCGGAACTCATCCTCCGACATGTCCACAATATGGGATCGCTTGCAGCCCAGAACTTCCAACACCCAGGCCACTTCCTCATCCTCCGGCGGTCTCCACACGGCCATTGAGTCGCGGCCGAGACAAAATTAAATACGCAATGATTGCCGTACTTTTTTTCCACTGTTGCTGCATTGAAATGAATGAAAACATCACATATATTTTTTTGTGCTATATATCACATAGATCCACGGCATCGTAACCAAAACCTGACATCATCACAATGCAATTCCCGAGATCTCACGGACAGCCCCTACAGAAACCTCGAGAAGTGCAACAAATGTCCAAGATATAAAATGGCCGATCGTCAAAATTGAACGGTACGATGATTCCCATATAATTTGTTTTGTTCACAGTTCATGCGTTTTGACAAAATTGAACGGTACAACATTGAACGCTATAATGCTTCCCGTAATATGTTTTTTTTGTCCACTACTCATGCATTTCAATGAAAACATCACATATATTTTTCGTGTTATACATCACATAGATCCACTGCATCGTAATAAACAAACACTGACATTACCAAAATGCAATTCTCGAGATCTCACGGACAGCCCCTACAGAAACTTCGAGAAGTGCAAGAAATGTTAAAGATAACTGTTTGCCAACCGTCACTTGTTTCCCCCGTGCACAATGCATCTTGTCTTTCCGTTCACGTCTGAGCCCAGAAAAGAGGTAAAGAAGTAAAGAGGTGCACTATGCTTGTTCCGTGTTGCATCATCATGGACTTCGAAACTGAAAACAATTCATGAGTTTGACACTTGGCTACGCACTCGCACTTCGAAACTCGAAGCACAACTGCTAAGTTTGACACTGGACATGGGCACGATTGTCGCCGAGACCTGCAAACTGAACAGTGAAGCTTGCAATGAACACGTCAAAGCAACACATTTCAAAGAAATCTGGTACCGTGAATTCCCAACTAAAACCACATGTTGTTCATTTGAATAGACGATTTCCCACACAGTTTGCCAACAAAAACAAGCAAAAGCCGGTACCATGATGCTATAAACTACATCCGTCATCTTCATGAGTTCAAGGTAAGCGAGCATCACGCACATTCAAATCCCCTCAGCAGCATAGAAGACTCTGCAGAATGCCAAGTCCTTCAAAAGACAAACTGTGACAAAAAACATTAACAACAGACATGGCAACGAAAGACGCACATGCAATTTGTAAGTAAGGATCGAACCACGTTCAGAAATCTCAAAAAATCTCGAGAAATGCCAGAACCGTTGGGGTGTCTTGTCGAGCATGCCTACACTATTTGCTCATGCTGCATGGTATTTTGTTTCCCCATGCGTGACTCTTGTCTTGTCCATTTGCTCACATCTAAGACAAGGAATGATCAATTCACATCTATAGAGCAAAGAGGTCAACATGGTCTGAACGTGAAACAGTGAATTAGCATGGACCAACGCAAAACATACTCTGTGAAGCTCGAGACTGGGATCGCAACTCCTGAGCTTGCGATAAGAAGACCCCATCCTCTGGAGAACGACCTGCAAGCTCAAAACTCAGCTGCTGCTTCCCGAACAACGTCTATCAAAGAATGGCAAACATGCAAACAATACACATGCTATATATAAATACATCAACCGCACTGCGAAACCAGCATCAGATCATTTTCATTGTCAAAAACCATGCGGTCCGATCATCACTTGTTTCACGAACATTCAGCGTACATATGGGAATAAGAATGTTCACTCTGTGCACAAAACAATCATCATGGACATGTCCACAAAAGAACTGAGAATGCCACGCATGAGTTTGACATGGCAAAGAACCACTGTCGCAGAGTCCTGCAAACTGAAGGCTGAACGTGTCAACAGTGAAGCTTACAATGAACACATCAAATCATCAAACCACATGTTATTCATTTGCATATAAGGTCCCGACTTAAAAATGGCGGCATGTCAGGATCGGCCCGAATAGTATTTTTTGTCCACTGCTCATGCATTTCCATGAAAACATTACATATATTTTTTCGTGCTGTACTTACATAGATCCACTGCATCGTAAACAAACACTGACATTGTCACAATGCAATTCTCGAGATCTCAGGGACAGCCCCCAAAGAAACCTCGAGAAGTCCAAGAAATGTTCAAGATACCTGTTTGCCAATCGTCACTTGTTTCACGAACATTCAGCGTACATATAAGAATATGGATGTTCACTCTGTACACAATGCATCTTGTCTCTACGTTCACATCTGAGCCAAGGAAAGAGGTAAAGAGGTAAACTATGCTTGTCGGTGCAGAGTTGCACAATCCACTGCAAAGGATTTGTTCGCTGCGTTCCAAACTGAGAATGCCATCACACACAGACGCTCCTACACGCAGATGCTTATTACACACGCACACACGCTTTCACACACAAACGCTTTTACACACAGACGCTTTTACACGCAGATGCTTTTTACACACGCACACACGCTTTCACACACAAACGCTTTTACACACAGACGCTTTTACACACAGACGCTTTTACACACAGACTCCTTTACACACAGAGTCCTTTACACACAGACGCTTTTACACACAGAAGCTTTTTACAAACAACACTTTCACACACAGAGGCTTTTACACACAGAAGCTTTTACACACAGGCGCTTTTACACACAGACGCTTTTACACACAGACGCTTTTACACACGGAAGCTTTTACACACAGGCGCTTTTACACACAGACGCTTTTACACAAACGCTTTTGCGCTTTTACACACAGACGCTTTTACACACAGACGCTTTTACACACAGAAGATTTTACACACAGGGACTCTTACACACAGAGGCTTTTACACCACAGAAGCTTTTACACACAGGCGC